>JACEFZ010009449.1:1075000-1115787 GCA_014155875.1 Cepaea nemoralis
ATGACCCATTGAGTGGGGAGCCAAGCTGGCACAGTGGCTAGCATGCTTGCCTGCCAGCCATATAGTCATATGTTTGAATCCCTCGGGAAGGTTAACCCGGTCAACAAATGCCCACAGAAGTCGGATGTGTCAGCCTAACAGCGCAAGAATGCAGCTCTGCTGTAAACAGGCACAATGCAATTGCGTCTGATAAAACTCATCGGATAAACGCAGAAGAAGAATATGTTTGAATTCCAATCAAGATGGGGATTTAAAAAAATGGTACCTGAGCAGTCAAACCAACCTGGGATGGGTAGCAGGAAATGTTCTAGGAAGTCAGGCGGTCAGCTTGATATTGATCACATCACTCTCCAAGTGCTGATTGTCTGTACAAATATGGGGCTAATATCTTATACTTATTACACCTCATGGCATGGACAAGGGTCCTTTATTGTTACTTTTGGTTTTGTAAGAGAGTCATGTCTCTTACTGAGGTCAAAATCTCTGACTTGTGTCTGCTTATGACTCTTGAGGTAAGATATTCATCTCTAGTACAAACATACCTAAAATGATTTACTGCATGGATGGGATGGATAATTATTACACAATAATACCAGATGCTAGATTTTCCCCTGAGCCCGGGGTAGCTGATTCAACGTCTAGTCTTCTTCCATCAGGGCAGAAGACATTCATGTGCAGGTTGCATATGTTAAAACCATCAGCATTTGAAAGTCTAAAAGTGCAGGCCAGATAGGCTGCTGCTCAGGCTAAATACCAAATCAGAAAACCTCACATTGTAACATTTCTGGAGAGAAGAGGCTGGCAAGTTGACAAAGGAAGATGGAGTACAATTACCTCTGTTTGATATAGACATAACCTATGGCAAGTCCAAGAGGTTTATAAGAAGCACTTCTAGAACTAGATTGGAAACAGGACATCCAGGCCTCTGGAAAGATGATGTATATTACCAACTCCACTGAAGTGAACAAACAGCAATAGACTGCACAGGTCATAACAACCATTAATTACCGTTTGTTCAATATACTACAGATAAGAGATACTGGCTAATGTAACTACAGATCAGAATTACTGGTTAATGTAACTACAGGTAAGAGTTACTGGTTAATGTAACTACAGGTAAGAGTTACTGGATAATGTAACTGTAGAATTGGTAAAATGACAGCTGAGCATTTTCTGCAAGAGTGTCCATATAAAAACAATGTATTCCTTGGAGATTTGTTAGCCAAAATAGCCACACATATTTGGCCTCCAGCTGCACCATTGGAGGACAGGCTATATGCAGATGCCAAACATCTCAAGCTAGCTGCTGCTTTCTTTAGATATATTAACACTTAAATGTATACAAGAAAAAACATTTGAAAACTTATCAGAAAAAGAATATTTATAGCATGTGTAATTCTAGAATACACACAAGTAGAATTATGTTAACACTGTGAAGTTTGTGCACATTACTGAGATTCTCCTTGTGTGATCTATAGAAAGAGATTGGAGTGCTTATAGAAATATCCATTTTCAATTAAAGTGATCCTTCACAAATTAGCTCTTGTTGTATTCCCAGCTTCTACTACAGATTACTTGTTTGATTGTTCTGTCTGTTGTCTTCTGTTTCTGGCATCGTTCATTCACCTGCCTTGACATTACTGTACAATTAACAAGACCCAATCATTTGTCTCAACTAATTTCTAAACATCTTACTTGTTTCATCAATAAGTTTAGCGTTCTCCTCCTCCTCCACAATGTATGCAAGTGTTAACATGGCAATTGACTTCAGGAATTCATCATTGGAATTGATTAAAGGCATTATAACCTGCAGAAGGTACAACAAAGAATTTCTTCGTGACAGAGAATTGAATTACAATAATGCAAAATTCTTGTGTGTATATCATTATCAGTACAGCCGTATTTGCCCTGTAATTCTTTAAGTCAAAGCCAGTGTGTTGTGTTACTGGCTCTTTCTCTTGAACCCCAGCCATTAACTTAAGTCATGCGCTCTTTACTTTCTACATTTGATGTGAGCATACTAAAGAAATCTGACTTCCCCAGTGGCCACTTCCACCGTGTATTTAGCCTTTAGCCTCCTTTAAAGCACATATGTTCTCTCTGTGTCCCTCTCTCCCTTGCCCCACCCTGCTTCTGATGCAAGTCATCTGGTAGAGACAGAGGTCAGCTCCTCAAAGATAGTGAGATTATTCTTGCTGTTGGTTCCTTTGCCGGTTAAATTTATCTGCATGCCCCTTACAGGATGTTGCAGTCAACTAGGGGTTATTCTGGCCTTTTATGATTTATTAGGCAATTATGCGTTCAATAATTTACCATTGCTGTCTAAATTGTCGAAGCAGTCTGCTTCCAAATGGCCAGTGATTGATTTCAAACCATGGACTGAGTATGCCAGGGAATTGTGGAACTGCATTCACTAACCTCTAAGCCCCAGTCACTGACTACCTGCCCTGGTAGAATATGTCACAACACTATAAATGCTCTTGCAGCTATGGCTACAGTACAAACAGCTTTTCATGAAGTGATTATATGTTCCAATAACATTTGAGAAAATATACACAAATCTAGACATATTTTCGATGTAAACCTTTAGCAATAATCATAATTATTTGCAAAATAAGTACACAAAAGTATGTGTAAACTATGAAACCTGCCTCATTCTAAGACATTAATGCAAGAACATCTACAAACAACAACAATTAACACACTTCTACAAGATCGGTACAAGGACATCAACATCAACTAAAGTGAACTCACTTCTGTGGTCTTGATTTCTTTGAAATGATGTTTGACACCCGTGCATCTGGCAATGTTGTGTAAAGTACTAAGAGAGGCCTTTAACACATAGTACACATTCTGAGAACATAAAAAAGAAAACATGCCCACTCAGACATTGTCTCTGTGTGAAATACCATGTTAGCTAGGCTGCTCCACAGCTTTATTCTAGAGTACTGTTCATTACAGGCATTTATATTCAAAGAGAACCAACTACAGTCACCTCCACCAGTTCACATTTGTCTCTCACAATTGCTGGCTCAGCTACAGCAACCCAGCACCTTATAAATCTGGTGACTGTCTGTCAAGTGTCGACAACTCACTCTAGGAATCCCTGGACATGCCACCCCCAACCAACACCAGTGTGGGAAGTGTATTGGGTTGTCAAGTGTAGACAACTCACTTGACAAATCATAGACCTCCTATAATAAACCAGCACATATGTGAGAAGTGTGTTGGGCGGACAAGTGTAGACAACTGTTTACATTTAGAAAATATTACATGTTATGAACCTTCTATAATAAACCACAACATACTCTAAGTATCATCATCATCATTGCCATCAGGTTAGTAAGCCTGAAGTCCAGCTCTAAGGACATCAGATCATGCTAGTTCTCTGTAGTCTGTCCTCACCAGCTTCCTTCAGCTCAACATAAGTATGAACCCATTTGCTTCTTGAACATTGCATTTTGTCTTCCAGTATTCCAGTAGTAGACTTCCTATAATAAATCACACTATCATAAGAATAAATCACACCATCATTAGATTGCTATATGGCTGCCAAGTGTTGATAACTCACAATAGTGATCTTTCCTTCCCAGAGAAATCTCTGCTACCTCTTCTATGAGACAGGGTTCAACCCAGAACTATGGGTGATGAGAATACAACATATGTCTCCACAATGGAGACTGAATTCAGTGTTGGCAAGGCAGTTCACACCCACTATGTTATCATGGTCTTCATCACAGTTTAAACTATGATTTCAACACTAAACACCCGGTGGTCAAATAGAGACCCAAATGAAACAAAACTTAAAACATGTTCAAACGTCTGCAGTGTGAGGTATTGTTTCTATAGGTACCAGGAGATGTCTTGGGAAGTGAATGCAGTCATTGTAACTTTGACTATATCACCCTTTGAATGCTGATTGCTCTATAAAACATGGGTTCAGCACCATATGCCCAATATAATTTCTTCTTATAGTCAGGTCATGTGGGACTGATGATCATATCTGTCCTCAACTTCTGTCTCGTGTGCTGCCAATAATTTCTGATACTGATGTTCCTCCATGCTATGATGTCAAACTATACAGCATCTTCTCTCTTGGTCTCTCCCTGCAGATTTGAACCCATGGACACAGGATACTAGGTGAGCTTCTAGCCACTACACTACCACAGCTCCTCTACCAAGTGAAGGGACACTATAAGAAGCCTACATAAGCTCACCTTGCTGTGCATGTTCTCCAGGTAAGGTTTGTGGCCCAGATTAAGTGTCATCAGCTTGACAGCCCCAGATTCAGCCAGACACTGAGTGGACACACAGTTCATGAGAAGGGTTATTCACTGACAACAGACACAATGCATTCAGCTATCATAATGGAGAGTGAACAATACTATACATAATACTGATCTTCAGAAACAAAGAATAAAAAATACATGTGTGCATGCATGGGTGTTTGTGTGTATGCTTTTGCATGCATCATGGATGTATGTGTGTTTGTGTGTGCATATCCTTTCAATTCTGTTATTTAACAATAACAATAAATGATTCTGTAAGTATCAACATTACTGATTCTATAAAATCATTATTGTTGATTTCACAGTGAATCAGAAGCTGATCTTGTAAGGATCATAATTTTATTGGGAATAAATATTGTTTACTATGTAGAATTATTACTGTAAATATCATACGGATCAATATTGTTGATTTTGGAGGGGGAATCAATATTGTTGATCCTGCTGAAGATCATTGCAGTTATTTATTAAAATCAATTCTGTTGCTGTCATAATGTCAATATTCTAACTGCTATTCAATTCTATCAATTAGGTGTTGGAAATCTTGCTGCAATCAGTGTAATCATGAATGTCAATCAATCAATCATGTGCCGTGGATCAGCTCAGTGTTCCTGTCTCGTCCATACCATGTGGCCAAGCCATCCAGGTATTTTCCTCTCGGTCTTCCTCTTGGTCTGTTCCCTTCGATCTTGCCAGTTGTCACTAAGTTCTCCAACCATTTCTTCTCATAACATGTCCAAAAAATTGTGACTGTCTACGTCTAATTTCTCTAATCAATTCACGATTTTCATTTGTCTCCTGTAGTACTTGGTCATTGGTTTTTCTGTCTGTCCATGGTATTCTTTGCATTTTCCTCAGAAACTACATTTCTGCAGCTATCAGATGTTTTTCAGCTTGACTGCACTTGGACAATGTGCAGTCAATCATGAATGTAACATGGTAAAAAGATGATTTGTTAATGAGAAGAAAACACAGTTTGTGTGTTATGTCCAGCATGTCTGAGAAACATTCAACAATTGTTCATGCAATTAGAAAAAATTAAAATCTTCCTATACAATTCTTATATGGATAACCTCAGCTAACCCGTGATAATAAAAAAGAGAATCAAACAGACAACAAAGTAAAAGAAGTTCCTGTAAAGCAAACCTGTTTTACTTTATTCTTATCCTATAATTAAGAGAGGGAGATATACAACATTCAAATGAATAACTGCTCCGTATTTGTTCAATCACTTTGTACTTCATTCTAATGTACCCAACTTCCTGCATCGTAAGACACTTTTTTTGCTAAAATTACCCACAACAATATACTGCATCCTATATCCAGAAATAATATTGAAAATTTCTTAATAAACAAAGAATGGCCATGATGTGGCCAGATTATGAAACCAGGCAACCTGGTGTGGAGCAACATTTGTGTTTATTTAACTGAGCATGTAATGAAGTAGCTGGAAAAGGTTAAAAAAAAAAGAAACCAATCTGCGGTAATTTCAGGTTGGCTTAGTTGTCATTGACAGTCAATATGTGTTTCTGTTAACGCACTTTGAAAATCTCCACCGGAGAGGAATGGACATAATGGTAGAGTCCACCCAATGAATTAACACTTGCTGGTGCCATAGCCAGGCCAATCAATTCTAAAGTTAGCTGAGTTAGTTGCATATCTTTACAGGATGTCACAGTCAATCCCAGCATTGTTTAGCTGTTTGTAATTTCTTGTCTTGTTCAATAGTTTGCCATTGCTTTCAGAACGACCTGCACACAGACCATTGTATAAACCAGCGCAAAGTGGTCTGCTTGTAGTTCATCTGCAGCTGTGTTTCGACCGCGATATGTAGGATTGCAAATTGCATTCATAACCCCTTTGCCACAGCGCTGGTTAATGTTAGTACAAGTGTACAAACATGTCAAGGCTGCTGTAAAGAACATACATATGACAAGAACATGATGTGAGTGTACTGTGTGGTGTCCAAGTTGTTTGGCCATACTTCCATGTGATGATGTGAGTGTACTGTGTGGTGTCCAAGTTGTTTGGCCATACTTCCATGTGATGATGTGAGTGTACTGTGTGGTGTCCAAGTTACTTGGCCATACTTCCATGTGATGATGTGAGTGTACTGTGTGGTGTCCAAGTTGCTTGGCCATACTTCCATGTGATGATGTGAGTGTACTGTGTGGTGTCCAAGTTGCTTGGCCATACTTCCATGTGATGATGTGAGTGTACTGTGTGGTGTCCAAGTTACTTGGCCATACTTCCATGTGATGATGTGAGTGTACTGTGTGGTGTCCAAGTTACTTGGCCATACTTCCATGTGATGATGTGAGTGTACTGTGTGGTGTGCAAGTTGCTTGGCCATACTTCCATGTGATGATGTGAGTGTACTGTGTGGTGTCCAAGTTACTTGGCCATACTTCCATGTGATGATGTGAGTGTACTGTGTGGTGTCCAAGGTACTTGGCCATACTTCCATGTGCTGATGTGAGTGTACTGTGTGGTGTCCAAGTTACTTGGCCATACTTCCATGTGATGATGTGAGTGTACTGTGTGGTGTCCATGTTACTTGGCCATACTTCCATGTGATGATGTGAGTGTACTGTGTGGTGTCCATGTTACTTGGCCATACTTCCATGTGATGATGTGAGTGTACTGTGTGGTGTCCAAGTTACTTGGCCATACTTCCATGTGATGATGTGAGTGTACTGTGTGGTGTCCATGTTACTTGGCCATACTTCCATGTGATGATGTGAGTGTACTGTGTGGTGTCCAAGTTACTTGGCCATACTTCCATGTGATGAAGCAGACAATGCTAGAGTAAAGACTTAAGTATTCTTCACTTATTCTTCTGCCTTTTATCTCCTGGTGAAGCATAGACCGTCACCAAGCTCATGCCAAACCCATTCGAGACTTGTTCAATATTGGTTGAGTCTTGCAGCCAAAATGTTCTCTGGCATGAGGTGGCAGGTCTCACACCAACCCTCTGTGTGGGAGGGTGGGGGATGTGTGGATGAGTGGGGGATGGATGGGTGGGTTGGGATATGTCGGTGGGTGTGTGTGTGGGTGGGGAGTGTGGGTGTTGATTGGTGGGTTTGGGATGTGTGGGGGGGTGGGTATGTGGGGAGGGATGTGTGTGTGGGTGTGTATTGGGATGTGTGTGGGGAGATGTGTGTTGGGGGATGTGTGCAGAGATGTGCATGTGTGTGTGTGCATGCATGTGTGTGCACGCGTGCATGCATAAGTAAACATTTGTCATTGAGTTTGTGATTGTGATGGGTGATTTAAAGGGCTGAATGTAAGATGGGCCTGGGTGCCCAATTTGTTACCCTTTGAAAATAAAGTTTGTTCCTTTGTTTGCTAGCCACCGCTTATGACATGCCTGGTTGGTTACAGGGTCATTATTCTTTGTTTCCCTGAGTGGCCCCGGTAAAACATGGGCGCGTGACTGACGTGCTATATCATGACTACAGACCAGTGACTCACCCTAGCCAGCTTCTCACTAGCATCACTGTAGTTCCAGCAGGTGTTGTATGTGTAGTAGGTGGGGAACCAGATGTCATCGTTCTTGAAGATGCCCAGACTGTTCATTTGTTTCAACATGGTGATTGTGATCTCTGGTAATAACAGCAGCAGAACTATGATAATTACAGGTATATGTAAAGGTAATAACAGCAGCAGAACTATGATCATTACAGGTATATGTAAAGGTAATAACAGCAGCAGAACTATGATCATTACAGGTACATGTAAAGGTAATAACAGCAGCAGAACTATCTTCATTATGAGTACATAGTAGAACTATCAAATATCATCATTACAGGCACATGTAAAGGTAATAACAGCAGCAGAACTATGATCATTACAGGTACATGTAAAGGTAATAACAGCAGCAGAACTATCTTCATTATGAGTACATAGTAGAACTATCAAATATCATCATTACAGGCACATGTAAAGGTAATAACAGCAGCAGAACTATGATCATTACAGGTACATGTAAAGGTAATAACAGCAGCAGAACTATCTTCATTATGAGTACATAGTAGAACTATCAAATATCATCATTACAGGCACATGTAAAGGTAATAACAGCAGCAGAACTATGATCATTACAGGTACATGTAAAGGTAATAACAGCAGCAGAACTATCTTCATTATGAGTACATAGTAGAACTATCAAATATCATCATTACAGGCACATGTAAAGGTAATAACAGCAGCAGAACTATGAT
Organism: Cepaea nemoralis; assembly: GCA_014155875.1. Lineage (NCBI taxonomy): Eukaryota > Metazoa > Mollusca > Gastropoda > Stylommatophora > Helicidae > Cepaea > Cepaea nemoralis. The sequence continues at coordinate 1,083,510 of JACEFZ010009449.1, forward strand.
CATTACAGGTATATGTAAAGGTAATAACAGCAGCAGAACTATCTTCATTATGAGTACATAGTAGAACTATCAAATATCATCATTACAGGCACATGTAAAGGTGATAACAGCAGCAGAACTATCTTCATTATGAGTACATAGTAGAACTATCAAATATCATCATTACAGGCACATGTAAAGGTGATAATAACAGCAGCAGAGCATTTATTATTACACGAACATGTAAAGGTAATAACAGCAGCAGAACTATGATCATTACAGGTATATGTAAAGGTAATAACAGCAGCAGAACTATCCTCATTATGAGTACATGTAAAGGTAATAACAGCAGCAGAACTATCCTCATTATGAGTACATGTAAAGGTAATAACATCAGCAGAACTATGATCATTACAGGTATATGTAAAGGTAATAACAGCAGCAGAACTATGATCATTACAGGTATATGTAAAGGTAATAACAGCAGCAGAACTATGATCATTACAGGTATATGTAAAGGTAATAACAGCAGCAGAACTATGATAATTACAGGTATATGTAAAGGTAATAACAGCAGCAGAACTATCCTCATTATGAGTACATAGTAGAACTATCATCATTACTGGCACATGTAAAGGTAATAATAACAGCAGCAGAACTGTCATCATTATGAGTACATGTAAAGGTAATAACAGCAGCAGAACTATCCTCATTTTGAGTACATAGTAGAACAATCAAATATCATCATTACAGGTACATGTATAGGTAATAATAGCAGCAGAACCATCATCATTATGGGTACATATAAATATAATAACAGCAGCAGAACTACCATCATTACAAATACATGTAAAGGTAATAACAGCAGCAGAACTAGCATCAACTAGACCAAGAAGACGGCGGAGAGATAATATATACACAGACCTACAAGCACTTGGAGTCAACGACTGGCAAGAGAAGGTCAACCAGAGAGACGAATGGAGACGGATTGTATCTGCAGCAAGGAACCTCAATGGCTCGGAACGCTGAAGAAGAAGAAGAAGAAGAAGAAGAAGAAGAAGAAGAAGAAGAAGAAGAAGAAGAAGAAGAAGAAGAAGAAGAAGAAGAAGAAGAAGAAGAAGAAGAAGAAGAAGAAGAAGAAAAAGAAGAAGAAGAAGAAGAAGAAGAAGAAGAAGAAGAAGAAGAAGAAGAAGAAGAAGCATCATTACAGGCACATGTAAAAGTAATAATAGCAGCAGATCTATCATCATTACAGGCACATGTAAAAATATTCAAGGACATGCAAGAGTAATATCACAGCGTAGCTACAATCATTACAGGAAAAATGAAAAGATTATATAACAGCAGAACTACTATCATTACAGAAAAATGTAAAGGTAATATCACACTGTAGGGGACGGATGTCATTTTAAAATGGTATAGTTCTGAGATAAACCCAGCCTGTGAACATAAATACCGGACTTGTATCTGACAGAGTTACAAGCAGCCACCACAATACTGACCACAGCAAATCCCCCACATGCCACCCAAACATGGATAACATGACTCAGCATCACATCCACAGTCAAGCGTTCATGTTTAATGTGTCCCAGCACCACATCCACAGTTAAGCTTTCATGTTTAATGTGTCCCAGCACCACATCCACAGTCATGCGTTCATGTTTAATATGTCCCATCAACACACCCACAGTCAAGCGTTCATGTTTAATGTGTCCCAGCACCACACCCACAGTCAAGCGTTCATGTTTAATGTGTCCCAGCACCACATCCACAGTCAAGCGTTCATGTTTAATATGTCCCATCAACACACCCACAGTCAAGTGTTCATGTTTAATATGTCCCATCAACACACCCACAGTCAAGCGTTCATGTTTAATGTGTCCCAGCACGAAATCCACAGTCAAGTGTTCATGTTTAATGTGTCCCAGCACCACATCCACAGTCAAGCGTTCATATTTAATGTGTCCCAGCACCACATCCAGTCAAGCGTTCGTGTTTAATGTGTCCCAGCACCACTTCCAGTCAAGCGTTCATGTTTAATGTGTCCCAGCACCACATCCAGTCAAGGTTCATGTTTAATGTGTCCCAGCACCACATCCACAGTCAAGCATTCATGTTTAATGTGTCCCAGCACCACATCCACAGTCAAGCATTCATGTTTAATGTGTCCCAGCACCACATCCAGTCAAGGTTCATGTTTAATGTTTCACAGCACCACATCCACAGTCAAGCGTTCATGTTTAATGTGTCCCAGCACCACATCCACAGTCAAGCGTTCATGTTTAATGTGTCCCAGCACCACATCCAGTCAAGCGTTCATGTTTAATGTGTCCCAGCACCACATCCAGTCAAGGTTCATGTTTAATGTGTCCCAGCACCACATCCACCGTCAAGCATTCATGTTTAATGTGTCCCAGCATCACATCCAGTCAAGGGTTCATGTTTAATGTGTCCCAGCACGACATCCACAGTCAAACGTTCATGTTTAATGTGTCCCAGCAGCACATCCACAGTCAAGCGTTCATGTTTAATGTGTCCCAGCACCACATCCACAGTCAAGGTTCATGTTTAATGTGTCCCAGCACCATATCCAGTCAAGGTTCATGTTTAATGTGTCCCAGCACCACATCCAGTCAAGGTTCATGTTTAATGTGTCCCAGCAATACATTCACAGTCAAGCGTTCATGTTTAATGTGTCCCAGTACCACATCCACAGTCAAGCATTCATGTTTAATGTGTCCCAGCACCACATCCACAGTCAAGCGTTCATGTTTAATGTGTCCCAGCACCACATCCAGTCAAGCGTTCATGTTTAATGTGTCCCAGCACTACATCCAGTCAAATGTTCATGTTTAATGTGTCCCAGCACCACATCCACAGTCAAGCATTCATGTTTAATGTGTCCCAGCACCACATCCACAGTCAAGCGTTCATGTTTAATGTGTCCCAGCACCACATCCAGTCAAGGTTCATGTTTAATGTGTCCCAGCACCACATCCACAGTCAAGCGTTCATGTTTAGTGTGTCCCAGCAACAGTGTGCTGCTATGAGCCTGTGATGTGACAGAGCCATCACATTGTGTAGACCTGACTGCATGAAGGAATAGGTGGCCAGTCTTTGCCTCACTTTTGCAGGTGATGAGCCCAGGCATTGAATCCATATCTGACTGTGCCCATGACATTTTCAGTGCAGTTCCTGATCAACTTGGCTTACACACCTGCTGGTAACCACTAGACAGAGGTGGGGGATGTCCAGACCCAGGGCCATATAAGTTCCCCCACAATAATTTGGTCTGGCCCTGCCAAGGTAACTGCAGGTAAATCTAGCAGCAACATCATCAACACCAGCTAACATCACGTGACTCACCAAACAAAAGCAGTTGCAGCCATCACATTAGGGGTGAGGTAATTACCTGTTTAAAACAAAAGTCTTAAAAGTCCAGAGGATCGACTTCATTGCACTGCGTTTTATCCCATATGGCTCGGTTTCTATCTGCAGGAAGGCCTGCCAAAAATATCGCACACAGCATGAACTCCTTAGATCCAGCAACGACCCAGAGGAGTCTCCGAGATAAATGCACTTGTGAACCGAGAGACATAGCCTGGAATCGAATCCACACCCTTCAGAGCGCAAGGCAGACGGCTTGACCACTTCACCACAGAGACTCCCGACATTATACATAATTATACGTTTGACCAAATATAGCAGGCTAATGTTTAAGTTGATACTTGTGTATGTCCCTTGAATGATGTTGTAATTAATTAAGGTTACCCATCCCAGCACCAAGGAAACATAAACAGCCTGACTTTAACTGACTCTCTTGACATCCCCAATGAAACCCAACACTTAGCAGATAGGAAAGTGTCTAAAGCTGATCTCCTCACCTGCATATCCTAGATCAGCCAAGTAGTCACCTATCTCAGCCCTCTCATTGCTGTAGTCCCAATACAGGTCACCAATAGACTTCTGGTACTTCATTCCATCACCATGGTGATACTCCTCCATGTTTTTCAACTCTGTCACAGCGTAGGCCACCCTCTCCTTCACCTGGTCGATGGTGAGATTCTTGCTCCGAGACTCAATGTCATTCTTGGATGTGGCATTCTGAAATCCAATGGCAGTGTGCTGTCACTTTAGGCAGACTGGGGACAGGAAAGTCACTCCACAAAGAACACATACAAACTAACAAACACGTTATACCCATAAAAATGTTCATCATTTGTAAAGGTGGCTGCAGGCTGGTATTCGAGATAGAGATTTACAGAGAGGGTTTAAAAAGGGAAGGGGTTGGTGAGTTAAAGACAATAGGATAGGCTTCATTACCCTGGGTTCTGGGTTCTATCCCAGCAGAGCAGCTTGGTGAAGTTATCACACAGAGCACAAACTGCAGCTCTAGCGACAAACCCCCAGGGATCTCCAACAAACTGCACTCATAAATCAAATTACGGAGTCGGTAAACGAACCCAAGACCTTGGCAGTGTGAGGCAGGTGGCTTGACCATTTCAGCATAAAGACAGAGGGAGAAAAAAACTGGGTTAGTACACATCACAATGGTAGAGAATTGTAGATGATCAATAGTCACAGTGACCAAGCCACACGAGAACTGATGTTAGTGAAGGAACATGATCACCGTAGCAAAAGCCCTGGCCTACCTGTCTCATCTTGCTTAGATTAAGTGACGTATTATAAATACACTTTGTGTGTGTGCATGTTACCTTAAGTATTTTACGAGTTGACTAGAATTTAGTTTGACTCCTTTTGGTCTAGCTATTTTGGTCCAGCGGGCAACCTGGCAACATGGCCATGGAACTGTCCACCTACCGAACCAAATACAACTTTCGAGTCTATTCCTCAGCTGTGAAGCAGCCTGGCCGGACATAAACTTTTTCAGAGCCCGAAAAGTGGGCATTCAAAATTTAATTACTGAAACCAGTATTAATGATTCAATTTATACCATACATTTGTTTAATTGAATAGTGCCCCGGCTGCGGTATTGGGGTCATTGATCTAAAAAAAAACAGGATATGTTCTAAATTTACATAATAATGTTGTATTCAAATCTATGTGGTTGTGATAATCTATGTATTTTAATTGTAGTATCAGTTAACCATGCGAGGACGGCACAGTGAAATTAAGATGGTATATTCGTACAGAATATTATGTTGACGGCTAAGTCTAGACGATGTAAACAGTATCAGAGTAATATCTTGCTAGGAAGGTCGGATCAGCATCGAGAGTTTACAAGCAATGCCATCTATCGGAAACTGAAGTCGATCGCGAACTTAGTAGAATTTACAAATCGGCATAGGAACACCCATGCTTGTTTAACGTTCCCCATGAAATGAATATTTAAGCTATGTATTATATATATTAATATGCTGAATAATATTATAACAATGTTCTACAGGAACTAAAACTTAATTACTAAAAGTAATACAATAATTCATGTATAATAATGTCATAATTTACAAAATGCCAGTAACCAAGCTGCAACGTGGGCTATCATAACTTTTCTTCACTATACTATTCCCATCTTGAAGTGTGTATAGTACTGTCCTATTATAGGAACTCTGTTGCCGTGAGGCAAATTAGTATAGAAATAAGAGAGCAAGTGGTGCAAGGGAGGGAATTCAGAATGATTTGGTACAGTGGGAGTTTTATACCTTAATGCCGGGGCACACCGTGATGTGTGGACAAAAGCAAAGGAGATAAACCGGGGAAAGACCAGGAGTTAGATTCACCTTACTGAGGGTTACAGAGTCGGGTCGAGCACCGCTCAAAAACATCTCATGCGAGTTGTGAGACAGAGAAAGAGAGCGATCCGAAGTTCAGCCGAGGAGTGAAAAGGATTCGAAAAGTCACTCAGTGGCTCAGGGTCAGAGAGAAAACATCGTAAGCTCTATGTTGAAGAAATTACGACCATCAACCATTTTCCATGTTAAAGATTCAGTTTTGCCAACTTGATTCAATGGGACGTTGTGATATTTTGTTATTTGGGAGAACCCTGTGAATGTGTATAGGAAGTGTTCAGATGCTCGCATTTGTAAGTATACTTTTTGTGTACCATAGTTAACAAAGCTGTTGTTAGCAAGTTAATGAGGACCATGATGACAGATGAGAGTAAACTCAGGCCACCTCTTACATGCCACCATGACTTAGGCAACTGGGAGTGTTGCGCATGGAGCAAGGCACGACTGGGTCAGTATGATGGGTGCTTCTGATGTGTGTTCAATAAAAGCTTTGCAATCACTGGGATGCAGTGTTCCAAATGTTGCTGTATGTAGCCGAGGCGCGGTGTTGGGGTGAGCGCCCAACATTGCTCAAATACCTCAATGGCTCGTGAATACATAACCTATGCAGCAAAAGTCCAACTCCTGGCCTTCACGTGGCGGACCTGTTTAAACTAACAGGAGAAGGGGCGACGGCGAGTCTCTGGCGCCGGAAAATAACCAGTATGCTCTAGATGTGTATGCACGTACATGCATGCGCAGACAGGTGTGTGCGCGCGTACACATCTACACTCGAGTGAGACCACAGTCTGCTCTAGCAAAGAAAGGTGCTGAAGACGGAGGCAACCAGCCAAGAGGCGCACCACAGAAATCAGGATGCCACGCAATCACGCAAAATGGAATATGTCGACTACTGCTAATCGTTATGGTGCTCGCCCTGCTTTGGACCCCCAGGCAGGTGCAGTGCCGGGCCCTATGTCTCGAAAGGGTCCAACCCCAACTACTGGAGGTCCTTCTCAGATGTCCTGTGGAGCCAGGGGACATGAGAATAGGACGACTGGCCATACTAAACGAAGACTTAAAATAATGCACTGGAATGCGGAGGGAGTCAGCAACAAAAAAATAGAATTAGAAAAAATCTTGGACCAAGAAAAAGTAAGCATATGTTGCTTGCAAGAAACTCACCTCAATGAAAATATAGCCTTCAAAATCAGAGGCTACCAGTGTTACCGATCTGACCGAAAGAACAGGCGAAAAGGTGGGATACTGACCCTTGTAAGAAATAACATCATGGCTTCCCAAATCAAAGTCTACATGGAAGGGGCTGAGTATCAGACACTTAAACTTAAGACAGGTAATACAGATCTACATCTGATCAATTACTACTGTCCAAGTGACCGCCCACAGGCACTGGACACTCTACCACTAAAAGAAAAAATGATTGTGTGTGGCGATTTCAACAGCCACTCGCAGAGCTGGGGCTATGATCACATGGACCAGAGAGGAGAGAGACTGGAAGACTGGCAGGATGAGAATAGATTCATGTTGATTAACAAGCCGTCCGACCCACATACTTTCTACTCGAGATCATGGCACTCTACAACTACACCTGACCTGGCTTTTCATTCACCAGACCTGGAGTGGAACATTACACGAACTGTTGGGAAACAACTTGGTGGCAGTGACCATCGGCCAGTCTTTCTAACCGTAGAAAATGAGCTTGTAAGTGAAAGCAGCACCCTCTCGAGGTGGAACTACAAGAAAGCAGACTGGGCAATGTACAAGCATCGCACCAGCATACTGGTTAGAAACCTGAACACTGAGAAAGACATAAATAAAGCAGTTGAAGAGTTTGGGAAATGCATACTACAGGCAGCGCGAGAAACAGTACCAAGAGGAGCCCGTAAACAATATAAACCCTACTGGAGTAGTGAACTGGAACAGTTGCATAATGATGTTGAAGTGTGTAGAAAGCAAGCAGAGGCCACACCCAGCCAAGAGCACCACAATAAATTCCAGCATGCAAAAGCCAAATTTCAAAGGGCCAAGCTGCAGGCTAGACGGAAAAGCTGGCAGGAGAAAACAGAGTCTCTGAACTTTGAAAGAGACACAAGGAAATTGTGGAAGCTAATAAAACAGCTTAATGACGAGGGCACAGGGAGAAACTCAAAAATTGCACTACATAAAGATGGAAAAATCTTAACAAGAAAGCAAGCAGCTGACCATTTTGCGGACTCGTTCGCACAAGATAGCAATATCAAAATTAGTCCAGAGAAACAACAAGAGATTCGAGAGAAACGACAACATACAGGACAGAAGGAAATAGTACATGAGGTTCTGGAGGCACCCATCACAATCAGCGAACTGGAGCTAGCCATATCAAAACTGAAAATGAGAAAGTCACCAGGAGCTGATGGTATCTCCAATGAAATGATCAGGAACCTAGGAACAGAGGCCAAAACAAAGCTGTTGCAGATCTTCAATAACAGCTGGACCTTAGGCAGTGTTCCACAAGCCTGGAGAGAAGCAATCATGATACCCCTCCTAAAATCAGGGAAAGATGGTTCCATTGCCTCTAGCTACAGACCAATTAGCCTCACCAGCTGTCTCTGCAAAACACTGGAGCGCATCATCAATCACAGACTGCAGTGGTACATTGAAAGTAAAAACATCATTGTGCCACAGCAGGCTGGCTTTAGGCAGTGCTACTCTACGGAAGATCAGACAACCTACCTCTCTCAAGAAATTGAGGATGCATTCCAAGAGAAGAAGCTGGTGCTTGCGGCATGGATAGATCTGAAGAAAGCCTTTGACAAAGTCTGGAAAGAAGGTCTGATGAAGAAACTGAGAAACTGCAAAGTCAATGGAAGAATGTACAAATGGGTGAAAGCATACTTGCACAACAGAAGAGCCCGAGTACAGATAGACGGACTCAAGAGCAAGAAAGTACTACTGCGTCACGGTGTCCCCCAGGGCGGAGTCTTGTCCCCCACACTTTTTCTAATCTTCATCAATGATCTTGTTGCTCACCTACCGCATGGAATTAAAGCGGCAATGTACGCCGATGACCTGGTTCTATGGAGCACAAATGAATATGCATCAGTGGCCACCAGATTGCTACAAAGAGCTGTAGATACATTTGCTGCATGGGCAAATAGATGGTGTGTCAGCATAAACACTGACAAGTGCAGCACAACCCTATTTACCCTCTCTCCAAAACAAAAGGCAGGGATCATCCAGATAAATGGAACACCCCTACGAGAAGATAAAGAACCAACATACCTTGGAGTAACATTTGATGGCAAGCTGACATGGAGAAAGCACATCAACAAAGCAGTAGCAAAAGCCAGAAGGAAAATAGCCATCCTGAGAAAGCTAAGTGGAACCACATGGGGAGCCAGTACGAAAATACTTAGCAAAGTTTACCAACAGAGCATACGACCACACCTGGAATATGGGTCAACTGCGTGGTGTTCAGCATCAAATACCACACTACAAGAGCTGGACAAGGTGCAAAATCAAGCACTTAGAGTCACCACAGGAGGGATGAGATCAACCCCTATAGTGGAAATGGAGAAGATGGGGAGGACACAGGCACTGAGTGAGCGCAGAGATACGAAAACGCTAATACAAGCAGAAAAGTTCCTCAGCTTGCCAGGCCACCCTATGAAGAACAGATGTGAAAACCTAGCTATGGGGCGGTTGAAAAGAAGTAGTTTTATCCACCAGGCCAAACGACTCTGCAGAGAAACCACTGATCTGCCCACAGTTGGTATCCCCATAACAACTATTCCAGAGCGAACTCCATGGAAAGATGAGCATAGACTATCGTTACAAATCCAGACAAAAGTGAGAGGAATATTTGACAAGGAAGAACAGAACAGTGTGCAGCGCAGAACAGCCACTCTCAGCTTCCTTGATGAAGAATACCCACAGGACCTCTGGATCCGAGTCTACACAGATGGGTCAGCACAAAATGCTGTTCGAAATGGAGGAGCGGGAGTGTACATAGAATACCCAAATAATACTAGGGACACAGCCAGAGTACCGACAGGAAAGTACTGCCATAACTATGATGCCGAAATTGAGGCAATCAAGATAGCAACAGAGAAATTACTAAATAACAGCAATGGTACTCAACCTGTGGTGCTACTAACAGATGCAAAATCAGTACTCGAGGCGCTCCTCTATGGGAAATTGCCAGTACTAAGGACACTACTTTCTGAACTTAGCAGTCAGCATAAAGTCACCATACAGTGGATACCATCCCACTGTGGAGTACCCGGAAACGACAGAGCTGATCAATTGGCTAAGGAAGGAGCCAAAGAGGAACAGCCTGATGTGCCCGTTACATACCACCAAAAGAAAAGAATGATCAAATCAGTCAGAAAGCCACCAAAACCTGCTCAAGATGACTACCACATTATGGACAGACCAGAACAAGTCATTATTCTGCGCCTCAGAACAGGACACAATAGATTACGCAACCACATGTATACAAAATTCAAGATTGGTGAAACAGCCATGTGCACATGTGGATTGGCGTCGCAGACAGCAGAGCACATACTCCAAGACTGCCCAAAATATAACATATCTAGGCAAACCTTCTGGCCTAGAGAGACGACAGTGGAAGATAAACTCTATGGACCACTGTGTGAACTGAAAAAAAAACAGTTCAATTCATGCAAGAGACGACATTGCAGATATAGACATATTTCAAGCGAACGAAAGAAGAAGAAGAAGAACTGGGATGCAGTCCTTCTTCAGTTGTTCTTCAGTGTGGTAAAAGTGCCAGGAGTCATTAGCGAAACGAGAGAGAATTGAATGAAAGCACAACACAACACCACTAAGAACATCATGGCAGACATGGGTAGCTCATATATGTGACACTGAGAACATTATTAAACCAACAGCTTAAAGATTTTAAGTGTCTAGGTCACTACAAGATAATAAACTTTAGCATTGTTTAGAAGAAAGTGAAATGAACATTGCTGACAATATAAGAAATGATAGATGGCCACAAGATGAAATTGATCAAAATCAAGTATTTATCTACAAGAAGTAAAGACACTATGATGGAAATTCAGCATATGGAAAACGGTAGAGCAGCCCTGAGCTCCAGTCAACGTTTCATGAACGTTGTTCTATGTGTTGGAAATTCTGCAGATCTGATATTCTAGCAATCACCTACTTTAAAAACATGACATACGCCAATAAAATGGATATCTAGAGCACACCGCACTGCAGCTACCAATAAATAAACACTATTAAGTGAATAAGTGCTGCAACCAAGGAGTCAAAGCAAAGCAGTAGGATACAAGGTGCATTTATCAACTTTTTCGGAGGCGCAGCACCTCCATGGAAGAAACCTAGATTTTCCCTTCTACAGCCTAATTTCATCGAAAGCAATAGTCTCCAAGGCGCATTTGCCTACAATTTCAGCAGCTCAGCAACTCCAAGGATTAAACTTATATTTTTCCTACTACAGTCAAATTTCATCGAATGCAGTAGTATTCAAAGCGCATTTACCAATATTTTCGGCAGCGCAGTACCTCCAGGGAGACAACCTACATTTTCTACAACTACGGCCTAAGAGTCGACTACAGGAAGAGTCGACATCATTCTCAGGACCGTAGGACAGAAAGTTAAGTTTCTTGCGTGTGGTTTGTCTTTCTGTTCTGTGTTTTGGTCCGAGATCGTAGTACTAAGGTCCACTCTTCTTTCACGCTTTCTATCTTGTCCCATCAAAGACATTATGATTGTCAGGTCTTAGTCAGATATGACTGAGCTACCATATGACAGTAGACATTATTGCCTGCTTTCTGTTAGCACCGAATGTTGGGCGGCGCTTACCAAACCTGACACCTCACATTGTGCCAATGGCTTCAGTTGGAAGAACGCAACTGGAAGGGTACAAGCCTTATCCTGGTGCGAGGAAATGCAACCTAAAGACAATATGTCATGGCAGGGCAGACCGGGCCCTAAGCCTTGGTTGGCAGCTGGTCTAGGATAAAAGTTCTGACAGGCGGACAATTAGAGTAATGCTTTGCTGATCCGGCACTTCTGCAGCTTGTTTTGTTCCAGATGTATAGGTGTTACCTTTCCTCTGGAGTGAACTAGGCAGGCCGAGAGAGGGGTCATGCTGCATGGGCAACACATAGTCTCTATATTTTAGCCCAGGCTTTGTGCCATGGAGAGGCAATAACTCCATCCCTGGTCTTAACCGGTCTCGGAATCAAAGCGAGAGGTAACAATTACGAGTTATAAATCCTTGACAACTGGCATAGACATGGGGCGCTACGGGCTGCCTCTGACGGTGGGAGACACCTACAGGTGTCACTAATCAGCTACCGCCTGCCTCAAGCTGGGCAGCCCCCGGCCAATTTAATGCTGATTCACCACAGCCTGCCTGCTTCAATGGGTGCTTGGGGCTAGGACAAAATCTGAATCACAGGCTGAAAAACCAATGAACCAGGTATTACTAAACAGAAAAACAGAATCCCCAGGCTATGGCTTGCAACCTGGAATGTAAGAACCATGTGTCCAGGATTTTCCACTGACTTGGCGAATATGGACAATGTGAGAAAAACGGCTGTGATTAATGCCGAACTCAATCGTCTACACATTGATATTGCTCGCCTGCAGGAGACTCGCCTCGCTGAGGAAGGGTCACTCAGGGAAAACAATTACACTTTATTTGAAGGGTTGAGGGCGGGCAGAAAAAAGGTAACATGGTGTGGACTTTGCAGTAAAGAACTCGCTACTGGGAATGATTGAAAGTCCAGCTGGAGGTAATGAAAGACAATTATCCCTGCGCTTGGCAACCTATTTTCGTTTTGCCACCTTTATCACTGCAGATGCTGTTGTAAGAAATGGGGACTGTGGGTTCTTTTTCTTTGCAGGTTACGCGTAACAGGAATAATTAAGTCTGTGATCTTTGAATAAAACTGCTTCTGTTTGCTTTAACTTCCCCCAACCTGTAAGGAGTCTAGATTACTACAGGGGTCTGTATCTTCATACATCCCAGCAACTAACGAGCCACTTCTATCTCTTCTTCCTTCAGTGGATAGACTTTTCTTCGGATGTGTCTACTTGACTCTACTTTTGTGTGGATAATTCTCTCAACTGTAGGTGACAACTCTACAATCACCTATATGGCCCACAAAGTTTCATATTTGGAGCATCGGAGGTAAGCACCACTTATTTTATTTCATTCTGCGCTAAAAATGTCACAAGATTCCATTAGGGTATGCCTTAATTTAGTCAATGTAGTGTCATATTTGTGATTTGTGTGTTGCTGCATTCTCTTGTTTACTGATGAAACATGGTCCTCTGTAACTGTATGTTGTAATGTTGCCATACACTTCGCGTGGTTATGTTTACACGATCCAGCACGTGACAGTGACATTCAGCAAGGCTGCTGTTATCATTTGACAAATGGAAGTCGGCATGGCCGAATGGAGAAGAGCGCTCGTTCTTAAACATCCAGTGTGCTGATGCAGAGGTAGAGGGTTCAACCTCTACACCCGTCAGCTGGACTAAAATGTTGACTTCTTGTCCTTGTCTTGGGGACGTAAATTAAAAATACCGTAGAAGTCGAAGTGGGTTCACCTGGTGGCGAGGGGCACTGGTAATAGGGAAAGATAATCCACACGCAAAATTCATTCCAGTGTACTAGAAGTAGTAGCCAGTGTATGGACTACGCTTGAGTTCAAAGCGAGCGAGGGAAAAATATCATTGTCCCAGCAGACAGCTTCCTAGGGTGCAGACTTTCAGTGCTGACGAGGGAAAAATATCATTGTCCCAGCAGACAGCTTCCTAGGGTGCAGACTTTCAGTGCTGACGAGGGAAAAATATCATTGTCCCAGCAGACAGCTTCCTAGGGTGCAGACTTTCAGTGCTGACGAGGGAAAAATATCATTGTCCCACCAGACAGCTTCCTAGGAATCAGACTTTCAGTGCTGACGAGGGAAAAATATCATTGTCCCACTAGACAGCTTCCCAGGGTGCAGACTTTCAGTGCTGACGAGGGAAAAATATCATTGTCCCACCAGACAGCTTCCCAGGGTGCAGACTTTCAGTGCTGACGAGGGAAAAATATCATTGTCCCACCAGACAGCTTCCCAGGGTGCAGACTTTCAGTGCTGACGAGGGAAAAATATCATTGTCCCACCAGACAGCTTCCCAGGGTGCAGACTTTCAGTGCTGACGAGGGAAACAATATCATTGTCCCACCAGACAGCTTCCCAGGGTGCAGACTTTCAGTGCTGACGAGGGAAAAATATCATTGTCCCAGCAGACAGCTTCCTAGGGTGCAGACTTTCAGTGCTGACGAGGGAAAAATATCATTGTCCCAGCAGACAGCTTCCCAGGGTGCAGACTTTCAGTGCTGACGAGGGAAAAATATCATTGTCCCAGCAGACAGCTTCCTAGGGTGCAGACTTTCAGTGCTGACGAGGGAAAAATATCATTGTCCCAGCAGACAGCTTCCTAGGGTGCAGACTTTCAGTGCTGACGAGGGAAAAATATCATTGTCCCAGCAGACAGCTTCCTAGGGTGCAGACTTTCAGTGCTGACGAGGGAAAAATATCATTGTCCCACCAGACAGCTTCCCAGGGTGCAGACTTTCAGTGCTGACGAGGGAAAAATATCATTGTCCCAGCAGACAGCTTCCTAGGGTGCAGACTTTCAGTGCTGACGAGGGAAAAATATCATTGTCCCAGCAGACAGCTTCCTAGGGTGCAGACTTTCAGTGCTGACGAGGGAAAAATATCATTGTCCCAGCAGACAGCTTCCCAGGGTGCAGACTTTCAGTGCTGACGAGGGAAAAATATCATTGTCCCAGCAGACAGCTTCCTAGGGTGCAGACTTTCAGTGCTGACGAGGGGAAAATATCATTGTCCCACCAGACAGCTTCCCAGGGTGCAGACTTTCAGTGCTGACGAGGGAAAAATATCATTGTCCCAGCAGACAGCTTCCTAGGGTGCAGACTTTCAGTGCTGACGAGGGAAAAAATATCATTGTCCCAGCAGACAGCTTCCCAGGGTGCAGACTTTCAGTGCTGACGAGGGAAAAATATCATTGTCCCAGCAGACAGCTTCCTAGGGTGCAGACTTTCAGTGCTGACGAGGGAAAAATATCATTGTCCCAGCAGACAGCTTCCCAGGGTGCAGACTTTCAGTGCCGACGAGGGAAAAATATCATTGTCCCAGCAGACAGCTTCCTAGGGTGCAGAACTTTCAGTGCTGACGAGGGAAAAATATCACTGTCCCAGCAGACAGCTTCCCAGGGTGCAGACTTTCAGTGCTGACGAGGGAAAAATATCATTGTCCCAGCAGACAGCTTCCCAGGGTGCAGACTTTCAGTGCTGACGAGGGAAAAATATCATTGTCCCAGCAGACAGCTTCCCAGGGTGCAGACTTTCAGTGCTGACGAGGGAAAAATATCATTGTCCCACCAGACAGCTTCCCAGGGTGCAGACTTTCAGTGCTGACGAGGGAAAAATATCATTGTCCCAGCAGACAGCTTCCCAGGGTGCAGACTTTCAGTGCTGACGAGGGAAAAATATCATTGTCCCAGCAGACAGCTTCCAGGGTGCAGACTTTCAGTGCTGACGAGGGAAAAATATCATTGTCCCAGCAGACAGCTTCCCAGGGTGCAGACTTTCAGTGCTGACGAGGGAAAAATATCATTGTCCCAGCAGACAGCTTCCCAGGGTGCAGACTTTCAGTGCTGACGAGGGAAAAATATCATTGTCCCAGTAGACAGCTTCCCAGGGTGCAGACTTTCAGTGCTGACGAGGGAAAAATATCATTGTCCCAGCAGACAGCTTCCCAGGGTGCAGACTTTCAGTGCTGACGAGGGAAAAATATCATTGTCCCACCAGACAGCTTCCCAGGGTGCAGACTTTCAGTGCTGACGAGGGAAAAATATCATTGTCCCACCAGACAGCTTCCTAGGGTGCAGACTTTCAGTGCTGACTTTGGAGAGATAATTTCACATAGATGTCTTGTTACATATCCCCTTCCCCTCCTAAAAATGCAACTACCAATATATACGCTATATAGTTGATGAATATCAACGTACCGCTTTAGTCTTAGGGACATGTCATGCTAGGGTTGTGCAGATGATCACATTCTACAACCAGCTGTTTCCCAGGTATTGATACATTTCAAAATGACCATATTCTTCCTTTGTCACCCTGTATTTCTAATACCAGCAATTGCAGTTGTCAAAAGTGTGACCAAATATTTTCATTTTATAATATTGCCATGAGGCCGATTGAGCCTTAAGGGAAAGAACCATGTGCAGTGAAGTTAATCTTCTTATATTTGACCATTTAGCACTTTTTATAATATACCCAAAATAAATGTGTGTGTCTTGTCCTCCTGTAGACATTGCTCTGTGTATATGAATGTTCCTTTAGTATCGTTGGTCCCTTCAGCTGTCCGCTAGAATTCCGCATTCTTGAAAGGACCATGTCTCAGTGGTCTCCAGTGCCCATGATTCACGTGCTACAATAACAATTATAGATTGGCCAATAATAAACTATTCTAAATTTTGCTGTCTCTTGACAAAGATCTGTTAAATTTTATTCAACAGAATCCTGCCTTTGTTTGGATCATTCTGCAGCATGTCGAAGTGTTTGTTGGCTCATTAATTCCAATGATTGATCCCAGATCCTAAATTTCAATTGTTTCATCATTTTACTGTCACTATACATTCTGCCTAACATTTTGTCATATACGTGAAAGTTACTACTGCTTTTTTAAAAATTGTATTCTTAGCCCTTTATTTCCCATTCAGTTGTCGTGATATTTATTTGTTCCATAAGTCCACATGCATGGTAACGGTATTGACTCCAGTAGTGATTGCTTAGCACAGTCAAGTAAAATATTAACATGAAACACAAATACTAGAAACACGAGAGACAAAGTTCAAGAATACCGTTTTCATGACACAATCTTGGGATTAATACAAACGACGAGGGAAATAAGAAACAGCTTAAGAATAATATGTGTGTGTGTGCGTGCGAATTTACATGTATGTGTTATGTGTTTGTGTGTGTGTGATTAGGTGGATGTTTGTGGACGTGGTATGTAAGGGTTTGGCGGATACATGTGGTGTGTGGGTGTTGAACAGACACATGTAGTGTGGATTACGTGCATGTTCGTGGGGTGTGGGTGTTGGTAAAGTGCATGCAGTGTTGTTTGATGGGCAGAAGCAAGAGGCGTGTAACAGCGGACACGAAGTGTATAGTGTATGTTGTGTGCTGTGTGTTCATGGTGGCGGATGGATGTGTGTGATGTGTGCGAGTGTTTGACAAATATGTATGATTTGTAAGAGTGTTGGGCAACAGCGTACACACGCGTGCGTGCACATGAATAACTGACCTTGACATTGTTGACACTGGGACTGTTGTCGTGCTTCGCTTCTTCCCGGACTTTGCCGTGACTGACCGTGCCCTCCACGGAGGATCCAATGTGATTGGCTGTGGTAGACGCTTGACGGTAAGCTGACCTATCCGATGCATTGTTCATCATTGTGACCTCCGACTCCTGAACGCTTACTGGCCCATCTGGAGAGACAAGTTACGGGTGAAAAACAGTCAATTCTGTAAACAGTAGTGGTTTAATATAATTAAACACACATAGTATTATTTGGCGCTCACAGAAGGGGATTTTATATAATTACAGCAGCGTGAAGACGGAGTGGATGTAGTGTTGACGAGGACTGGAGGCGAAATGACATGGCTTTAAAGGCATGGCGTCTGCCTCGAACATAAGAATACCGAGAACCAATCCCAGTGCCCAGTGTTTACAACATAAAGGAACCCGAATGAATACTCCACTTTCCACACCCAAATCCCCAGGTAGGGGATTGGATGCAAAGCCTACTTGGATAAGGGTTTAAAACAAAGAAAATTAGAAGGACCCACGTGTGCGATTGACAGCGGATAGAAATAAAAGATAGTAGGCCGAATATGTCATTTTCCATGCTAAATTGAAGAAATAAAAGAAAGTAAACCCCCCCCCCCCCACACACACACAATAACATTTAGGATACATGTGATCCTGGCACACGCAAGTACGCACACACACACACAAACACACCGGAAACCACCCTCGTCGTGGCTACAGAGCTGAAGCACTGAAGTGAGCACCTGCTCCTGCGATCTATGATTCTGGGAATGGGGTGAAGAGTGTGCAATGAAGGCGACCCATGCCGAACCAAAGCAAACTATAACGGTTAGCAGTATGCTACAAGAGCCTGAAAGGGAAGCAAAGAATAGAAACACTGTGACCTATCATAAGTCTGGTAGGAGGCCACTAGGGCTGGTGTGGGATTGGATACCTCATGACGTGGACAACTTCTGCTGTAAAATATATCCCACCATAAATACGCCTGATGGTAAGGAATGAAAGGCGGCTTGGTATGAGTTGGTTGAGGACCTATGCTCAAATGGGGGATCATGATAAAAGCCAGCAGCAGCAGCAGCAGTAAATGTAGCAGCAGCAGCAAATGTAGCAGCAGAAGTAGCAGTTATTTCTGTTACACCTGCCAACAATACTGGAACAACAGCACACACGGTCTCTACCTTGAGTAGTAAGAGTGTGTGGCTAGGGTGAAGGTAATCCCATAGCCAACACTGCCACTTGGGTGTGAAATGATGGGTCCGCAAATACACTAAGCTACGGCGTGTTGGGATGATGTGACCGGTTCCCTTTATCGCAATCTTTCATTCTCAAACCATTCCGGTACCCCATGACAAGGTCCGGTCAAGTTGAGAGACGTGGGTCTGTGAGCTCGACCCAGTTCAGAAGAAAATTCTGCCATTATTACTGGCGATTGGACCCGGATTTTGGTGCTGGTAATCAAGGGCATTAACCACATTGGCTCACATGGAAGCAGATGTAGGAAGATAAGTACAGTACTATGTTGAATTACCTCCCTGTGTTTTCTGACGTATATCCTGACAGCCGTGCCCTAACACCCTCTACAAGACAGCGAAGAGGTGGACGCGCTTCGGACAGTACGTCTCAAGACTTGAATACAATATTCAAGCTCCTACATTTCGTTTGTGTTATGGGGTCCATAAGCGAAGCAAAGATAATCAACACTGTTGACTGCCATGCATGTCGTAATAGACAAATAAGGAGGGCTGGCGTGAGACCGGCTACCTCATCCAGTAGAAAACTTTAGCTGCAAAATGCGACCAATTATGGAAGATGAGAGGCACAAGCAAACAACAAGGAGGATCTACTGTAAATGTATGGTTTACCGAGACAACACGTTGATTATAAAACTAACGACAATGCTTTCTGTTCATGGTACAGTATATTCCAATGTTGATTTGCACATTCCTCGACGACATCGTATCTTGCGTTAAAATAAATATGTCAGCATGACAATCTACAATATTATACACATCATAACGTCACATATATCAGTCAACACTTTACTGCATATGTGGTGACAGTCCACACACACACACGCTCACAGACAGGCAGGCAGGCAGGTAGGCAGGCAGACAGGCAGGCATGACATACACACACGCATGAGAAGGACACCATAATATCCATATACAAAATGCGATATTTGCAAATGAAGTGAAACACGATATGGATCAAAGACGAGCATGTACCTATGACACAAGTCTTGTAAAAGGAATCCCAATGAGATAGCACTAGAGGAATTCGGTTTGGTCTGAGTGGCGCAGAAACTACTCCAGACGATTTCCGGGCACGTGATGTCACAATGGAACGCAACTCAGTAGCCATGATAACATAACGTTTCTAACTACACACTACACTACTGCTACTACAAGGACAGGGTGCTTTCACTGTTCACATTATGAATACGTCGCTAGCAGGCATGTCAAATGTAGAGCTGACCTCTTTAATTCTGTGTGTATATATATGGGTGATGCACTATCGCCGCTACTCTTCAATCTGGCTCTAGAGAAAGTTGTAAGGAAGGTAAAGGAGGAATGTGATATTGGAGGAACATCCAAGCTGCTTGGTTATGCAGATGATATAGATATTATAGGGCAAAGTGAACAAAAGACATTAGAAATATTGACTCACTTAAAGGAAAAAGCCCAACAGATGGGGCTGGTTATCAACCAAGATAAGACAGAATATATGGTAATTTCAAGAGACGGAATGGCTAAAAACTCTGGCCACATACAAATAGATAATATGACCATTAAAAGAACGGAAACATACAAATACCTGGGTACAATCTTCAACTGCTCCAACATCATAAGGAAGAAATACAAACTAGAATCAACTCTGGAAATAAGATATACTATGCACTACAACATCTACTAAAATCAAAGGCGCTATCTCGTAACACCAAAATCACAATATACAAAACACTGATCAGACCAGTGGTGCTGTATGGCTCTGAAACCTGGAGTACAACGAAAGGAGACGAAGCCTTGTTACAAACCTTTGAGAACAAAATTTTAAGACGCATCTTTGGACCATTAGGGATACACAAAGTGGAGAGTGGAAAAGAAGAAGTAACAAAGACATTTATGATTTGTTTAAGTCCCCGCTAATCACTGGTATCATGAAGGCTAATAGACTACAATGGCTGGGGCATATAGAAAGAATGGAAGATAATAGGGAAACAAAACTCGCTTACACTCAGGAAATAAATGACCGTAGACCCCGAGGTAGACCAAGAAGGCGGTGGAGAGATAATATACATACAGACCTACAAGCACTTGGAATCAACGACTGGCAAGAGAAGGTCCACCAGAGAGACGAATGGAGACAGATTGTATTTGCAGCAAAGAACCTCAATGGCTCGGAATGCTGAAGAAGAAGAAGAAGAAGAAGAATATATATATATATATATATATATATATATATATATATATAT
This sequence comes from Cepaea nemoralis, assembly GCA_014155875.1. NCBI lineage: Eukaryota > Metazoa > Mollusca > Gastropoda > Stylommatophora > Helicidae > Cepaea > Cepaea nemoralis. The sequence goes on from JACEFZ010009449.1 coordinate 1,104,110, forward strand.
ATATATATATATATATAAAACAAAGTGTATGTATGTAAATATGTATGTCCTTTATTTGTTCGCGAACGGCCCATCCGATTGAGATGAAATTTTCTACACGTCTTCCTTTCATTCCAGAGCTGCCAACTGTGATATTTTTTTAGTGTGAAATCGCCTGCTTACTCAGTATTATTTCATTTTTCATTTTTCATTAAAATTTATATATAGCTAAGGGACTTAACTCTAGAAAAAGTTATTTCAAGGGGCATAACTTTTAATAACATTGCTGTATAACTTATAGTCATATTGTTGTATCGTTTTCAAAGATTTATAAACTCTTTGTCTATAGTTATATACCGGCATATGAGTTATAATAAATAATGATACAATCTTTAAGGCATTTTCAAAGTTTACATAAAAATAATGCATAATGCATAACATTGTAACTCATCTTTCTATACTTAAGAAGTTATCTAAAAGATGTTGAACAACTATCATCGCATCTTTAGTGTTTTCCGCCATCATATCGACACGATTCGCTTGACATCACTTCTCAGCGCTATCAAGCCAAGACGCCTTACACATTTCAAGCAGCCTGATACGGGGGGGGGGGGAGGGGTGGGGGAAATGGCACATCGTAATAGCACAAAGAAACAAGCAGCTTCCAAGATGCATAGTGAGAAACCCAACAAGACTATCAAGAAGACGAACCTGCCTTTGGAGAGTCTGCATGCAAGCTGTAATAAAGTATCTGAACCTACAGTCAATGAAACTACCAATAAGAAGAGCGACGACTACCCACAGACGAACACAAAAACTTGTGAGAGGAAGGAGGACCAAGACACCAGAATCAGAAACACTGATTCAAACACAGTCAGATGGGTGGTCAAGCGGCTAAAAATGGAGCTTACTGATCAACAAATACAGAAGCAGCTGCAGGAAGAAAATGTTCACGTCAACATTTTGAAGGCAGAGCGGATTCTTACCTACTCAGAATTAAATGAGATGCTCCACACCAGGGACTGGGCGAACCCGGGCCGGGTCAGACAGACAGACAGACAGACAGACAGACAGACAGACAGACAGGCAGGCAGGCAGGCAGACAGACAGAAAGACAGACAGACAGACAGATAGATAGATAGATAGATAGATAGACAAACAGACAGGGAGGGAGGGAGGGAGGGATAGACGGAGGGAGAGACAGAGGGATGGGTCTATTAGACAGACAGACAGACAGACAGACAGACAGACAGACAGACAGAGATAGATAGATAGATAGATAGACAAACAGACAGACACAGACAGACAGACAGACAGACAGACAGACAGACAGACAGACAGTCGGTAACGGGAACGAGAACTTATATGACTACTTATATGAATTAAATGAGATGCTCCCCACCAGGGACTGGGCGAAGCCGGGCCGGGTCAGCTAGTGTGTGTATATATATATATATATATATATATATATATATATATATATATATATATATATATATATATATATATATATATATATATATATATATATGGTACAAAGACACAACTTTCAGCCTCCTTACTTCTTTATTGGAGTGCATTTACTGTTCTAAACAAAACCAGATTCACCACCCCATCTTCACATATTTCACGCAGAAGAGCGATTATTTCCTAACCCGAGACCGTATCTACAAGCTGCGTTATACGCCTGACTACCAGCAGATAAAGTTAACCTACATGGTATATTTAAATATGTACTGTTCGCTGCATGTTTGGCCGAATAGAAGGGCACACTCGCATTGTTTAACACCGTCAACAAAGATATACTGTCATGTGAAAATTATATTCTATAGTCAAACATCTGGTACCTGCTTCCTATAACCTTATCAATATGTACACCCAACCAAAAATGTTTGTTCTGAAGATTGTACAGCAGATCTCAATGTTAGTTTTATATGCGGTATATAATTTAAGGGTCAGAGATAAAGTGTATATTATGAAATGTATTACATCTTTACACGGAAACATCAGTGTTCAATAATGAATATTATCCGTGGTGAACGGGAATTTCCTTATGAGAAGCACGTCACATAGTGGAACTGAAGTGTTACCCAAATTGACCTGCCATACTGTAAAACAAGTTTGTTAGCGTGAATTCAATACATTTTCGCCGAACCATTACATAAATTTCGTCGCTTTCCATGATTTCAGTTGCCTTTGGACCTATCAAAGACATATTCATTGGGTGGGAGTAAATATAAGACGGCAGGAACAATTTCATAACGATGCAACAGATACTTAAAAAAACAAACACCGAACTTGAATGAGAACAAACATTTGTGAACGCACTATAGTATATGTTAAATGATACTGTTTCACTTCCTTCTACTCCCGACGGCAGTGCATGATGATTACACACAATAAATTAACAGCACCGACATATCCAAGACGTGTCTCAGTTGAGCTCTTAATGTAGGGATGTTCTATTCTGCGTGTCTCTGTTGAGCTCTTCATGTAGAAGATGATCTGAGTCGGCGTTCATCCCAAGGTAAGCACATGCCTTCAGCATACTAATTGTGTGAACAATGGTTAGAAAGTCCAGGAGGGATTTTATCGCCACACGGGATTATGGTGCAACACGGGATGTATGGTGCAGCCCGGGATGAAACGCTTGGCCTCACTCCGAATAATCTCTACCATTTCTGTCTGCTTCAAGCTGGCAGTGAAAATGGCACGGACGTATACATTCCTGAAAGCAGCCGCGCCTGGCACAGCATGACAAGTACCCATTGTTCAATGCCAGATGCCTACTTGACTCGTACAGCCCAGATACTGTGCTATGAAGTGACCAAGGTGCTCTCTGAAGCACACATATGATCGAACTTGACTACCAAATAACATTTTAATGCATTTCAGGTAGCACCATCCCAATTAATTCTCAATAATACTGCTTCTTTCGTTTCGTTGATCAACACCCCGGAGTAACTGCACCATAAGGGATGCGGTCTAGTTCACTTTGCAGTGCGCTGGCTCTCATTTGCCTGCCTGTACACCAGGGTGTCTGCAAAAGACAGTCTTCTGTCCTGCCCCTATCATCGAGGTGTTGCTCTGTGATCATCATCGTGCACACATGAAAGGAGACAGTTGGTAAAGGGCAATCCCGTGGCACTCCTGGGCATATTTTGTTATGGATGGAGCAGATAAGACTGACACACCGTAGGATGACATTTCTTCCGCACAGCATAGCTGCTATTCATCTAATAAAGAAAGGACAACATGCTGCAAGGCACGCGTATGAGATATTTGAAAGTTACTATATTGTTTTGTCATTCAAGTCAATTGCAAGAAATTCCGCAAAGACTGCAGAATTGCACCACATTTCCTATTGCTTCTGTGGCCTCCAAGCCTGGGTGAGAAAACGTGATACTTCTCTAGAAGCGATGATTCCATGACTATAGATCAGGGTTTAATATTTATCAGGCTTTATCAGTTGTAGCAACAACTGCGCAGTCATCCCCTATGATGGCGCCGATTTGTGCTCATATGTTTGAATTGCTTTATCTGGTCACATTCTTCACGTCATCATGCGATAATTTGTTTATATAAATACTTTATTAATTGGTGCAATCGGGGCCATGGAAAGTTTCCGGTGACTTCTTTAGCGTTGCATGTATGTTTCCTGTCGTGACCCCCTCTTCGTCATTCCAAACTATTATAATATTATCATTATACAGTTAGTTTAAATATATTTTAGCATATTTTGATTACAATTAGATGGTGTGTATGTATGTGTGCGCGTGTGTGTCTGTGTACCCTGTACCCTTACGAAAGCATAGACTTATCTCTATCGTCAGTTCTGCGTCTTCTGACAAGTCTGCTAAAGGTCGGTGAAAGGACGGGCTCGACTTTGTTCTCGTTAGGTTTCACCCATATCTAATCAGCACTTTGAAAGTTTGGAATACCAATTAAGAATGTGGTTCTGTCCATGTTCCTTATCATGTGCCAAAGTGTTTTGAAGAATTTTGGGAGCACATCTGTCTGCAAGATCCGTCCCAATTTGTTGTCTCCGTCTGGGGTGTCCGGGCCCTGTAGAGCACCATTTTCTGGCGCACGCACTGCTTAAAGGTCATTGCATCAACAAGCTGTCAGTACTTCGCCTTTTCTGTCATCCACTGATGGCCTGCTTTTGTCTAGCCAGGCTCTCTCAAAAACACCGGTCCAGCACAACGACTGGGCACTATCCTTCCACCTAATGTGTGGGTCCTTCAGCTTAATGCGACCAGTCTTGCTTATAATGCTTTACACTATTTTGTCCCGTTGAAGAGACAGCGCACTACTGGGCAGATTGTGATCATACATGACACGAAGACACTCGAAGGTTGTCATATCACAATGTATACATCGGTTACAAGACGACACAACACAAATATCAACATCCAGAACATATCAGTGCATAATACAGTTTCCGTCGATTTACAAAACACAATAGTGCAACATATAGTTTCCATCGATCTACACAACACAACAAATCAGTGTTTAATACAGTTTCTGTCTATCTACACAACACAACACATCAGTGCCAAATACAGCTTCCTTCTATCTACACAACACAACACATCAGTGCTTAATACAGTTTCTGTCGAGCTACACAACACAACACATCAGTGCTTAATACAGTTTCCATCGATCTACAAAACACAACACATCAGTGCTTAATACAGTTTCTGTCGATCTACACAAATCAACACACCAGTGCCAAATACAGTTTCCGTTAATCGACACAACACGTCAGTAATTAATACAGTTTCTGTCGATCTACACAACACATCAGTGCTTAATACAGTTTCTGTTGATCTACACAACACAACACATCAGTGCCAAATACAGTTTCCGTTAATCGACACAACACATCAGTGATTAATACAGTTTCTGTCGATCTACACAACACAACACATCAGTGCTTAATACAGTTTCCGTCGATCCACACAACACAACACATCAGTGCTTAATAGTAATACAGTTTCTGTCGATCTACACAACACAACACATCCAGTGCTTAATACAGTTTCTGTCGATCTACACAACACAACACATCAGTGCTTAATACAGTTTCTGTCGATCTACACAACACAACACATCAGTGCTTAATACAGTTTCCGTCGATCTATACCACAGAACACGCATAATATAGTTTCTATCCATACACACAATATAACACACCGGCGCCTACCGTTTTCATCAGTCAACACAACACACCAGTGCCTCATAGTTTCCGTCGAACAACACAACACAACACAATACAACACACTAGCGCTTTATAGTTTCCGTCCACCAACACAATACATCAGTGTCTAAAAAATTTTCTCAACAGTCGGCAGAAGACAAAACACTCGCATCCAATGCAGCAGTTATCAGTCAACATAACATACAAGGGCAGCGCCTAACACAGAAATAGCTCTCAGTCTGTATTGTTATATTTCTGTGTGTATTTTGCTACAACTTGATGCGTTTATTCACTGGGCGCCCCATGACAATGTTTTTATCCCGATGATCAGAACCTGCACAATAGAACACACAAAAGGCGAAGGCGACAAGTGTAAAAAACATTGCAGACTAGTGGGATGCCCAGACCGCAGGGAACACAGCCGTGTTGAATAATAACGTGAGCAAGGAATCTGAGGACATGTCATAATTCTTGTTGGGGTCCTTATTATCATTATACAGTTATTTTAAATATATTTTAGCATAGTTTGATTACAATTAGATGGTGTGTATGTGTGCGTATGTGTGCGCGTGCGTGTCGGTGTGTGTGCGTGCGCCTTGTTAGGTCATACTATGAAACATATATTATGAAGTATATACTGGCAGATTGTAAAATCTGAACAGGAAAATTTTCGGAATGTGTTGAGAAACGTCTGGGGCGGCGAGTAATGGGGTTGGTTATTCTACCTTATGTTAGTTAGTTAGTTGAAAGTTGTTCAATCTCAGAAGGCTGAAAGCCAAAACCAAAACTAACAGCGACACCGTCAGAGAACTGCTGTTTGCTGATGATTGCGCTGTATATGCCAACTCAGAGGCAGACACGCAACACAATGTTTCAGCTTTCTCATGTGCCTGTGCCAACTTTGGGCTCAATATCAACTTGGAGAAGACTGTAGTTATGTACCAGCCAGCTCCAGGGAATAATCACACCGTGCCGAATATCAAGGTGAACGGTCATAGACTAAGTGTTGTGGACAAATTCACCTATCTTGGCAGCACTGTGTCACAAGTTGCCACAATTGATGACGAAGTGAATGCAAGAATCTCCAACCTTTGGCAGACTACAAGAATTATGGGACAGAAATGGAATAAGCCTGCAAACAAAGCTGAAAGTCTATAAAGCAGTTGTATTAACCACACTGCTAAATGCTTGTGAAACATGGACTGCTTATCAGCGAATTGCTAGGAAATTAAACCACTTCCACACAGTCTGCCTTAGGAAGCTATTGAAGGTTAAATGGCAAGAGAAGATCCCAGACACTGAAGTGCTAGAAAGAGCGTCCATGCCCAGTATGCACACTGTACTAATTAAAAAATCAGATTCGCTGGGCTGGTCACTTAACTCGTATGCCAGATCACAGGCTCCCTAAACAAATTTTTTACGGGGAGCTGCGTTTTAGTAAACGCCCCCAAGGCGGCCAGAGGAAACGCTTTAAAGACACTGAAAATCTCACTGATGGTTTTTGGAATTCATCCTGACACCTGGGAGACTACTGCTAAAGACCGTAATTCGTGGCGTACATCATTACATAAGGGTGCAGTCATTTGTGAAGCAACCAGGACTGCAAAAGCTGTGAAGAAAAGGCTGGACAGAAAAATCACTGCAAGAGATCCCCCTCCTGGAACGCCAAGCATTCTTTGCCCACACTGTCACAGAACATTTCGAGCCAAAATAGGCCTTATCAGCCATCTTAGAACTCACGGCTCCATACTTTCAACCCCATTGGATGGAATGAATGGTCATCATCATTCTTGATGGACAGTTAGTTAGTTGCGGTTCCAACTTCACGGCAACGGGTCGTCCCTATTATGATCCGTTCCTGTGCCAGTGAATATCACACAAAATGCTCATCACTGCCCTATGTGAAAAGTGGAAAAGACAGGAGTCTCGGCAAGCCAACAGCCCACACAGGTACACTGTGAATAATGCCGCCACCATAATACCAACACAAAAGTCCTCCACGAAAAAACAAAAAACAGTTAATAGTCGATGGAAACGACAGTCATTAGAACGACTTCATTGACCCGGGTTTATCACATATGGCTCGGTCTCGTTCCGCAGAACGACCAGCCGAAAGCGCCACAAAAAGTACGAACTCCGTAGCTCCAGCGACGACCCCCAGGACTCTCCTGGAAAATGCACCCGGCAACCAAAAAGGCATACCAGTTAATTCAGCAACAGCCGGCCGCCATAGTTCCGAACATTCAGTTCACGCTACAAACAACTGCGGACAGATGTAAAAGCACTCCACACAAAATTCACAGTTCACAGTGTCGGGCCACGCACTCACTCAGTAGCAGGGCGACGGAACCATGAACTACTAGTCCAACATGAGGAAAATGCAAATGCAACCGTTGCCACAAGCGTAAACAACCCCGAGGCCTTAACGGTTCAATTGCCAATCCGCCATGTTGGGGACCGGAAACATTCTATCTTATACCGTGAGCTGTTATATTTACGGGATGAACACTTCACACCCCAGCGTGGTGACTGCCGTGGAATTACCTGTAGCTGTATGACAGTGTCACACGTACTTTATCTCCTTCTTCGTTACACTTTGAAGGGGAGTATGGCACACCTAGTTATGGACTTGAGACATCAGTGTGTCCGACTTAGGCATGCAACTGTGCCAGGTGGCTTCCTCCAGACAGATTCCATCCACGGTCACGGGCTGTATTTACACATGTGGACGTTTACTTTTCCTAACAATTTTGCCAAAGAGCTACCTCACGGCCTACTCTTAGCGATTTTCAACTGTCGTGGGACTTCTAACGTGTACAACGAGCACTCGGTATATCCGGCTTTTTGTCCTTACCCGAAAAAAGTGGGACGGCCATCTGTAAACAGTCATTATGACGTCACCGTGTTTCGTGTGCACCGTGACGTATATTCTTGAATAGTTAATAATATTGACAGGTTACAAAATAATGGCATGGTTATGGTAGTTTCTATCACACTTTTATGGTTTTCATGTGATCCCCCTCGTATTTGATCGAAGGTTTTGGGGTATTCTATTTGATCTACGGGTCTGAAGTATTCTATTTGATCTACAGACTTGAGGTATTCTATTTGATCTACATCTCTTCTTCTTCTTCTTCAGCGTTCCGAGCCATTGAGGTTCTTTGCTGCAGATATAATCCGTCTCCATTCGTCTCTCTGGTTGACCTTCTCTTGCCAGTTATTTGATCTACATATTTAAAGTATTCTATTTGATCTACAGACTTAGGGTATTCTATTTGATCTACAGGTTTGAGGTATTCTATTTGATCTACAGACTTGGGGTATTCTATTTGATCTACAGACTTAGGGTATTCTATTTGATCTACAGGTTTGGGGTATTCTATTTGATCTACAGGTTTGGGGTATTCTATTTGATCTACAGGTTTGGGGTATTCTATTTGATCTACAGGTTTGGGGTAGTCTATATGATCTACAAGTTTGAGGTATTCTGTTTGGTCTACAGGTTTGAGGTAGTCTATATGATCTACAAGTTTGAGGTATTCTGTTTGGTCTACAGGTTTGAGGTAGTCTATATGATCTACAAGTTTGAGGTTGTCTATTTGATCTACAAGTTTGAGGTATTCTATTTTATCTACAAGTTTGAGGTAGTCTATACGATCTACAAGTTTGAGGTTGTCTATTTGATCTACAAGGTTGAGGTAGTCTATATGATCTACAAGTTTGAGGTAGTCTATATGATCTACAAGTTTGAGGTATTCTGTTTGGTCTACAGGTTTGATGTATTCTATTTGATCTACAAGTTTGAGGTAGTCTATATGATCTACAAGTTTGAGGTAGTCTATATGATCTACAAGTTTGAGGTATTCTGTTTGGTCTACAGGTTTGAGGTAGTCTATATGATCTACAAGTTTGAGGTTGTCTATTTGATCTACAAGTTTGATGTATTCTATTTTATCTACAAGTTTGAGGTAGTCTATATGATCTACAAGTTTGAGGTTGTCTATTGATCTACAAGTTTGAGTAGTCTTATCTGATCTACAGTTGAGTATTCTGTTTTGTCTACAGGTTGAGGTAGTCTATATTAGATCTACAAGTTTGAGGTTGTCTATTTAGATCTACAAGTTTGATGTATTCTATTTGATCTACAAGTTTGAGTCGTCTATATGATCTACAAGTTGCGGTGTCTATTTGAATCTACAAGTTGAGAGTAGTCTATCTGATCTACAATGTTTGACGGTATTCTGTTTGGTCTACAGTTGATGTATTCTGATGCTCTACAGGTTTGAGGTATTCTATTTGATCTACAAGTTGAGGTATTCTATTGATCTACAAGTCTGAGGTATTCTTCTGACTACAGGTTGGTATTCTATTGAATACAGTTTGAAATTTTCGATTTGTTCTACAAGTTTGGGGTATTCTATTTTATCTAGAGTGTTTAGGTGTTTGTTTTTGGCGTTCGCTCGCTCTGGACTCAAGCGTAGTCCATACACACTGTTTTTATAGTAGTGATGGACTGAATTTTGCGCGTGGGTTAGCTGTCCCTATTAACAGTGTCTCTCGCTATCAGGCGAACCCACTGCGACTTCAGAGGTACTTGTAATTTACGTCCTCCAAGTCAAGGACGACGGGTCAACATTTTAGTCCAACTGTCCGGTGTAGGGGATGAACAGCTAACCTCGGCATCAGCACACCGGATGTTTAAGAACACCGTTCTTATCCATTCGGCCATGCAGACCTGCAGTTTTTAGGTATTCTATTTGACTCGATTTGATCTACAGGTTTGAGGTATTCTATTTGATCTACAGGTTTGAGGTAGTCTATTTGATCTACAGGTTTGAGGTAGTCTATTTGATCTACAGGTTTGAGGTATTCTATTTGATCTACAGGTTTGAGGTATTCTATTTGATCTACAGGTTTGGGGTATTCTATTTGATCTACAGGTTTGAGGTAGTCTATTCGATCTACAGGTTTGAGGTAGTCTATTTGATCTACAGGTTTGGGGTATTCTATTCGATCTACAGGTTTGAGGTAGTCTATTTGATCTACAGGTTTGGGGTATTCTATTCGATCTACAGGTTTGAGGTAGTCTATTTGATCTACAGGTTTGGGGTATTCTATTTGATCTACAGGTTTGAGGTAGTCTATTTGATCTACAGGTTTGGGGTATTCTATTTGATCTACAGGTTTGAGGTAGGTCTATTTGATCTACAGGTTTGGGGTATTCTATTTGATCTACAGGTTTGAGATATTCTATTTGATCTACAGGTTTGAGGTAGTCTATTTGATCTACAGGTTTGAGATATTCTATTCGATCTACAGGTTTGAGATATTCTATTTGATCTACAGGTTTGAGATATTCTATTTGATCTACAGGTTTGAGGTAGTCTATTCGATCTACAGGTTTGAGGTATTCTATTTGATCTACAGGTTTGAGGTATTCTATTTGATCTACAGGTTTGAGGTAGTCTATTTGATCTACAGGTTTGAGGTATTCTGTTTGGTCTACAGGTTTGAGGTATTCTATTTGATCTACAGGTTTGAGATATTCTATTTGATCTACAGGTTTGAGATATTCTATTTGATCTACAGGTTTGAGGTATTCTATTTGATCTACAGGTTTGAGGTAGTCTATTCGATCTACAGGTTTGAGGTATTCTATTCGATCTACAGGTTTGAGGTAGTCTATTCGATCTACAGGTTTGAGGTAGTCTATTTGATCTACAGGTTTGGGGTATTCTATTTGATCTACAGGTTTGAGGTAGTCTATTCGATCTACAGGTTTGAGATATTCTATTTGATCTACAGGTTTGAGGTAGTCTATTCGATCTACAGGTTTGAGGTATTCTATTCGATCTACAGGTTTGAGGTAGTCTATTCGATCTACAGGTTTGAGGTAGTCTATTTGATCTACAGGTTTGGGGTATTCTATTTGATCTACAGGTTTGAGGTAGTCTATTTGATCTACAGGTTTGAGATATTCTATTTGATCTACAGGTTTGAGGTAGTCTATTTGATCTACAGGTTTGAGGTATTCTGTTTGGTCTACAGGTTTGAGGTAGTCTATTTGATCTACAGGTTTGAGATATTCTATTTGATCTACAGGTTTGAGGTATTCTATTTGATCTACAGGTTTGAGATATTCTATTTGATCTACAGGTTTGAGGTATTCTATTTGATCTACAGGTTTGAGGTATTCTATTTGATCTACAGGTTTGAGGTATTCTATTTGATCTACAGGTTTGAGGTATTCTATTTGATTCTACAGGTTTGAGGTAGTCTATTTGATCTACAGGTTTGAGGTATTCATATTTGATTCTATCAGGTTTGAGGTATTCTATTTGATCTACCGGTTTGAGATATTCTATTTGATCTACAGGTTTGAGGTATTCTATATGATCTACATGTTTGGGGGTATTCTATTTGGATCTACAGGTTTGAGTATTCTATATTGATTGTTATGTTTGTATGGTGATAATGGTGGATATGGGTGATAGGG
>JACEFZ010009450.1:0-10000 GCA_014155875.1 Cepaea nemoralis
CACATGAATCCCCACATGCTCTCGTATATTTATGTGATATACTCAGTCCACATTCATTCATTATGAATCCTAACCATTCTTGCATGGCGGTTGACTAAGCATTATTATGTGGCACAAATATTAATTCCACATGTTTACAACAATGAAAGTACATTTGCCTCACCATATGGTTGCTTTAACCCATCACACAATTATGATACCTATAGGAATCTATTTGGTTCTCATGTGCTTATGAAATAAGAAAAGAAAATCTACTTGACTTATTACACATTACACTAATTTGTCTTACCAGTGTTGGTACATTTAAAATAGTTTTCTTACCACTGCCCTAAGTATGCTTAGCTTCTTAAACCTTAAGCCACTCTCCAACTTCTAAATCACTACTGATTGAGTTGAACTACTTAAGAAATATAATGTACAACTAGGTTAATGCTTACACATTAAATAAGTTGTTTCACTGGGAGAAAATTAAACCTCACTGTGGTTATCCTAATGTATAGTTTATCTATAACCTATAATAACTGAATATATTATTTAGTTTCTACTAAATTAATTCCAAAAGAACTAACCACATGGTTTTCACATATTGACTCACCGATTCTTCTAGAAAAAGGATCATTGAGTAGCGTAATTATAAAACATAGCGTTGTTTACCTGCATTCTCTTGAATGGCTGTAAACACCTGACACTGGTTTCAGGTTTTCAGGACTCAGCGTTGATCAACTTCGCTGTAGGCTTCTACTTCTGTCGTCTTTCAAGAATGCATTTATCGTTGTTTGTTTTTCGACGTTACCGGCCGTCCGTCAATGGGCCTTCTGTCATGTGTCTTGGCTTTGTGTAAACAGGGCGATGTTCACTTATGCGCCATCTTTTATACTCTTTGATCCAACGTATTCGCTCCGAGTCGTGATCTGTGCGGTTTTCAATCTGGGGCGGTGTCGATTGTCTCTTTTCCCCCAAGTTGAAATCGTACCGGTGGTGATTGCAGTTTTATGTTCTTGTAAAATGGGGTTAGATTTGAGGAGATCTTGACAGATAGTAACGGCTTGTAAGACAGCATACTACAGGAACCATGGTACTTTCGAAAAATTTGACGATGTTATTGATGGTTATGTTGATTCTAGAGGGGTGGCGGTCATTGTGGTGTAATAATAAAGATGATGGTGGTGATGACGAGTAAGAGACCGTATAAAATCTATCAACTTTCTTACAAAAGTCTGGCAATGAAATTGGCTCTGTCAGTGCCAGTTTGTTGTTTGTGTGCAGAAGAAGGCTGTGACCGCAACGTTCATTCTGTCACTTGTGATCCTGTTCTTGTAAGCCTGCTAATGGCAGTTGTCGTCTTCTTTTATGTACTCATCACAAAAGTGATGGTTCTCTTCACTTGTAATTGTGATGTGTAGAGAGACGGTTAGTTAGTTAGGTGGTTTGATGAATTGTTGGTTGATGGTTGGATTGTGTATTGGTTGTTTTATTGGTTATTTGTTTGGTTATTTGGTTGTTTAGTTTAGTTGGTTAGTCGGTTGGTTGGTTGGTTGGTTGGTTAATTGCCTAGTTAGCTGGCTGGTTGATTGATTAGGTGGTTGGCTGTTTAATTAGTTGGTTGGTTGGGTTAGTTGGTTGGTTGGGTTAGTTGGGTGGATGGTTATCTAATTGGTTGACTGGTTGTTTAGTTAGTTGGTTAGTTGTTTGGTAAGTTGTTTGGTTAGGTGGTTGCTTGGTTGGTTATTTTGGTGGTGGGTGTTTGTTTGTTTTTGGTGGGTTGGTTGTTTAATTAGTTGGTTGGTTGTTGGTTAGTTGGGTGGTTAGTTGGTTGGTTGGTTAGTTGGACAGTTTGATGTTTGGTTTCTTGGTTGGTTGGTTAGCTGATTTGTTGGTTCGTTAGTTAGTTGGTGAGTTGGTTGCAGAGTTAGTTGTCTGATTGGTGGGTTAGTTGTTTGTTTGGGTAGTTATGTGTTTGTTTGTCTAATTGGTTGGCTGGTTGTTTAGTTAGTTAATTGGTTTTTTTGGTTAGTTGGTTAGTTGGTTGCCTAGTAATTTGGTTGGTTTGATGTTTAGTTAGTTGTTGTTTGATTAGTTGTTTAGTTATATAATTAGTTGGTTGGTTGTTGGTTAGTTGGGTGGTTAGTTGGTTGGTTGGTTAGATGGACGGTTTGATGTTTGGTTTCTTGGTTGGTTGGTTAGCCGGTTTGTTGGTTGGTTAGTTAGCTGGTGAGTAAGTTATCTAGTTAGTTGTCTGTTGGTTAGTTGGTTGTTTGGGTAGTTATGTGTTTGTTTGTCTAATTGGTTGGCTGGTTGTTTAGTTAGTTGGTTGTTTAGTTAGTTGATTGGTTGTTTGGTTAGTTGGTTGCTTGGTTGGTTAGTTGGGTGGTTCTATGTTTGTTTTTTGTATATTTTTTTGGGTTGATTGGTTGTTTGACAGATTAATTGGTTATTTTTTTTTTTTTTTGGTTAATTGGTTAGTTGGTTGCCTAGTAATTTGGTTGGTTTGTTGTTTAGTTAGTTGTTGTTTGATTAGTTGTTTAGTTGTATAATTAGTTGGTTGGTTGTTTAATTAGTTGGTTAGTTGGTAGCCTAGTTAATTGGTTGGATCGTTGGTTAATTGCTTGGTTGTTTAATTAGCTAGTTTGTTGGTTGTTTGGCTATTTTGGTGGGGTTTTTTTTTGTCTAATTGGTTGGCTAGTTGTTTAGTTAGTTAATTGGTTGGTTAATTGGTTGTTTAGTTAATTGGTTGGTTACTTGGTAAGTTGGTTGGTTCGTTAGTTTGGTGCTTTGATGTTTGGTTTCTTGGTTGATTGGTTAGCTGATTGGTTGGTTGGTTGTTTGGTTAGTTGGGTTCCTAGTTAGTTGGCTGGTTGGTTGTTTTGTTAGTCGGTTGGTTGTTAGGTTAGTTGGTTGGTTGTTTGGTTAGATAACTGGTTGTTTGGTTAGATGATTGGTTGTTTGGTTAGTTGGGTTCCTAGTTAGTTGGCTGGTTGGTTGTTTTGTTAGTCGGTTGGTTGTTAGGTTAGTTGGTTGGTTGTTTGGTTAGTTAGTTACTTCTTTGGTTAGTTGGTTGTTTAGTGTTTTGGTTTGTTGTTTGGTTAGTTGGTTGGTTGGCTGGTTAATTGGTTGGTGAGTTGGTTAGTTGGTTGCCTAGTTATTTGGCGTGTTAGTTAGTTGGTTGGTTGTTTAATTAGTTGGGTGGTTGGTTGTTTAATTTGTTTGGTTGTTGTTTGTCTGGTTGGTTGGTTGTTTGGTTAGTTGATTGGCTGGTTGGTGGTCTAAATGGTTGGCTTGTAGGTTGGTTTGTTGGTTGTTTGATTAGCTGTTTAGTTGTCTCGTTAGTTGGTTGGTTATATGTTTAGTTGGTTGGTTTGATGGTTGTTTAGTTACATGGTTGCTAGTTTGGTTAGTTGGTTGGGTGTTGGGTTAGTTTGCTGGTTGCTTGGTTAGCTGATCTGTTGATTTGTTGGTTGTTTAGTAAGTTAGTTGGTTGGTTGTTTAGTTAGTTGGTTTGTTGTTTGGTTAGTTATTTGGTTGGTTGGTTAATTTATTGGTTTGTTGGTTGTTTAGTTGATTGTTTGGTTGGTTGATTGGTTGTTTAGTTCTTTAGTTGGTTTGTTGGTTAATGGGTTGATTGGTTAGTTCTTTAGTTGGTTGGCTGTTTGGCTGGCTGGTAGATTGATTGGTTATTTGGTTCGCTGGTTGTTTGGCTGGTTGGTTGGTTGAATAGCTGGTTGGTCGGTCGGTCGGTTGGTTGCTTGGTTGGTTGATTGGTTGTTTAGTTCTTTAGTTGGTTGGTTGGTTAATGGGTTGGTTGGTTGGTTCTTTAGTTGGTTGGCTGTTTGGCTGGCTGATAGATTAATTGGTTATTTGGTTCGTTGGCTGTTTGGCTGGTTGGTTGGTTGAATAGTTGGTTGGTCGGTCGATTGGTAGGTCGGTTGGTTGCTTGGTTGGCTTTTTGGTTAGTTGTGAACCCTGTTCAATACTGTGCATTTAACGCTTAAGCCCCGTGCGTTGGTGGTTTGAGCACCGAAAAGAGCCTGCGTGTATTGAACTAAAGATAGTGTAGAGTAGAGAGTTGTCTCTCGACCAGAAACCAAAGTACCATTTCCATCAGGACAGTGGGGAGTGTGTTTTGGCACTAGGAAGCCATGAGAGCAGTTTGTATCTTCGTTGTAATCACAAACACAGGAGTTAAGAAGTGTGGTGACCACCTACACCACAGTTTACCACCAGATGATGAATAAACTTGTCAGTTGTCTTTGAATTCGTTTATTCGTATATGGCCTATGCCTCCCATGGAAAATAAGGTTGTTGCCTTATCTATTGGGAGCCGGGATTCTCCGTGGCGAAGTGGTCAAGCCGTCCGACTCGGGCTCCGAAGGTTGTGCGTTCGATTCCTGGTCGCGTTATTCGGTTCACGGGTGCATTTTTTGGAAACTCCTGGGGGTCGTCGCTGGAGCTACGAAGTTATTGCTTTGTGCGACGCTTTCGGCAGCTCGCGCTGAGGAAAGAGACTGGGATAAATAAAAATCCGGTGCAATGAAGTTGACCCTGTCGACTTTTAAGCGACTTTTTTTCTACTGAGAGCCGTGATTGAATAGTGGTTATTGCGTTTGCTTGCCAAACCAGTGGTCCTGATTAATCAATGGTGACGGTATTAGTTGATGTGTAACATCGCTTGCCTCCTGTGCTGCTGTACGAGTGCTGAAATAGTTCTGACACTTGGTAATTCAGTAGAAAGGTTAACAGATTACATGCTTAATTGCATTTGGGTTTTACCCCATCTAGTTCGATCTCTTTCGAAGAACGTCAAGCGCTGCACAAAACACGAATTCCATAGTTCCAGTGATGACCCTGGAAGTCTTTTGAAAAACTGCGCTCTTTGAACGGTCAGAACGGTGTTGTTCGAAAACGAACCCAACACCTTCAGAGTGGAAGTCTAGATCACTTGACCACTCCTCTACGGAGACTTCAATCACTACGCTCGTGTGAGTCATACTATTTCAAATGTTCTGTCAAGGCCTCTATTGTTGTGAAAGTGCAACCTTCCCCTTCTTCTCCTTCTTCTTCTGAAAGTTCTCTAACAGGAACCTGCTGTATGCACGTGAAGTTTTAGGATTATCACATTTTGTAGTCCTCAGTGCGTGGAGGAATAGGGGGGTCAGTATTTCTCCCTTGTAGCGAAGTCTCGTCCCACTAGACTCATGTCATTGCTAGTGGAACGTCCCACTTGACCCTTGAAATATCTGGCCTTTTCTATTTCGATGTTGTGTATTCGTACGTTGAATAAATCACACACACACACACGCGCGCGCGCACACACGCACACACACACACACACACACACACACACACACACACGAGATGTAGACTATAATCTTTAAGAGCTCACTATCACAAGTAGCACGATGGCCGTTGCAGCCAAGCCTTCGTCAGTACAGATACAACAAACACACACCGATACAAACTACATAACAAATACTGGCTGACAAGCACCTTGTCGTCTTGACAGATGATTGTTCGTAACACGGAGCTATACCTCTCCATAGCACACAATCTGAGCTGAATTTAGAGACCATGTGTTGTCCATGCACCATGATCACTCTCTTGGCCTGCCTAGTTGACCCTAGAGGAAAGGTAACATCCATACTTCTGGAACAACAAGTTGCAGAAGCTGTAGGATCAGCAAAGCAATACTCTGACTGTCCGCCTGTCGGAGCTTCAATCCTAGACTTGTTGCTGACTACATGCTTAGAGCCTGGTCTGCCCTGAAAAGACATTTAGTCTTTAGGTTGCATTTCCTCGCACTAGGGTAAGTCGTGTACCCTCCCAATTGTGCTCCTCCTCCCAAAGCCATTGGCATAATGTGGAATATCGGGTTAGGTAAGCGCCGCCAAACATTCAGCGCTAACATAAAGCTGGTATTATCGCCTACTGTCATACGGTAATCCAGTCATATTTGGCTAAGACCTGGTATATATGAAAAACATTACTTGAAAACATAAATATAAAAGTTATTCATCTGTATCCTTGTTGAAGACTGGACACATGTTTCATAAAATCCGCGTTTATGATTCTAACAATTCTACTGAACCGGACATCCGTTATATGTATGTTGAGTGTAACATAGATTATTCATATACATTCACAGTAATTGGGCTGTTTTACTTATCTATCTCTAAATATATGATTCATTACTCGTTTTATGTACCGGAAGTATTTCACTGTCTTTAGCCTTAAACATTTTTTTTCAATTTGTTCGCATATCCTTTACAGTACATTGCTGTCAACTTAAGCATCTTTCAGCTGATTGTTGATTTCTTGGCAAGATTACGCTGAGTAGTTTTTAAATAGATTATTCATCACATATTATCGGTTAAGTTATCTTCAATGTCCTTTACAGAACATAGCAATCAACCCTGGAATGGTTTGGATATTTTTTTATTTACTAAGCAATGTTTACATTCAGCAATGTGCCACTGCTTTCTGAAAGACCAACGAGAACTCCTTAGAAATCTACACTAGGCATTCTGTTTCCAAAACAAACTTCATCAAATAACGAAAGAGGCCAAAATATGACAACAACAACCTTCATGAAATAACGAAACAGACGAAAATATAACATCGACAAACTATATGGAATAATAAAACCCAGCAATATTATATCAACATATTTCCTGAAACAATTAGGCAGACCAAAGTATGCAAGCTTCATGAAACAACGAAAAAGACAAACATGACACTATTTAGCTTTGTAAAACAACGAAACAGGCCAAACGTCACATCAACAAACTTCTTCAAAATAGCAAAACAGGCCAAACTGCCACCAACAAACTTGCTGAAACAATAAAACCGACTAAAATACGACAACAAACTTCCTGAAACAACCAAACAGGTCAATTATGGCATCAACAAACATGCTGAAACAATAATACAGGCCAAAATCTAGCATAATCAAACTCCCTAACACAACATAACTGGCCGAAACTTAGTATAAACAAACTTTCTTACCCAAACACTGTACAGTCATTTCATGAACCCGACACTAACCGCTGCTTTAATTGGAGCCATTAACGTCTGGGTCTGCGAGGGAACGAGGAAGAAGATGAAGAACATCCCAAAAGCAGCATCCATGATTAACGTAAGCTTTTGTCTTCCTCTGACATTAACCTCCGTGCAAACACATAGGCTGTCTCATCGCCGCTAACGACAGTTCGTCGATCCATTGACTTAATTCCCAGGTATCTGTAAGTACGGGCGGGATTATTCTGGATGGTCTGAAAGTGTGCACCGGGCCTGATTGAGTTTGCGTTGCTGCATGCACCAAAGCATAAACAACTCGTATACACGGAAAATATTACACTAGAATCAGGGTTATCTTATGCTTCTGACTGCAATGTTATGGCGAAAGATGGAAAGTGTTATATTGCTTCGTGCTGAAGACGGTAACTGGTCTCAGCACAATTTACGATGTATTTTCGTCATCTTCCTTTCTTTCTCTTTCGATGGAAAGGCGTCACACCAAGTTATGCACCTCAAAAGTCAGTGTGCCAGACGTAGGCATGTCTTTGAGTAAGGTTTGCTTCGTTTATACCAGTGATTCTCAACCGGTGAGGAATACCCCTCCCTTCCCCCAGGGGGAAATTTGATTAAGATTATTTCAATATCGAGTTAATACAAGAACCGATTACTTGATATTGTTTTTCCCTCTATACTTTACGGTTCTGTACTTCTCGCCCTTCTGAAATGCGTTTCATAATGTAAGTAGACACGCATATCACGTAGACTTGTTCTACGATGTGTTGTTAAATTTAGCTTCCATTTTTACGTACACTATGCAGGGGCGACAAGGTGGGGGGGGGGGGGGGGGGGGGATATATAGGGAGGAAATATGGAGGAGGGGGGGATTGCATTCTGAACATATGGTGCAGGGGTGCATGGACCAAAAAAGGTTGAGAACCACTGGTCTAGACAGATTCCATCCCAAGTAACAGGCTCTTTCTACTCGTGCGTAGGTTTACTATCCTGACAGTTTTGCCAGGACGACTGCCATATATAAAACAGTTAGTTAGTTAGTTAGTTAGTTAGTTAGTTAGTTAGTCGACAGATCATCCTCGTTGCACATCGAACCATTCAGTCCATAAGTGCTCGGATCCCCTCCTCAGCAAATCCCGCAGCGTGTAGCGGCTAACGACGCCAGTTCTGTGTTGGTTTATCAATCTTCTTTGGCTTCCTGCGTAGTGTTCTTGTTTGGCCACCCCTCTTTTAATTTGCTGCCCTCGCAGTCTGGCCACTGTTGTAGATTCACAGTCATCACTTGGTTCTCGCAAAAGTCTCACTTCTCGTAGAGCATTCAGAATGTCAGCCTGGTCCATGGCGCATCCGCCCTCCACAGTAGCCTCACCTGCGAGCTTGTCAGCCCGCTCATTTCCTTGTACTCCCGCATGCCCTGGCACGAAGATGAAACTAATCTTTGCCAGCCGAGACAGTTATAAAACAGTTAAATGCTCTAATCATCTAGTCCTTGCCCTTTAAACAACTGCCTTATATGCCGATTCCCTTATACAAACTGTTGCTTATACGCAGGTCTGTTGATGTGCCGCCATCTTCTAGGCGATCGTCTTATACGCGGGTCATGTTATACACGAAACGTAGTAACTACACATACAGGGTGTATTTTTAATGACTGTGCAATTATTGAAAATATTGCCGGTCCAAGTTTTGTATTCACCCTCTATAAAGTTCATGCAACATAATAGGTAAATACAAAACTCGGACCGGCAATATCTTCAAACACTGCACAGTCGTTAAAAATACGCCCATATATACCAGTGTGTAAGTTTGTTTAACCGATATGCACGAAAGGTCGTATTACACAAGGCTAGTAATACACACACACACACACGCACACACCACACACATGCACACACACGCACACGCACACACACATCCTCAAGCGGTTTCTGCTATGAGCCTGTGATGTGCTAGCACCAGCACATGTTGTAGGCCGGAGTGCATGCAGGAATAGGTGACCATTATTTCCCTCATTTAGCGGACGACGAACATATGCGTGTCGAACCGACGTCCGACCCTGACAATATCAGCAAAACCGCATAGTGCGGCAGCTTTTTTGTCTTATATGCGGATCGTTTTCCTCAACTGGCATCACATGTAGATTACATGACATCGCAGTCAACCCCAGCATGTTTTGTCTGTTTGTGATTTCTTGGCAAGTTTTCGTTCAGTAGTTTACCATTGCTTGTATATTTCCGTTAGGGAGCTTTGAGCTCACGTCTTGTCCTCACACGTGCTGTTGTTTCTGCTGCTGCTGCTGCTGCTGCTGCTGCTACTACTACTACTACTACTACTACTACTACTACTACTACTACTACTACTACTACTACTACTACTACTACTACTACTACTACTACTACTACTACTACAACTACTACTACTAATTATAATAATAGTAATAATAATAATAATAATAATAATAATAATAATTGATACAATTACTACTGAGCGCACTGGTCTGGTTTTGCTTGAAAGTTAGTTTCCCCTGTTACCAGTGTCCCCCGCCATCAGGCAAACCGTCCCCGATTTCTGAGGTACTTGTAGTTTGCGTCTTTAAGTCAAACATCCAAAGCCAACATCTAAAGCCAACATCCAAAGCCAATATCTAAAGCCAACGTCCAAAACCAACATCTAAAGCCAACGTCCAAAGCAAACAGTCAAGCCAACATCTAAAGCTAACATCCAAAGCCAACATCCAAAGCCAACATCTAAAGCCAATATCCAAAGCCAACATTCAAAGCCAACATCTAAAGCCATCATCTAAAGCCAACATCTAAAGCCAACATACAAAGCCAACACCTAAAGCCAACAGCTAAAGCCAACATCCAAATCCAACATCTAAAGCCAACGTCCACAACAAACAGTCAAGCCAACATCTAAAGCTAACATCCAAAGCCAACATCCAAAGCCAACATCTAAAGCCAACTTCCAAAGCAAA
>JACEFZ010009450.1:15000-389498 GCA_014155875.1 Cepaea nemoralis
AAAATCACTAAGGAAAGGGTTGCTTTTTGTAAATTGGAAAGCATACTGACTAATAAAATGATGTCATTTGTAACGAGAGAAAAACGGTGTTGAAGTACTAAATAGAACCGGTACTTTGTATGGATGCGAAGGGTGGACGGTGAGCAGACAAGCTGAAAAACATCTGATTGCAATGGAAATCTGATTTCTGAAGTAAATGCAACGAATACAATGAGCAGACAGAAAAAGAAAATTAGCAAGTACTGCAAGAGGCAAATGAAAACCGTGAACTTATTAGAGAAATTATACATTTTTTGTTTACTTTATAAGAAGAAATAAGAAAAATTTCCGTAAACTAAATAGAGAATTTTTTTTGTTACGTTGTCAGACGAAATAAACTAGAGAACTTAATAACTACTGGCAAGACTGCGGGGGAAAGAACAAGGGGAAGGCAGAGAAGTAAATATCTGGATGGCCTGACCACATGGCAGGGTCGGGACAAGAACACAGCGCTGATCCACGATTCTGGTGATCGCGCAATATGGCAAACATGACCGCCCACGCTTACCGGCATCGCACATGATATTGTTGTAGAGAATGCGGGTGCAAGTATCGACCCTGGTTATGAGTGTCATGATGGTTAATCCTAGACATACAAATGTAGATTGTTCATCTCTCTGGTATCTTCAAGTCGAATGATTTTTAGGCTTTGTAGTTATTCTTAGATTAGCATTGGAGAAAAAACAATCGATTTCATGATCATTACACAAACACCGGTGCAATGTAACGGAGACGTAAATGGGAAATCACTTCAACAAGTTATAGAATACAAGTATATGGGCAGCGTGTTTAAAGAGGATGGATGACTGGTTAGAGAAACAGAAACGAGAATATAGAAAGCAAACAACGTCATCTATCAAATATCACCTATCCTCAAATATCCAAATATCCAAATTATTCATATAAAAATTTATGGACGCGTTATTCGTCTCAAAGCCGTGTTACCAATGCCAGATAGGCGTAACATCACATCGTCTGAGGTGAGATGTATGATAAATATTGTTTGATTAACAAGCCGGTTTCCTTGGCGAAGGATTTAAGGACGCTGTTCGTAATCCCATATACCTACGTACGAAACACAGCTGCGCGAGATTCGGCAGCAGATCGTGTCGCGCTGGTCTTTTACGGAAAGGTATGTGGGCCGGTCGTTAGAAAGCAATGGCAAACTACTGAACGTAAAACTTGCCAAAACATCAGCAGCAGCTGAAAAATGCTGGTGTTGACTGCAATGTCCTGTAAAAAGGATATTTCCCCCCCCCCCCCCCCCAAAAAAAAACGGATTAAAAAGAAGAGATAAAGAAACTTAGAAGAACTAAAAGGAACTCATCGATTACTGCCTTTATAGAAAACCAAAGAATTAAATGTTTCCGCCACTTAGCTAGAATGGAACAACATCAACCAGTGGCTAGAGAGTTGTCTATGCGAGAATCGAGATACAAGGTGAAAGGACCACCCAAGAAGAGGTGGCTAAGTTGAAGTAAAAGACATTAAATAAATCAAATATGACGTTAGCAAAAGCAACACGTCAAGTGAAAAATAGAAAATTAAACCGGCTTTTTCCCTATGACGCTTCACGGCTAAAGAGTAGGACACAATGACGAAGAAGGAAATTAATCTTTGACAAGTGTAGACACAACAGACTGGTGTCGGTTGTATAGGCATATAGATATACGAATGAAAATTAATCTTTGACAAGTGTAGACACAAAAGACTGGTGTCGGTTGTATAAGTATATAGATATACCAATGAAAATTAATCTTTGACAAGTGTAGACACAACAGACTGGTGTCGGTTGTATAGGCATATAGATATACGAATGAAAATTAATCTTTGACAAGTGTAGACACAAAAGACTGGTGTCGGTTGTATAAGTATATAGATATACCAATGAAAATTAATCTTTGACAAGTGTAGACACGACAGACTGGTGTCGGTTGTATAGGCATATAGATATACCAGTGAAAATTAATCTTAGTTAGTAAGTTAGTCAAGGTTCCAACGTCACGGCAACGGATCGTCCCAATTATGCTCCGTTCCTATGCCATTGAATATCACATAAAATGCTCCCCACTGTCCAATGTGAAAAGTGGAACAGACAGGAGTCTCGGCAATTCAACAACCCGCATAGGTACAATGTGCATCATGCTGCCGCCAGAATGCCAACACAAAAGTCCTCCACGAAAACCACAGTTCATCGTCGATGGAATCGGCAGTCACCAGAAAGACCTCATTGACCCGGGTTTTCTCACATGGCTCTGTCTCTATCCGCAGGGCGACCCGCCGAAAACGTCGCATTAAGCACTAACTCCGTAGCTCCAGCTCCGACTCCCAGGAGTCTCCTGAAAAATGCACTCGTGAACCGAAAAGGCAAATCTGTCAATTCAGCAACAGCCGGTAGCCATTGTTCCGAACATGCAGGTCACTGAACAATCAAAAGCGGACATGTAAAAGCATTTCAGGTCAATATCACAGCTCACGGAGTCGCGCCACGCACCCACTCAGTAGCAGGGCGACGGAACCATATACTACCAGTCCAGCATGAGGAACATGCGAAATGAAAACCGCAGCCACAAAGATAAATACTCCAGAGGCCGTAGCAGTTAAATGCCTAACAGCCATGCTGGGGACCAGAAGTCCAAAAATTAATTAATTTTTAGATTAAATTAATCTTAAATAAGCTCAGAATAGCTGAAAACTAATTTTAGACAAGTGTAGACTAGACAGACTAGTGTTGGTTGAATGGGTAGATGGATATAGTTAAAGTTAGTTGCATATTCTTTACAGGCCGTTGCAGTCAACACCAGCATTTTTTAATGTTGTGATCTCTTGCCACGTTTACGTTCAGTAGTTTACTATTGCTTTCTGAACGACCGGTACCCATACCATTTTCGTTAAAAAAAAACCAACACAACGCTGTATGCTGCCAAATCGCGCGCAGTTGTGTTTCGAACGCGTGTATGTGGGATCACGAACTGCGTCCGTAACCCTTCGTGTAGACGAGACAGACTAGAGTTGGTTGGATAGGTAGATGGATTTACGAATAAATATAATGCTTAGAGCAATCTTAGATCTTAACTATAAGCAACTAGGAAGTTGCATAGAGGCCCTGGAGATGTGGATATGCAGACGAATATGTCATATTTCATGGAAACAAACACAATCAAATGCAGAGGTTCTAGAAAAAAAGCTGGGAATGAAGAGAGAGCTGATGAAAGAAATAAATAGGAGGCAAATGAAATATTTCGCCCACGTTAAAAGACATGATACTCTTATAAAAACCATGAGGGCAATCGAGCAAGAGGTAGACAACGATACAAGTGGGAAGATAACGTGAAGAGATGCGCGAGCATCAGCCTGGCAGAAAACACAGTCAGGGCGAGAGACAGAGTGTTGGAGATCCATTGCAGCCAACCTTCATTGTGAAGATGGCACCTGATTGATTGATGATTAGTGATTATAAATCTTAGACAAGTTTAGAATGCTGCTATCTTGAGGTCGAACGAATAGTCTCTGTGATTATTCTTAGACAGACTAGTGTTGAATGGATATGTTTATAGATATGCGAATGGAGAATGGATGGGTTTGAGGGTGAATTTAATGTTAGACGTGAATCAATACATTTTGGGTTTTTAATTAACAGATGAGTGGAAATTAGTACCGATGAGAAACTGCGTAAATGGGTGCTCCATAGAAGCAACCTCGCCCGGTAGGGATAGTTATGTGCGCCAGGTGACTCCAGACCGTCAGCAGGCTACTGAGTTCAAAAGATTACTGTCATTGAAAGTAAGAACTTGGAATGCTATAACAATGAGTGCAGATGGAAAATTGGAAAACATCAAGCAAGAAATTCGAAGAGGGATTATTAACATATTAGGATTGTGTGAGACGAGATGGAAAGAGACAGGGATTAAGATAGACGAGGATTTTAATATTATATATTCTAGAGGAACTGAAAGGGAAAGAGGTGTAACAGCAATTATCTTGGATCTGAAAACATCAACATCAGTTAAAGGATATTGGGCAGTGTCAGACAGGGTTCTATTTTTAAGACTTTTAACATAAACGTCATTCAAATTTATGCCCCAACGGGAAGCAGTGAAGATGGTGTAGATAAATTTTATAATGACTCGGAGAATGCTTTGAAGAAATGTAAAAATCCATAAATAAACATCATAATGGGTGACTTCAATGCGAAAATAGGAAATCAAGGTGATAGATGCTTAGTAGGTAAACATGGTTTGGGAGAATGAAACGAGAGAGGATACAGACTTGTAGACTGGGCAAAATAACATGACTTATTGTCGGAAACCCGTGGTTTAAGCAATATCACAGATGATTATGGACATGGAGACGTCCTGTCAGAAGGATTAGAAACCAGATCTATTACATCCTGATTAACAGAAGGTTTCAAAATGCGTTAACAGTCGCAAAAACAGTTCCAAATGCAAACTGTTACAGTGATCACAAATTGATTATAGGCACATTGAAGGTAAAGTTAAAGAAAGTCAAGTATACACCAGAAAACACCAAATATTATCTATATGCATTTAAATAAATAAGAAGGAATTACACGACAATTTTAACATAAAAGTAAAGAACAGATTTGATGTATTGTCTGATCTAGAGATCTTATTTCAAGATGTCGATGATCAATGGGAAATGTTGAAGAATTCAATCAATTTTGCTACAGAAAAAAAATTATTCCAAAATTAAAGAAAATATTTCGTAAGAAATGGATGACTGGAGAATTTTAAGACTAATGGAAACAAGAAGACACAACAAAAATAATCCTGACAAATATGAAGAGATTCGCAGGAAAGTCAGAAAAATATGTAAAGTGCCATGGCTTGAAAATAATTGCATAGAAATTGAAAAACAACACAACGGTAAACATTCCAAATTAAATTATAAAAGAATTCAGGAGCTTACTAATAACAGAACACCTACATCAACAGGCTGCCTGGGACGCAGAGGTGTTTCCAAGGCGCCAGGGCCGGGATATATACTGGCCAAGACCTGCTGACACGTCCACGTCGTGCGTCCTGGGCAACAGGCCCCTTCGGGAACCTGGCTAACATCAGTAGGATCGATGATTCCTCCGAAGCTGGAGAGTATCTGCCTGCATGGCGAGGAACCACCAGTCTGCACACCAATAAGCCAGACACGGGACAACGGATACTCACGCAAACCTCAGGTCCGGTATGACATCACATTGATGGTGGACAACAGGGTGTATTCATCCGACATACAGGACTTCACGCTGGAGTTCACAGCCAGCGAACACAAGCAAGCAATCAACAGGCTGCCTGAAAGCAAAATCTGGAAAAATCATAATAGAAAAACATGAGATTTTACATACATGGTCAGATTATGTGAAAGACCTGCATGAAGATACAAGAGAATAACATCGTGATATTCGGAGTATTAATGAAGGACCATCAGTTCTCAACAGAAATTATCACTGCCCTAGAAGAATACGGAATAGATCAAGTCAGCAGACTTCTAAACACAATATATGATACTGAAGATATACCTCTTGCATTGTGTAATTCCGAAGAAATTAGGAGCCTTGGAAACGATCAAAATCGAATAATTAGTATAATGAGCCACATCACAAAGATTTTGCTAAGAATTATCATGCAAAGAGTTAAGAAAAATGCAACCCAAATTAGGAGAAGAACAGTGTGAGTTTGTAGAATGCTATTGTACAGTAAATGTTGTGTATATGCTGAGAACATTAATTGAACGTTCTGTAGACGTAAACAAAGACTTACATCTTTGCTTCATCGACTACACAAAGGCTTTTGATAAAGTAAGACATGTCAACATGATGGAGATGCTGGCAGATCTAAAAATTGATGGGGAAAACCTTAGACTTATTTTAAAAAAAACATATATTGGAAACAACAAGCAGCCATAAAGATTGATAATGAAGTAGGTCAATATCAGCCTATTAAGAGAGGTGTGAGACAGGGATGTGTCTCAAGATCTTTTTCCATATACAGTGAAAGTATTTTCAGAAATGTTGACGATATGAAAGTAATCATCATTGGGGGTCATAACATCAATAACATTAGATATGCGGATGATGCAGTATTGATTGCAGACAATGATGATCTGCAACATTTAGTAGATGCGATTCTTGCACACAGTGAAAACCTTAGGTTATAATTAAACTGTAAGACGACACAGATTATTTTCGTCACTAAGAAGAAGGAAATACCACAATGTAATATACAAGTAAATGGGAATATTCTTAAACAAGTGGATCGGTATAATTATCTTGGAGTAGTCATAACATCTGAAGGGAGATGCCATGAAGAGATTAGAACAAGAATCGCCACGGCGAAGGTAGCATTTTGCAAGTTGAAAAATATACTGACCAATACAAAGGCGTCATTTGCAACAAGAAAAAGAGTGTTCAGGTGCTACATAAAACCTGTGCTTTCGTATGGATGAGAAGCGTGAACAATGAGCAGACAAGCTGAAAAACATCTGATGGCTGTGGACATGTGGTTTCTGAGTTTCTGAATTCACCTACCTTGGCAGCACTGTGTCCCAAACTGCTACAATTGATGACGAAGTGACTGCAAGAATCTCAAAGGTCGGCGCGGCATTTGGCAGACTGTACAAGAATGTATGGGGCAGTGTCACATAATAGATCAACGTGATTTAACCAGTGATGAGAATAAAAGGCGTTCTGATTAGCGGCATGTTCGAGGCCACAGGTTGTTTCAACATATCCAGAAAAAACAGTCCGGGTTACAGCTGCCCGTGTTTACATCTGGTCGACAGATTAGGAGCATTCGGTGGTGAGTGAGATAAATCCCTGCATCGCTTTGACAGTTTATCAACATTCGAATACAGATAGAACCCGTCAGATCCTGGTTACAATCAGATGTCAACCATCACAGGTCGGGCAAAGTTAACAGCTGCAGATGTGTAGGGGAAGTGAGTGAGATGACTCAATACACCACTTTGATAGTTTATCAACAGGCCAGATCAACGTAGAATTACCAGCTAGGGACATGAAATAGTCCCGTCTGTCATTTAGAGTTTCCGGACATCACGAGGATTGGTGGCGTGTTGTGGTAGCTCGTTGTTGGGATCGTACAGGAACTCGCTGGATTGTTTTGGGAGTCAAAACAAGTGATGACAACTCTGACAGTGACTAAGCCAGGAGAGATGGATTCCTGACAAGGGATGATCGGCCCAAAATAACACCTGTGTGCACAGCTAAAATAACGTCACGTGACCAATTTTAGGCGGTTGCCAAAAACCAGATTGGGGACAACTAGTGTAACTCGAAACGTCGATCTAGGAAGACGTGCTTTGGCACTGCGGTTAGGGAGTTAAGAACATCTAACGTGTGCGGGATATATTTGTATTTATTTTACACGTGCCTGTTATGGCAAACTTAGATGTGATTGAGTAAAAACTGCAGTGCCGTATAAGGTAGAACCTATTATAATTAGTTCTAATTAATATAGGCTGTAGCCTTGTTAAAACTAGAGTGTGATGATTAGCACTGTTAGTGGAAAACTAGCTAGAGTAGGGAAGTGATACTTGGCTCTGTTAGTTGAAAATAGATTAGTGTAGTGTTGATAAGCTCTACTAGTTGAGAATTGAGTAATCGGGGATAATTGGGATCTTCCAGTGGGTGTTCCCTGGTGGGGGGTTCCGCACGCTGTTGGTTGTTTTTTTCTTCTTCTGGTCTTGGCCTGATGAAAACATATGTGTTCAGTTCATCTGTCCCTGACAGAGTTAGGTTCATTGTATTTTGCTGAGCAAGGGCCAATGGCCACGATCATCTAATAGAGATCAGTGACGGGGAGGCTATCACCAGTTGTATGATTTATTTTACAGGTTCCCTCTGGTTGGAAGGAAGAACACGGAACCAAGGAAAT
This sequence comes from Cepaea nemoralis, assembly GCA_014155875.1. NCBI lineage: Eukaryota > Metazoa > Mollusca > Gastropoda > Stylommatophora > Helicidae > Cepaea > Cepaea nemoralis. The sequence goes on from JACEFZ010009450.1 coordinate 22,947, forward strand.
ATCCGATCCCGGATAAAGTTTGGCGCAGGAAGATTGGCCAGCAACTTTATCAATGGGTCTGTGCTAGAAGAAGCTGATAAACATTGCTCAGGGAGCTGAATGGTATATGTATCCCACCGGATAAATACCGAATGAGTTTTAGGTCATACCAGTTTTAACACACCAGTAGTGATGGATAATAAGTTCACTTATGACTAGAACAAAAATAGAGGACTCTATTGGAGTATAGACAATAACTGTTTAATAGTGAGAACTATAGAACAAATTCACAAGAAGACAAAACGTCATGTCCATAGGACAGTGTTCCATGTTTCTTTCACTGCGCAGAAATTATGAAGTCTGAGTTTCTATAAACTATTAGGAACAGTTGTGTTAGGAACAATAATATTTTTTCCCACGGATTATATAGTTGAATGGGATTCAGATCTCATGGTCATCAGAGCTCCTGGAGGAGGACATGTCTGGAGAGAAGGACACGACTTCGGTGAGGTCCATTGTACTGATTCTTGTGATGTCGTGTAATCCTTGCCATGATGAGTGGACTCTGAACATGACCTCTGTGGTCTGACCTATACATTTACATTAGAATACACGACACACATTTTCTTCGCATACACGTCTCATATACGGTACACTTTTCTTTTAATAATTAATCTTTATTAATTTTTAGAAGCAAGAGTTGTTGAATATGTTGCGTGGGGAAGAATGAGAGGGGGCATAGTGCGACAGTGAGAGAGAGAGAGAGAGAGAGAGAGAGAGAGAGAGAGAGAGAGAGAGAGAGAGAGAGAGAGAGAGAGAGAGAGAGAGGAAAGGGTGTCCACGGGCTGATGGAGTGTGTTGGACGGAAGCTGGTGGATTCTCCAGGATATTGATAGGGGAAAAAAATTATAATGTGGGTGTTGACTCTCCTCACACCAGGGACGACACTTTAAAGGAAGACACGACATTATTGGGGGCTCGTCCGGGATCTTTGGACAGCGGGATCTCTCATACATGTGATCTTTGGACAGCGGGATCTCTCGTAAACGGGATCTTTGGACAGCGGGATCTCTCGTAAACGGGATCTTTGGACAGCAGGATCTCTCGTAAAACGGGATCTTTGGACAGATGGATCGTCTCGTACACGTGATCATTGGGACATCGTAGATCTCCTGCAAGTGGGAACCTTTGACAGTGGATCTTCTGACAACGGGGTCTTTTGACACGGGATCCTTAGTAATAGACGGAGATATCATATTGGAGAAATCCAGTAGAGGAATGTGGATAGGGGTTAGGACAAAATATCTTATCTGTCACATTCACACGTCTGCATAGAGTCTGTGGTCCTGGATTCTACTCTTGTCACTGAGGAAGTGCTGTGTGTGGTAAATCTAGATTATAGTTACTGGTCATATATCTGTATATTAAGTTGTGAAGGTATATTAGTACTCAACCTGCTAGCTTACCTCTCGTAAAATGGCCACTCGAAACTAACCACTGCAGAACTAAGGGTCAAAGGGGGAAGAAATGGGATTGTCGGGTTCTGCTCTAACGGATTACATACAGGAATTGGAGAGAGAGTATCGTCAAGCAGAGAGAGAAGATCGAAAGGCTGAGTTGAAATTGAGAAGGATGGAGTTGGAACAAGAAGCTAGGAAATTGGAAGCAGAACAAGCTGCGAGGATATTTGAAGCTGAGCAAGCAGCTAAGAAACTGGAAGCTGAACAAGAAGCTCAGAAAAGGGAGCACAAGTACCGGATGAGGGAACTCGAGTTGAAGAGTCAATCTAATGGGGAAACTGAGGGAGCAGTTGGAGGTTCCTCCATCCCAGGCTCAACACCAGTAGGTGGACATGGTTACCATGCTATGAAGTTTCCTTTAGCGGTCTACGAGGAGGACAAAGAGAAGATTGACCAGTACCTTCAACGCTTCGAGGCAATGTCTGTTGCTATGGTTCTGGAGCGTAACAAATGGAATCTCAAGCTATCCCAGGGATTACGCGGGACCGGCTACGAGGTTTATTCTCGCCTGCCGCCAGGACATGAGAACAATTATGACGAGTTAAAGACGGCTCTGGGGAAACGATTCGAGGTTACGTCACATACCTACCGGAAAAAATTTCGAGCAGCGAAACGAGAACCGGGGGAGTTGTTTGCCGCCTACAGTTTGCGTCTGAAATCCTATCTCCATAAGTGGATGGATTTGGCTGGGTTCGCACATGACTATGAGAGTCTGGAAGAGCTCATGGTGGTCGACCAGCTGAAGAAGCAAATGTCTAAACCTCTCAGGACAGTTCCTGGGAGAAGCAAGGAGCGGAACGTATTGACCTCGTGACAAAATTAGCAGAACGGTTCGTCGAGGTACATGGGGAGGCAGGGGACAACCTTTCCACCAACACCAAAAGTCAGGAGAAACATGACAAGAAGAAAGCCAAAAACTCAGGAACCAAAAAGTGGGAACCTTATGTGCAAAAATCAGAGGATAGTTCAGAGAAGAAGAAGGAGGGAAGCAAGAGCACTTCAAGCTCTACACCAAAACGACCGTGGTCGGAGAAGTGGTGTTCAATTTGTAAGTCACCCTCTCACAATACGAGGGACTGCAAATCGAAGGCTAAGAGCCCTCACTTCGCAGCATGTCAAGTGACTTCCAAGGAGGTTGTCACGGAAAATGCCAAGGTCAACAAGGAAGCTCGCCACCAGGAGAGCTCACTCAAGTCCGGCACTAGAAAATCTAGGACAGGGAAATGGTGCAACCAATGCAAGTCAAATACGCACAATGCTATTGACTGCAAGGGAAAGTCAGGAGACTCTAAATTCGTCGTGTGCCCCGGGAAACCTAAGGTGGAGCCCACCGAACAGGTCGAGGCCGAGGAAGAGACTCCAGACCAGGAAAAACCACCTGTAGTGGAATTGGTAGAGGTTAACGGTCGTCAAGTGGAGTGTTTGTACGACACAGGACTGGACGGGGAGGCCGTGATTTCTGCGGATCTGGTACATCCAGAACAATTCACAGGTGAGACCATGGAGATACAGCCTGCACAGAAGAGTGCTGTAGGCCATGAAGTTGCCCATTGCTAATGTGGAGATTCGGTCAAGGTACTGTCATCCGGCACCATCAAGGCCGCTGTATTGACCGATCCCATTTTTCCAGTAATCCTAGGTTGCCGGTATGTCTTTCTGGGAATGCCCAGGGAGCCAATCCATATGGGAGCAATACAGACTCGCTCTCAGACGAGAACGGAAGAGGCAGAAGCAATTGTGACTAACCCACTGCCGGGGGAGCTACGAACTGCCCAGAGTGAGGATGCTACTTTACGTCCTTGCTACAAAAAGCTGCAGAAAAGTGCTGATCCACCAGGACGGGGGCAGTACTACATGAAGAATAGGATACTCTACAGGAGAGCAGGAAGGGGAGACAACCTATACGGTCAGTTGGTCGTCCCGAAAGCTCACCGGTCCCAGATTCTTCATATGGGGCATACCATCTCCTTTAGTGGACATATGGGTATTGCCGCCACCATGCAGCGAATTTCCTGCCATTACTATTGGCCGGGAATGACAGATGATGTGCGTCGGTATGTGAAGTCATGCCCTGAGTGCCAGAGGGTGGCACCGAAACACTGGACAGCACCGGTGGTCTTGGGTGAGATGCCCATCATGAACTCTCCTTTCGAGAGGGTAGCCATCGATATCGTGGGTCCACTTCCCAGGACTAGGAAGAGGAACATGTATATACTCACAATGGTGGATTGCTGTACAATGTGGGGTGAAGCCATACCGTTGACCACGATTGACTCGAAACGAGTGGCGGACGCACTGATGGAGGCCTTTACCAGATTAGGCTTTCCGGATCAAATTCTGACGGACAATGGGTCCCAGTTTTGTGGAAAACTCATGGAGGAGGTATTTAGGGTGTTTCATTCTAACCACATACATACCAGCCCTTACCATCCTCAAGCCAATGGACAAGTAGAGCGTTTCAACGGCACGTTGATGACAATGCTCAGGAAACTAGCGCAGGAAAAACCTGATAGGTGGGATGAATATATCCCAGCAGCACTCTTTGCCTATCGGGAAGTTCCTCATGGCTCAACAGGACTACCACCCGCTACGTTGCTGTTTGGTCGTCCAATCAAAGGACCGTTGGAAGCCATGTTGAGGAGTTGGACTGAAGAGGGGACGTCAGAAGAAGTGATCTCATCCTTACAAATATGTGGAGGAACTGAAAGAAAAACTCCACAAGGGATGGACTCTGGCAAATCAAAACTTGAAAAAGGCCAGAAAAAGACATGCGGCTTACTACAACCGTAGGTCTAAAGAAAGATCTCTAGAGGTGGGAGACAAAGTCTTGTTGCTACTCCCAACGGGAAACAACAAACTGGAGATAGGTTGGCAAGGACCATTTCCCGTGGAAAGGGTGATATCCAGAACCAACTATCAGATCCGGATCCGGGGAAAGTCGAAGATTTTCCATATCAATCTCTTGCGGAAATACGAAGAGAGACCCGGAGACAAGGCAGCTCACCTCATGGCAATGGCAGTTGCAGTGGAGACGGAAGTGGGAACCAACGAGGGCAGGGAATATCCCTTGGTACACCAGGAAACCTATAGGGATGTGCAAGTGAACCCTGATCTGACCTCCAAGGAGAGGGAAAAGATAACCCAGGTTCTCAAGTCTCATAAGGGGATACTGACTGATAAACCAGGACGAACGAGGTTGGTGGAGTTCGAGATGACTTTGACCACGCAGGAACCTGTTCGTCAAAAGGTTTACCCAGTGCCATTCTCTAAAGAAAAGGCCCTGGAGGAGGAAATACAGAAACTGCTGGAGGATGACGTGATTGCACCATCCACATCCCCATACAATGCAGGGGTAGTTTTGTTACGGAAACCAAGTGGAGAACACCGGTTGTGTATAGACTACCGACTTCTGAACAGTCATACACAATTTCAGGTGGAACCTTTGCCGAATCCAACGCAGTTATTCGCTAGGCTCCATAAGGCTCGGTACTTTTCAAAGGTAGATCTGAGTCGGGGGTATTATCAGATACCAGTCAAACCGGAGATTCGACCACTGTTGGCTTTCAGTACACCCAGTGGACACTACGAATTCAAGGTCATGCCCTTTGGACTCAGCAATGCACCTAGTGTGTTTACACGCATGATGAGGACTTTACTTGATCCTTTACAGGATCCGTCCATCATCTCTTTCATGGATGATATTCTGATTTCCAGTGACAGCTTGGATGACCACTTGCAATCCTTGGAGAGAGTGTTTAATAGGCTCAAGGAAGCAGGGCTTACTGCTCGTCCAACCAAGTGCATGATTGGTTACCAGACTCTGGAATTTCTAGGTCACACCATCACTCCAGGACACATTGTCCCAGAAGAGAAGAACCTGGAGAAAATCAGAAATGCACCAAGGCCAAAAACGAAGAAGGATGTGCGATCTTTTCTCTCGTTGTGTGGGTTCTACCACAAATTTATCCCACATTTCACTGAACTGGGAGCTCCGTTGACGGAAACCTTAAAAAAGAGATTCCCGGACCAAATCATTTGGACACCAGAATATGAGAATGCCTATAGCCAGTTAAAGGAGGCCTTGGTCAGCAAACCTGTATTACAGCTCCCTGACCTTTCCAAACCATTTGTGTTGAGAACGGATGCGAGTGCGATTGGGATTGGGGCAGCCTCTGTTACAGGAAGGAAAGACGATGCTTCGGTTTTGAAACCTGTGGCATACGCAAGCAAGAAACTACTCCAGGCTGAGAGGAATTATTCGACCGTCGAGAGAGAGTGCTTGTCTCTCGTATGGGCAGTGCAAAATATTCCAGCCCTATTTGTATGGAGTTAAGTTTCGGGTTCAGTCGGATCATCAGCCTCTGATGTTCTTGGCTACTTCTCAGAAGCTCAACGCCCGTTTGATGCGGTGGTCGTTGTTACTTCAACCTTATAATTTCACAGTGGAGTACATTCCTGGGAAGGAAAATGTTGGAGCGGACTTCTTGTCAAGACACCCAGCTCCTGAAGAAGAGGAATGAATCATCTGGATTAAACTCACGGTGGAGAAGAGTGAGATGGACTACTCTCTTAAGAGGGGGCCTATGTCACATAATAGATCAACGTGATTTAACCAGTGATGAGAATAAAAGGCGTTCTGATTAGCGGCATGTTCGAGGCCACAGGTTGTTTCAACAATATCCAGAAAAAACAGTCGGGTTGCAGCTGCACGTGTTTACATCTGGTCGACAGATTAGGAACATTCGGTGGTGAGTGAGATAAATCCCTGCATCGCTTTGACAGTTTATCAACATTCGAATACAGATAGAACCCGTCAGATCCTGGTTACAATCAGATGTCAACCATCACAGGTCGGGCAAAGTTAACAGCTGCAGATGTGTAGGGGAAGTGAGTGAGATGACTCAATACACCACTTTGATAGTTTATCAACAGGCCGGATCAACGTAGAATTGCCAGCTAGGGACATGAAATAGTCCCGTCTGTCATTTAGAGTTTCCGGACATCACGAGGATTGGCGGCGTGTTGTGGAAGCTCGTTGTTGGGATCGTACAGGAACTCGCTGGATTGTTTTGGGAGTCAAAACAAGTGATGACAACTCTGACAGTGACTAAGCCAGGGGAGATGGATTCCTGACAAGGGATGATCGGCCCAAAATAACACCTGTGTGCACAGCTAAAATAACGTCACGTGACCAATTTTAGGCGGTTGCCAAAAACCAGATTGGGGGACAACTAGTGTAACTCGAAACGTCGATCTAGGAAGACGTGCTTTGGCACTGCGGTTAGGGAGTTAAGAACATCTAACGTGTGCGGGATATATTATATTTATTTTACACGTGCCTGTCATGGCAAACTTAGATGTGATTGAGTAAAAACTGCAGTGCCGTATAAGGTAGAACCTATTATAATTAGTTCTAATTAATATAGGCTGTAGCCTTGTTAAAACTAGAGTGTGATGATTAGCACTGTTAGTGGAAAACTAGCTAGAGTAGGGAAGTGATACTTGGCTCTGTTAGTTGAAAATAGATTAGTGTAGTGTTGATAAGCTCTACTAGTTGAAAATTGAGTAATGGGGGATAATTGGGATCTTCCAGTGGGTGCTCCCTGGTTGGGGGGGGGGGGGGTTCCGCACGCGGTTGGTTGTTTTTTTTTCTTCTTGTCTTGGCCTGATGAAAACCTTTTGTTCAGTTCATCTGTCCCTGAGAGAGTTAGGTTCATTGTATTTTGCTGAGCAAGGGCCAATGGCCACGATCATCTAATAGAGATCAGTGACGGGGAGGCTATCACCAGTTGTATGATTTATTTTACAGGTTCCATCTGGTTGGAAGGAAGAACACGGATCCAAGGAAAAATCCGATCCCGGAGAAAGTTTGGCGCAGGAAGATTGGCCAGCAACTTTATCAATGGGTCTGTGCTAGAAGAAGCTGATAAACATTGCTCAGGGAGCTGAATGGTATATGTATCCCACCGGATAAATACCGAATGAGTTTTAGGTCATACCAGTTTTAACACACCAGTAGTGATGGATATTCAGTTCACTTATGACTAGAACAAAAATAAAGGACTCTATTGGAGTATAGACAATAACTGTTTAATAGTGAGAACTATAGAACATTTCGCAAGAAGACAAAACGTCATGTCCATAGGACAGTGTTCCATGTTTTTTTCACTGCGCAGGAATTATGAAGTCTGAGTTTCTATAAACTATTAGGAACAGTTGTGTTAGGAACAATAATATTATTTTTTCCACGGATTATATAGTTGAATGGGATTCAGATCTCATGGTCATCAGAGCTCCTGGAGGAGGACATGTCTGGAGAGAAGGACACGACTTCGGTGAGGTCCATTGTACTGATTCTTGTGATGTCGTGTAATCCTTGCCATGATGCGTGGACTCTGAACATGAACTCTGTGGTCTGACCTATACATTTACATTAGAATACACGACACACATTTTCTTCGCATACACGTCTCATATACGGTACACTTTTCTTTTAATAAATTAATCTTTATTAATTTTTAGAAGCAAGAGTTGTTGAATATGTTGCGTGGGGAAGAATGAGAGGGGGCATAGTGCGACAGTGAGAGAGAGAGAGAGAGAGAGAGAGAGAGAGAGAGAGAGAGAGAGAGAGAGAGAGAGAGAGAGAGGGGGGGGGGAAGGGTGTCCACGGGCTGATGGAGTGTGTTGGACGGAAGCTGGTGGATTCTCCAGGATATTGATAGGGGAAAAAAATTATAATGTGGGTGTTGACTCTCCTCACTCCAGGGACGACACTTTAAAGGAAGACACGACAGGCAGAAATGGAATAAGTCTACAGACAAAGCTGAAAGTCTATAAAGCAGTTGTACTATCCACACTGCTATATACTTGTGAAACCTGGATTGTTTATCAGCGACACGCTAGGAAATTAAACCACTTCCACACAGTCTGCCTTAGGAAGCTATTGAATATTAAATGGCAAGATAAGATCCCAGACACTGTAGTCATAGAAAGAGCGTCCATGCCCAGTGAAAAATCAGATTCGCTGGGCTGGTCACTTAACTCGCATGCCAGATCACAGGCTCCCTAAATGAATTTATTACGGCTAGCTGTGTTGTGGTAAACGCTCCCAGGGCGGCCGGAGGAAACACTTTAAAGACACTGAAAATCTCACTGAAAGATTTTGGAATTCATCTTGACACCTGGGAGACTGCTGCCAAAGACCGAAATTCGTGGCGTACATCATTACGCAAGGGTGCAGTCACTTGTGAAGCAACCAGGACTGCAAGAGATGTGAAGAAGAGGCTGGACAGAAAAACCACTGCAGGAGATCCTCCTATCGAACATCAACCATTCTTTGTCCACATTGTCAAAGAACGTTTCGAGCCAAATTATGCCTTATCATCCATCTTAGAACTCATGGCTCCATACTTTCAACCCCACTGGATGAAATGAATGGTCATCATTATTCTTGATGGACAAATAACACCGTGGGAGACAATTGAAGTTACTGTGTGAATGTGTGTATAGTTCAGCTTTTTTAGTTTATGTTGTGTGATTTCTGCTGTATGTACTTGACGAGATGCAGCTAATTATACCTGGCAATAAATCTTGCAATCTATTGTGTGTGTCTTCATTATTCAAACTTAACTGTTCCATAGCAGGTTCCATTTTTCGGGACTTTTTTTTTTCTTTAATCAAACATAGAGGGCGCGTTTGTGTAACAGTTATGACGGTTAGTAATGGTGAGCGAAGTCTGAGGGGGTTTCGAGATCAGTTCTCCTTGTTTGCGACGGGAGGGAAACACTGACCACCTATTTCTTCGTGCACTCCGGCCTACACAAATGTGGGGGTCCTAGAATCCCAAATACCCACACCAGAACCTGCTGCAGGATTTGTTTCAGATATTATTTTGCTAACCATGTGGTGAAACTACTGAACGTAAAACTTGCCAAGGCATCAACAACAACAAAAAATGCTGATGGTGACTGCACACGTATTGTAAAGGATATGCAAGAACAAAACTATGAGTGAGTGGAAGAGGAAGACAGAGGTAGAAATTGTGAGACATGGAAAGAGATACAGGTGCGCAGAGGTGGAATAAAGTTACACGCTTTGGGAATATTGGGTAAATGGTGCTGTGTCATATTTTTATAGACTTGCGGGCACTCGGTGGGGGATGCCGTCTGTATGTTTCTATGATATTTCCGGGTACTCATTTTACGCCAGGTCGACCTGGGAGATAGATCAATTTTAATAAGCATTCAAACACAAGACCACCAGGCCGTTTGACAAGCGTGCTGGCCACTGCACAAACAAACCAGGAGCTGACTATGGTAAATATTAAAGGGTGGGACAATTAGATAAGAGGTGAAAGTTTACAAGAACCAGTCACATGAACGCAGTTTGAAAATCGCTGTCTTGTTCAGTATTCACGTCTCGTATTTACGCCTCGTTCAGCCTGCTTCTTCAGAGTCGGTTATTATCATTGAGCTGCGTGGATTTTGATTTTCTCTCCTTCCTTTGCCCTCTTTCGAGTTACTACTAAGGAAAACTTGTTGTTGGGTATTGAGTTGAGATGAGTGGAGTTGAGCTAAGAACCGACATCACTGAACTCGGGATATTCCCATACGCGCTCCGTCCCCTTGTTCAACAGCCAGGGAAGAGTCATACTACTAATCGTTCCTACCGCTATCTGATTGAAATTTCTCCTGGTCTTCCCTCTCAGTTTTGAGATTCTTCCAGAACTCATGCCGATCCTCCGCAACATCATCCTTTCCACATACGGGTTCTCAATCTGTTCCCCCGAATTATCCACTTGGCCCCACATTGTATTGATTTCAGCAACTGGTTGTTGCTGTCTTGACCAGTATATGACAATACATAGATCATTACCAAGTCGTTCCTTGGTCCAGATTTGGCCAAAACGCGTGCGATAATCTGAGCAGGCGTGAGCACTTCAATTGCCGGATTCTGGTCAGTTAAAAATTCAGATGGACGCGTGCAATGGTCATTCACCGACCGGTGGAGAAGTCCCTCTCTGTTGTCACCAGTAACAATGGGCAACTCGGGACACGAGAAGTTTTTAGAGCCTCGATCGATCCTCCTTCTGAATCGCCATGCAACCCTTGTCAAAAGCATACCATCTTTATATAGCGCTACTGGCAATGTAGCTAGCGTCTGTGGCGAAGGGTTGGCAAACGCGATTCGTAATCCAGCATTCCGCATTCGAAATCAGCTATAGGAGGTTAGCATGGCCAAATGGATAAGAGCACTACTTCTTAAACTTCCGGAGTAGCGGGTTCAACCCCTACACCAGTCAGTTAGACTAAAATGTTGACTTCTCCTTTACTTGGGGATGTAAATTACAACTACCACAGAAATCGGAGTGGGTTCGCTTGATGGCGAGGGGCACTGGTAATAAGGAAAGCGATCCCACACGCAAAAATCAGTCTAGTGCACTAGAAGTGTTAGCACTGTATGGACTACGCCTGAGTTCACAGCGAGCTAACAAACAAATAAGGAAAAAAATAGGAAAAAGAAGAAATCAATTTCAGGCGGCGATTTAAAAGCAGGCCCACTTGGGTTGATTTTTACCAACGATATGAGTGTCGGTGTTTCAGAAAACAATATCAAACTACTGAAAATAAACTTGCCTAGTACATCACTAACCGCCAACAAATGCCGGGTTTGAATGCGACGTCCTGTAAGGGACATGCAACAAACTGTTACTGACTTTGCTACAGGTTAAATCTTACATAGACCGGCCATCTATGCGGAAACTATCAAGCCAAATTTGGAACGCCATAACTAGATGGATACATGTCTAGCCCTGGGAGAAATACATTGTAAAATTATATCTATGTAGACATCGGCAGGGCGCTAATGAGAATTGTTCTCCTGTGATGGCTATTACACGGCGTTTGATCATATAAATAACTGCATCCATTTGGCTAAACGGTATATTTCACAATACAACATTAGCAGTAGCTAGGGGGCCCTTGGGACAGCGTCATAATATGAGATGAACATTTAAGGTATTGATCGCAGCACAAGGGAATCTGGTATTCTTGTGCTGTAAACACTGCTGGCTGTTTATGTCCGTGGAGTATATAAAGTATTGTTCTTGATTCAGGTAAATGCCATTATGCTTGGCTGTTTGTATCGGCGGAAAATAATGGGTCGATACGATGCGTCAAAATTCACGGAGTCCATTTATTAAGTATTGGAATACGGGGCAGGTTGTTCTTTGAATTTATTCTCCTGTCATTCTCTACTGTTATTTGTTGCGTTCTCTCGCTTGGAACTCAAGCACGTGCTACTACTTCTAGTCCACTGTACTGATTTTTGTATGTGGATTAGTTTTCCCTATCACCAGTGTCCATCTGCATCAGGCGAATCCACTCAGACTTCGGAGGTACTTGTAATTTACTCCCCTCAAGTCAAGGACGGAAAGTGAACATTTTAGTCCAAGTGACGTGTGCTTTAATACTCTACTCTTTTTTAAACCCAGACATCATCACACCGGAAGTTTAAGTGCGAGCCATGGTTCTATCTCTCGTCATTTTCCCCGTCTCCTGCACCCACATCCCTAAGGTATCTTCAATGACCCATGTCCATCTTTGTGCTGACCAGCCCTGCCTCTTCTTCCGAAAACCAAAAATTCTATCACTGTTCTTTCCAAATCACTAGAATTTTTAATATGGCCACTGTATTTTAGTTCCCAAGACACGATTCTGTCTATCAGCCAATCTTCTTCGATGCTCAGAATCTCCAAAATGTCCGTTTTTTATTGTTTTTTTTTTTTTCTTTTCTTTCTGGTCCACGATACGCTAAGAATTTTTGAGTAACATTTAAGCTCAAAATCCACAATTTTCCTCTGAATCGATTGGGAAATGTTCCATGACTCATATCCACACGTTGCCACGGGAAATATGCTTATTCTCAAAGATATGTAACAAGCATGTTTCCTGGCGCTGTGTCATGGGTTCTTAATTCTGTTCAACGCCAGCGTTGCTTGTTCCGGCCTGCGTAGGACTTCTTCTAAGTAACCACTGCATGTCAGTGATCTGTACATCTTACCATTTCGTTAATCACTACTTGTCTGTAATATTTACATCTATCTTATAATTATTTCAGTCATCATTACATGTCTGTAATATGAACATCTTACCATATCAGCCATCATTACTTGTCTGTAATTTATTTATCTTACCATTTCAGTAATCATTAAATGTCTGTAAACTGTTCATCTTACATTTCAGTAATCATTAATTGTTTATAATCTATTCATCTTACATTTCAGTAATCATTAATTGTTTGTAATCTGTTCATCCTACCATTTCAGTAATCATAACTTATCTGTAATCTGTTCATCTTACCATTTCATTGATCATTGCTTGTCAGTATTCTGTCATCTTACCATTTCAGTAATCATCACTTGTCAGTATTCTGTCATCTTACCATTTCAGTAATCATTACGTGTTAGTAATCTGTTCATCTTATCATTCCAATACTCATTACCTGTTTATCCTGACATTTCAGTAACCATGACATGTCAGTAATGCGATCATCTTGTTATTTCACTTACCATCTCTTGTCATTAATCAGTTCATTTTGTTATTCCGGTTAAAATTCCGTGTCAATAATCGGTTAACATATCCTTATCATCGTGTGTTAGTATTGTGTTTATATTCTTATTGCATTTTTAAAAAAATAATATGTCAGTAATCGGTTAGTACTGTCAATGTAAGTTTTCGTCTCGTGTTAATTAATATCCTTTTAATATTGTAATTTCATTTATCGGCTTGTGCCAGTAATTTCGTTAATATTGCTATTTTCCGGTTATCTTTGCGTGTTACTATTCCGTTCATCATGTTATATCAGCCATCGGATGACTTCCATTCAATCCCATAGGCGTATTAATCAACGTCTGACACACACTAAAATATAACAGGAAACAGCTGAAAAATGTTCCCCATTACAATCTTCTTTATTGTCGTGCAGAAATGGTTGTGTTATGTGCCCTGACCGATGCGTCATAAAAAGCGTAGCCAGTCTGTGACATGATGGGCAGTTATTTATATCCAATTTCATTCAGTCTCCTAGAAGCAATATATTCACTTTGTTCGGTTTAACGCAAGTAAGTTGGTGCATAATAGAAGCTTGTCTAAATGGAGGTACTGTATGTTGATCATTTGGAGTCATCATGTGCCCTGGAAACTGGGGTAGGCGGTCATGTCTTTCCACAGATCTCGGTCCGTCGTGTTGTTGATTAACTGTACTGATATTCCTCCATGTCACAGTCTCAATTCATCCAGAATAATTTTTCTCTGTCTGCCGCTTTATCCACTGAAAACAGTCTTTTAAAAATTCCTCTCTCCAATTCCAATTCCAGTTTTCAAACAAAAATTCCAAATTCGGTCTCTTTAAACCTGCCTCCCCAGCTTTGGTTATTGTTGAGATCCGTGGTTTTTGTGGGTATTTTTACCCTGTTTCTTGTCTTGTGCGCTCTTACGAGTTAGTTCTATCTCGGACTACTTATGTAAGCGTTTGTGTCTGTGACGTCAGCTGGGGGATTGGTCGGTCGTCACCACTGCTAGCGTGGTAGGGATCTTTGAGTACGTAAGGATCCGGTCCGCCTTCAAGATTCGGATGTTGAGATTCTCTTCTTGTAGCTGCTTCGTGATTTCTTCGTCTGACAGCTCCACGTGAATACGCTTGACAGCCCATCTGGCTGTTTTTGAGTCAGTGTTTCCAACTCTGGTGTCTTTCTCCTCCTTCTCAGCTGCGTTGGCTCTTGTCTGTTGTGGTTGTCGTTGATCTTCCTCGTGGTGGCTTCAGTAGTAACTGTAGTTTCAGGTTCTTTGTTGCAGCTCACGTGAAAGTTCTTTCTGCCCGTCTTCTTTACGGCTTTGTCGGCTCCCACAATGCACATCTTGGATACCGCGTGTCTTTTGGTGTTCTTGTCACGTGTCATTTTCCCCCGTATCAGGTTGCTTGACTTGTTCAGGTAACTTGTCTTGATGCACGAGGCACGAATCCCTCTCTGTCACTGAATCTTGTTTTATATATGCGTACGGTACGTTTTATCGTGTTTCACATAGGTATTGTATGTTGTATTGTTTTTTATATATGTATTGTAGGTTATATCTTGTTTTATGTATGTATTGTTTATGTTCTATGTAGTTTTATACATGTATGTTATATCTTGTTTAATTTAAGTATTGTATGTTATATATAGTTTCATATAAGTATTGTATGTTATATCTAGTTTCATATATGTGCTGTATGTTATATCTAGTTTCACATATGTATCATATGTTATATCTTGTTTCATATATGTCAATCAATCAATCAGACAATCATGTGTTATGCCGGAAAGAGTGGGCGGTCATGACTTGCCATTTCACTCGATCACCAGAGTCGTTGATCAGCTCAGTGTTTCTGTCTCGACCATGCCATTTGGCCAAGCCATCCAGGTATTTACTTCTCGGCCTTTCCCTTGGTCTATTCCCTTCGATCTTGCTAGTTGTCACTAAGTTCTTCAATCCATTTCTTCTCATAACATGTCCAAAAATATTTGACTGTCTACGTCTAATTTCTCTAATCAATTTACGATTTTCATTTGTCTCCTGTGGTACGTGGTCATGGGTTTTTCTGTCTGTCCATGGTATTCTTTGCATTTTCCTCAGAAACCACATTTCTGCAGCCATCAGATGTTTATCAGCTTGACTGCTCATTGTCCAAGTTTCACATACATAGAAAAGAACAGGCTCTATTTAGCACCTCAACACTCTTTTTCTCGTTTCAATTGACATCTTTTTATTGGTCAGTATGTTTTTCATCTTCCTAAAGGCTACTTTCGCCATGGCGATTCTTGTTCTAATACAATCATATATGTATTGTATGCTATATCTTGTTTCATATATGTAGTGTATGTTTTATCTGGTTCCATATATTTACTTGTCGGACGTATTGGTTGGGTCAACCCCAAAGAGATAGAGAGATAGAGGCCGTCTTTCCTCCTTTTCCTTCTCAGCTTGTAGCTGTTCGTGTCTCTCGAACTCTTCGCTAACATACTAAGGTAACTGCATACTTGTTAGGTCGCATTGCTTGCCTGTCTCTATGAAAAGGTTCCTCAGTCTGGATGTATCTGCCATTCTTACCTTTTTCTTGTCTTCTCTAAAGGTAATTATACTTGTATGCCTGGAGAATAGACTTTAAGCAAAGCACAAATGCCTAGTTAAAGCGATCTACCTAAATGTACCTATATCTAATGATATGATTACTTCTGACTAGGTGAATGTTACTATTCCAACCTGCTCTATCCTAATTTCTGAATAAAGAAATGCCCGGACTTCTATCCCCCACTTGTCGGATGTATTGGTTGGGTCAATCCTAAAGAGATAGAGGGCATATAGGTTCCTCGTTCCAAATGTGCTTCTACCCGTTTAATTATGCTAACCTTTAATGGCTCAGCTGCTTGAGTCCATAAACAGAGTCTCAGAAAACCAAGGAATACCTCTAGGAAAACAATTAAAAGTTGTTTTTCCCTTAATACCCAAAATATCCTTTTAGTGGTACCTTGCCTCTCCTCTCTCAGTTAACCTAATTTTATATAGGGTTGTGTTAATTAAACTAATTGACTATGACAAGAACCAAATACACTCACGATAGGAAATGACCTCCTTATTTTATCATTTATTAACTATGCAGTTAGTAATGAACAGTAAAGATGTGAAAACAATATTCAATTCAATACATCTTCATGAAAAAACAGAAGATCATTTGCATCAAGATCTCTACACTTAATTAGATATCTCCATCAGTTAAATTCCCCTCCCCATATATGCCAATTACTACAGGCTATTGTCCAATTTCTCAGGTAATTTTCCTGAAGCTCCTCTGTGGTAGTAAATCTGAAACATAAATATTGGTCTGCACTCCCTTGTATTGACTTGTGGGTTATGGATTCCTGCTTCAAGCAATCACTGTGATAAATGTTAAGCTTCAGTATGTTGTTCTTTCCAGGTTGGTAGAATAGTTTAGCTGGCTCTGTGGCTTTCCATTTGTCAGGCAAATATGCTAAAGAAAATTTACCTCTCCTCTAAGGGAAATGGAACTTTTGCAGGCCCCACTCTCTCACAGAGCTTCATTTAGCAAAGTTGCTTCTGTCACAAAAGTCAGGTGCATCTAGATGGGTCTAGCCACTACCTTCATTCTTTTTGAATGGCTCCAATACAACATGTCAACGCCAAGATGTCAGATTCTAGATTTGGTTGGTTTTCCAAATACACTGGCTGCTGGTTTGTTGGTCCTTCTTTTCTCTCTCGACTTGATTTTCTATCTTGCGTTCGTAGATATTTTGGAGGCTACCATTTCCTGTAGTCACAGTCGGCCTTCTTCTAGTGACGACGCGTTTGTGGTACGTACAATGAGGCCGTGAACCGGTCATTGCTGTTTTTATGAAAGCTTTTCTTGTCCAAGTATTTGGCTATCACGTCTAAAATGAGTCTGTTGTTGTAAAATTAGGATGTTAGAAGTGGGAAACAAACCAGCGCTGTTGCGGTGGTAATCTAGAATGGTATTGCGGGGAATATTTACAGTGACGTTGACGGCTTGCGAAAAAATATACCACAGTATTCTATGTTATATCTAGTTTCATATATGTATTGTATGTTATATCTAGTTTATATGTATTGTATGTTATATCTAGTTTCATGTATGTATTGTATGTTATATCTAGTTTCATATATGTATTGTGTGTTATATCTAGTTTCATATATGTATTGTATGTTATATCTAGTTTCATATATGTATTGTAAGCCATATCTAGTTTCATATATGTATTGTATGTTATATCTAGTTTCATATATGTATTGTATGTTATATCTAGTTTCATATATGTATTGTATGTTATATCTAGTTTCATATATGTATTGTATGTTATATCTAGTTTCATATATGTATTGTATGTTATATCTAGTTTCATGTATGTATTGTATGTTAAATCTAATTTCATGTATTTATTGTTTGTTATATCTAGTTTCATATATGTATTGTATGTTACATCCAGTTTCATACACGAGGGCGAGTCAATAATTAAGTCACACAGTTCTGTGTGATGGCAGGTAAATGTAGTTGGTGTTTTCTACAGGTGTCATTAGGTGATAACAACATCGAACTTTAAATTCTCGTTCGTCAGGTGGCGCTAGGTGTCTCACGCGCATGCACAGCGCATAAACAAAATGGCTACTGTACTTACGAAGTGTACAACCAAAGAGCAACGTGCTGTTGTGCGGTTTGTTTGTTTTTTTTTTTTTGTTTTTTGTTTTTTTGTTTTTTTGGGGCAAAAGGACATTCATACGGAAATGCTTCTTGTTTATGCTGACAAATGTTTGTCCTGTAAAGCGGTGCATAGCTGGGTAAAAAATTTTCTCAAGGACGCTCTAAAATTGTTGATGAAATCCGATCTGGTCGTCCTGTTGAGATTGCAACAGAAGCACTAGTGCAGCGGGTGGAGGAGATGATTAGAGGTGACATTCGAGTAACGATAGCCCCCGCAGCATCTGCAATAGAGTGCTGTGAAGTTCTATCGATGCTTCATGATGCAATTCGAAGAAAACGTCCTGGACTGCTGACTAGAGGAGTGTTGTTTCTTCATGACAATGCAAGACCACATAGGGCTCGATTATCTGAAAAGAAAATTAACCAACTATGGTGGGAAGTTCTGGAACATCCACCTTACAGACCCGACTTAGTCCCTAGCGATCTCCACCTTTCTGGTCCACTGAAAACTCACCTTGGCGGGAGACATTTCGCGAATGACGCCGAAGTTGAATGTGAAGTAAAAACGTTGTTCAGAAAATAGCGCACACAGTTCTATGCAGCCGGTTTGGTGGAACTGATAAAACGATGGGATAAGTGCATCAATGTTGGTGGAAATTATGTTGAGAAATAAAGGGACAATGTGTGTATAAAAAATAAATTGGTTTCAAGTTGTTATCATTTTTAGTCATTTTTCTACAGCCTTTTGTGACTTACTTATTGACTTCGCCTCGTATAATAAAGATATAAGATATCGTGAAAGAAGGTAACTCACAAAGCGAACCGGTTACTAGTATCAGAAGTAGACAGTCTACATTCTTTGGACACGTCGTGAGGACAAATGAGCACCTGTGTTATCTCAGGAGATCAACTCAAAAACTACAGAAAATGTCTATGTCTATAGATGTTAGTGTAAAAACAACAGCATCATACTCTTGCCACAGATGTATAGACGAAACTACACAACAACATATATGTCTTACTGCATAGGGACACCATACTTGACCCCTCATATTCTAATTTAAACAACCCCGGGGTTCTCTTCTCATGTAGTTGAATAAACTCAAAACTAATGAAAATGTCTAAAGATAACTACCACAAAAACTAGCTAGAATTTCTGACGCGATACATTTGTAAACTAACTAGTGTTTATAACCACGATGATTAAACTCAAACAGATTTAAAGCCACATGCTTGCACTAACGTTTTACATGCTGAAACAATCAGCGATTGGTTACTTAGTCTTGTTTAAAACGTTTAAGAGGAAAAGAAGATCGACTTCATTTCACTAAGTTTTATCCTATACGAATCGGTCTCTTTCCACAGGGAGACTTGCCAAAAGCATTGTACGAAGCGACAAACTCCGAGCTCCAGCGACGGATCCCCCTGGAGTTTCCGAGACAATTGCACTCGTTAACAAAATGTCGTGGCCCGGAATCGAAGCCACAACCTTCGGAGCGAGAAGCAGACCACTTAACCATTTGGTAACGGAGACTCCCATTCTTAGTCTGGCATGGAAAATAAACCACATATAATAAATGAAAAATGAAGTTTATGAGGTTTCTCTTTCCGAGCCCGGTTAAAGTAACGTAGATGGCTGTTTGGAAAAGAAAAATGACACATGAAGCTTATGTGGTTTCTCTCTCCGAGCCCGGTTAAAGTGACTGGCTGTTTGGAAAAGAAGAAACAAACACGGGTAGGGAAGCAGTGATTCCCTCACCCTCATGAAGATAAGATTGCATATTGTCAAATTGATGAATGTAACTGTGGAACTGGTAACATGGCAGATAAACATTTGCTGCAGGAGTGCCCATCATATGCAGAACAGAGAAAAGTAGTTTGGCTCACATTTTCTCCAATTGGGGATACACTGTATAGAGATGTCAACAAGCTTAATTTGACTGCTGTTTTGTTTGGATTAATTCATACTGAGGTCTGAAGGTAGTAAAAGAAGAAGAGGAGGAGGAGGAGGAAGAAGAAGAAGAAGAAGAAGAAGAAGAAGAAGAAGAAGAAGAAGAAGAAGAAGAAGAAGAAGAAGAAGAAGAAGAAGAAGAAGAAGAAGAAGAAGAAGAAGAAGAATAGGGGAAGGGGGCAGAAGAAAGGAAGAAGAAGAGGAGGAGGAAGTAGAGGAAGTAAATGAAGAAGAAGATGAAGAAGAGAATTGTGTTTGATTCGATAGAAAGTAACAACAGTTAGATACGTAAAACTATTGCGAGAAAGTGAGACATATAATTCGATAGTCTGGCATTTTACAAGTAATTTATTCAAGATTTGTCGCTGTTTCACGGTCGCTTAATTCTCACGGGAGCTACAACTGTCTTGTAAAATGCAGCAGGAATGCTTGCATCAAGCTATCTCCATCAAATCGCGTTACTTTCCTTTTTCGAGAATGACTTTCCGATAACGTGATGTTTCGAACGTTTGTTGAAGGATACAGACTTCGTTGTTGTCATAACCATCCTTACCATCAGCATTATCATCATCATTATAGTTATCATCATAGTTATCATAATCATCATTATCACCGGCATCATCCTGATAACCCTCATCATCACCATCATCATTATCATCATCATCTTTAACATCTTCATGATTGTCAACTGTCATTATCACCATCATTATCATCATCATCATTACCATCGTCATCATTACCATTATCATCACCATCATCATTATTATCATCATTGACGTCATCATCATTATAAACTATCATTATCAATATCAGCATTATTATCATCATCGCCATCATCATTATCATCACATTATTGACATCATCATCATCATCATCATCACTGACATCATCATCATAATCATTGTCAGCAACATCTTCATCATGATTATCATCATTATCATCATCATTATTATCATTATCATCATTATCATTATCATCATTATCATGTATTTCGACTATGTTAAAATCTCACTGTGTGATATATGGAAGGTAGCACTTCATCGCCATCATCTTGAGCTCTGTCGACTGGCGTAGGTTTTCATCTTTCTACATAGATATCGTTTCATCGTATTATGGATCAACTCTGCTGATGATATTCCTTCATGCCACCGTTTCAGTCCATCCGGTATATTTTCTTCTGATCTGTCTGTGCCTTTTTCCCCCATTTATATTTCCAATCGTCGTGATGTCTTCCAATTCGCGACCAGGCGATGTAATCATTTACACGTTTGTTCAATGCTAAGAAGTAAAATTAATTGTTTGGGGGGTTAGTGGTGAAGATGTATGGTGTTTGGTGAGGGAGAGTTTGGCATATGATACCACAACATCTAGTCTGAGGCTGGAGAAGAGAGAAGTCACGGCGGAGTTCCGCTGTCTGGAAGGCAAACAGTAATGTCGTCATTGTAACGGACTCACACAGCAACGAATGTCGTCATTGTAACGGACTCATAAAGCAACGAATGCCGTCATTGTAACGGACTCACAAAGCATGATAAGAAATGTGAAGACAGACATGCTTCGAGCAGAGTGGCATGCTTCCATCCAACAATCAAAAAGAGATAGCGTCTAATTGATTTTTCCTCCAGGACAAGCTGATGTGGTGGGAAACGAGCAGGGGGACAGACTGGCTGGGTCTGCGCCACTTGGTAGGGTATTGATGTATGATAAGGCAGATGTGTTCGTGGCCCTTTAACATCGTGTGTATAGTGCAGACAAATGGGTAGATCATCACAACTAGGAGAGAATAATGTTGCAGGGAGTCATCAGAGGCTCAAGCCGATACTCAAAACTCCGAGGAAAAGCCGGACGGACACATAATCAGACTGCTTCTAGTACCGTTAGTATTGGGACTCTTCGCTGGCTGTTGCAGATAAGGACGAAGCACGTGTGGGAATATCCTGAGTGCTGTAATGTCGGTTCTTGACTCATCTCAACTCAACTCAAACTCATTCTTGTCTTCTAAATTTTTGCTCAAATATTTATTTTTATAAATATAAACGCAAGTTCTTTTCTTATAAATAGATGTGGACTTTATTTTCTTATAAATATATACACACTTTATTTTCTTATAACGTCAAGTCTTAGTCAAATATGACTAAGCTACTGTATGACAGTAAACTGTACTATCTGCTTTCTGTTGGCGCTCAATGTTGGGCAGCGCTCACCAAGACCGACACCCCACATTGTACCAGCGGCTTCTGGCGAAAGGGGGGGCGACAGGCGGACAGTAGATCATTGCTTTGTTGATCTGGCAGCTTCTGAAGCGTGTCTTGTTCCAGGCGTATTGGTGTGACCTTTACACTGGAGTAACCCAGGCATCGGCAACGCATAGTCTCTAAATTCATCTCTGGCCTTGCGTATTCTAGTTATCTTCACCAATTTACCTGTTACGATAGCATATTCTCTCCCCCCCCCCCCCCCCCATCAAAAAAATATAATTTGCCTTAAAAATAATGACCCTCTCTATTTGATGCGAGTGCACAATGCTCTTCTTTACTGTTTGCATCTGTCCTTGTGGTTTTTGACATTCTTATATTGAACAACATCCCTGACGACTCCAAATAATTTTCTCAATAATCTGTTGATTGTCTGCGATTCGCGTCCATACCTGTGGATTGCCTATATATTACACTTAAGTACTCTCTTAGTCACCTCCATTAACATGTTTGTGAACCGATAGATTAAAGAGACAAGACAATATTTGAACGAATGCTTGATTCGATAAATCGTTGATAGTATAGCAGAGTTGAGTTGAGTCAAAATAGACATCACAGCATTCGGAACACTCCCATTAGCGATCCGTTCTCTTTTTCAATAGCTAGCGAAGAGTAACAATACTATTGGTACCAGTAGCAGTCTGATTATGTGTTCTTCTGGTCTTTCCTCGGAGTTTGAGCGTTGGCTAGATCCTCTGGTCACTCCCTGCAGCACCATTCTCTATACTCACAATTTCATAGGGTCTCGATCACATCTGTCTTATCATGCACCAATATCAATGGTGCAAAACCAGACAACCGGTCCGCCTACTCGTTTCCCACTGCACCAGCACGTAACGGGGAAAACCTCCAAAAGATTCTCTCTATGTTTAATTGTTGAATGGAAGCCTAATATACTAGTCATGGTACCGGGGTAAAACGATTTATTAGTCGCATTACTATTTATTTATTTTTTTTAGAATGACACATATGTTTCTTCAGTGGTACAGATAAATGAATACAATTAAGACTGAAAATTGAAAAGTTGAGGTTAATAACATTTAACTTAACAACGAGATTCTAAAAAGAGGTAAAGAAACTCATTAATTATACAGAGTGAATATGAGAAACAGATATATTGCAATATCTAACATGCAAAGCATACACGGGAAATGCTAAAGTCATCAAACAAGCAAATATATGTATATAATCAGGAAGACGGTTAAAAGCTAAGAATAAATGAATTACTAAAGAAATCATAAAGTTGATGGGTAAATGAAAGAGAATGTAAATATCGCAAAGAAAAATATTATAATATACGAATAAAGAATAAATAAGATGTAAATGTGTGAAGGTGAACAGAAAACTGGTAATTTGAGGTTCGAATTCAGGTCGGTAACTACAGCTTTCAAATTGTATGTTGTCTAATGCGTCCTCTAGTCTCTACTTCTTTCTTCTCCTTCTGTGAGCGCCAAACAATACTACGTGTATTTATTTATGTAACTGTTTCAGTGGCTTCAACAGGTTCTCAAATTGATTTCCTATGTAACAATAAAATCAAGATGCTAAAATTTGCAAAGACAAATCAGTCGTTTGATAGGTGGGGGGAAAATCAGATTAAACACTGGCTATTTAAAAAGGACAGGAAATGTATCCGTGAAAGAAGGTGCTGTAGTGAATAGACGGTAAGAATGCATAAACAAGTTATATGATCCATGGGGTAAAGCAGAAGGAAACGAACTTTATTTACAAAGGGTCACAAATTAGGCACGCGGTCCCGTCTTACATTTTGCCCTTCCAGTCACATCGCACACCAGTTATCTATTATGAATGTTACATTTACATTGGAAACAAATACACACTGTACAATGAATACTGCAAACATACACCACACATAAACAATTCATATTTCAACTTCGATTGTAACTAGGAAGTAATTTCGAAGATCCGCTTACACTAAACAAACAAGTCGCTGATGCCATTAAAAATATAAGGACCGGAAAACAACAGCTGGATGGAATCGCGGTAGATAAATGAGACGTCCATGGAGAATTCATAATAGAAATATCAACTAAATCGTTGAAAGATACTTATAACAATGTATATATGTGTGTATGTGTGTGTGTGTGTGTATATATATATATATATATATATATATATGTGTGTGTGTGTGTGTGTGTGTGTGTGTGTGTGTGTGTGTGTGTGTGTGTGTGTGTGTGTGTGTGTGTGTGTGTGTGTGTGGTCTAGGGGTTACACGACTTTCTCCGTAAGCCCGTATACTCTCGTGAGAAACGTGACGTGCGCAAGAATTGGTAGCGGTTCTCTCCGCGTCGGTAACTTACGGGTTATGTGAGCCGGTCGCTCAGAAAGCAATGGCAAACTACTGAGCGTAATCTTGCCAAGAAATCAACAATCAGCTGAAAGATACTGATGTTGACAGCGGTGTCCTGTAAAGGATAAGCGAACACAAAATATATAGATATATTAATATACCTAGTGGTGTGCTGAAGTCTGTATTTTTACATATCAACTGGGGGACCCTCTGAGGCTACTAAGACAGTTCGTTAAATAAACACGCATGTATTGTTTGAACTCACAGAAGTTGAAGAAGTTGGGTGTCTAGTTAGTCATGCGTCCAAGAACACTTGTTCCTGATAGGAGGCGCTGTCGTCATTTGGAAGTGACAGGATTCGAATCCCGGTCGATAACTGTCGCTTTCAATTTGTATTTGGTCTATTGCGTCCTCAAGCCTCTACTTCTTTTTCCTACTTCTGTTGTGTTGTGTTGTGTTGTGTTGTGTTGTGTTGAGTTGAGTTTAGCTATGAACCGACATCACTTCACTCAGGACATTCCCATACGCGCTTCGCCTACTCATTCAACAGCCAGCGAAGAGTCATAATGCCAATCGTTCCCATAGCTGTGCGGCCCGCTGCCCATTTTCTGCATTCACGACCCAGTGTTTTATTACATTGTACGAGTCTGCCATGTCTTCCGTTACATTAACGCGCTCGTTTTCACGATTATTGGTCTCTAGATCGCACAAGTCAATGAAACGAGGGCACCAACAAAACACATATGGTTTAAAAGACAAAAATGGGAATATGATAAATACCAATGAAGAAATGTGCAACACATGGAAAGAATATTTTATTGAATTACTAAATTGTGAAGCTCCAAGTAACATTTTCCCACAGGAAGAGGTTCTAACATGCGAACCACAAATTGAAGAACCTACATTTGAAGAAATCCTATATGTAATCACACGACTTAAAAACAATAAGGCAACTGGGACTGATGGAATTGCTGCTGAATTTATAAAGGCAGGTGGCCATGCATTACATCTAAAGCTATACGAACTAATAATAAAAATCTGGAGGACAGAAGAATTACCCCATGACTGGAAAGAGTCATTATTGATACCTATCTTTAAGAAAGGAGACAAGTTCCAATGTGG
This sequence comes from Cepaea nemoralis, assembly GCA_014155875.1. Taxonomy (NCBI): domain Eukaryota; kingdom Metazoa; phylum Mollusca; class Gastropoda; order Stylommatophora; family Helicidae; genus Cepaea; species Cepaea nemoralis. The sequence continues at coordinate 48,354 of JACEFZ010009450.1, forward strand.
AAATTATAGAGGAATATCACTACTGTCCACAAGCTATAAGATACTATCCGCAGTATTACTAAATAGACTAAAACCATATTCAGAAGACATATTAGGTGACTACCAGGCGGGTTTTAGACAAAACAGATCAACAATAGATCAGATATTTATCTTACGACAAATAGCCGAGAAACATTGGGAATATAAAAGAGATCTCCATAACATTTTTGTGGATTTTAAAAAGGCTTATGATAGTGTCCATAGGAATAGTCTATGGAATGTTATGCAGGAATTTGGAATACCAAGGAAGTTAATTAACATGACCAAACTATGCATGGAAGATACTTATAATATAGTAACATATAAAGGCAGGAAATCAGACCCCTTCCAAATAACATCTGGCTTGAAACAGGGTGATGCACTATCGCCGCTACTCTTCAATCTGGCTCTAGAGAAAGTTGTAAGGAAGGTAAAGGAGGAATGTGATATTGGAGGAACATCCAAGCTGCTTGGTTATGCAGATGATATAGATATTATAGGGCAAAGTGAACAAAAGACATTAGAAATATTGACTCACTTAAAGGAAAAAGCCCAACAGATGGGGCTGGTTATCAACCAAGATAAGACAGAATATATGGTAATTTCAAGAGACGGAATGGCTAAAAACTCTGGCCACATACAAATAGATAATATGACCATTAAAAGAACGGAAACATACAAATACCTGGGTACAATCTTCAACTGCTCCAACATCATAAGGGAAGAAATACAAACTAGAATCAACTCTGGAAATAAGATATACTATGCACTACAACATCTACTAAAATCAAAGGCGCTATCTCGTAACACCAAAATCACAATATACAAAACACTGATCAGACCAGTTGTGCTGTATGGCTCTGAAACCTGGAGTACAACGAAAGGAGACGAAGCCTTGTTACAAACCTTTGAGAACAAAATTTTAAGACGCATCTTTGGACCCATTAGGGATACACAAAGTGGAGAGTGGAAAAGAAGAAGTAACAAAGACATTTATGATTTGTTTAAGTCCCCGCTAATCGCTGGTATCATGAAGGCTAATAGACTACAATGGCTGGGGCATATAGAAAGAATGGAAGATAATAGGGAAACAAAACTCGCTTACACTCAGGAAATAAATGACCGTAGACCCCGAGGTAGACCAAGAAGGCGGTGGAGAGATAATATACATACAGACCTACAAGCACTTGGAATCAACGACTGGCAAGAGAAGGTCCACCAGAGAGACGAATGGAGACAGATTGTATTTGCAGCAAAGAACCTCAATGGCTCGGAACGCTGAAGAAGAAGAAGAAGAAGAAGAAGAAGAGAGATCGCACATGACGTATAGATATTTCTGCCTGTGCCATCCAGGACCTGCCTCGTCTTATTCTTTGACCCTTGACCATATCCATGGCTTCGTGCAAGAGTGATCTCTATCTGCAGCAACTCTCAGGTGCCATTTGGCATGAAGGACCACAAGGAGAAGAGAACAGGGGGCTACTTGGTGGAGTATACCAGTATAGTCCTACATAGCCAAAGTATAAATGGTCTGAATATACAATTTTAATTCAGTGTGCTACGAGGTCTACAACGAGAGGAAGTGTTGATCTATTCTTGGTCTAGTACGAAAAGGGATTTACTATGTTCCGAGTTGGTTGAAAACAACGGGCATTTGCACTGGATGTGTATATGTATTCCCAATTCAGGCTGAGGATAGTGATTATAAGGTATTAGTGATGTAGAGTAGAACTCGAGCATAGTGAATTTGCGTGTGTGACCGTAGTATCGAGTGTCGGCAGCATTTAGAGAAGGAGTAACTTAGTGGGTCGAGTAAGGTGTCAGGGCACTCGATAGAATAAGTACTATGACACGAGAAGATAGGCAGAAGGGGGGGGGGGAGAGAAGGATAGGTCTATGTTAGGAGATTCTGGGAGAGGTGTTTACTGGGATGTCTGAGTTTTTCCTATGACATTTCCTTCTGACCTAGTCTTAAGTTATGTGAATAACTCCTATGTCTTATGTCAGAGGTCAGTTCTCTGAATATATAGAGGTTACTAACTGAGAACGGCCGTAAGCCTACTCTCACCTCTAATGAGTCTGAGTGTGGGGTGGTAAATAAAATAATTTAGAATAAGGACAAGTTCGCTAGGGGTATTCGGTATGAATGGGCTCTTAATCCCAAACACGCCCTCTATAGGAAATAATATATTGGCTCGTGAAACCCCAAGCATTGAACAAAGTAGACAAGGGTGCAAGTTCAACACTAACATAGAAGAAATGTTTCCCATAGAAGGCTGGGAGATCCGGGAAGTTCTACCACAGACACCCGAGTAACTAATCACTCTATCCAGAAGGTGTGTCTATGTGTAAGTGCCCCGCCCCACATTTAATATCCCATATATATATAGATATATATATATTGACAAGTATCCACTGTCATGCACATCCACAGTATTACATGACACATGAGGAACAACAGCTGTTGGACGCAACACTGCATTTCATAACAGAGGGAAAACAACTACTGTTAAACAAAAACAGTAACCATACATGGACGATAAACATTAATTTTGGAACAACAGGTTTACAATGAAGTAACTTCAAGGCTTGATTAAACTAAAGAAACAAACAACTGTATTGTGAAAACAAAAAAAAGATAAAGGAAATCTATCTAATATGTCTCTAGATCTATCCTATGGGTCTGATGATGACTCCCTCTCCTTCAATATCCACTAGAAAAAGTCTGGCCATAATCACACTCTCTATAATCCAGGGAAACGCTGCTATATCCACCTATTCAGAAAATTGCGGATTGCACACACACGCACGGAGCTTCCACCTCCGGATCATATATCCAAAGCGAAAAACATGTAGGAGTAATCCATATGAATCCAAAGTGAATATACTGTAAATCTCCCAAGTCACAGCTGCTAAGTAACTGGGCTAGGAGCATTCCGGAGTGGTATAACAGACAGGTATAAGTCTGAAGCGTAACAAACAGGAGTCCATGTGATTGATTCAATTAGGATCAGGCTCAAACACTTTCAGCATATCTTTGGATGAGGAGTGACATCACATTATCCATTAGAATTTCCTGACAGAACTAACTTGAATTGGGCATAAATATTCCAGCCCTTTTCTGGGTTAAGATGTAGGCTCTATCTTTCTTCAGCTAAATGCACGACTTGATTGACCGGGAGTTGGTATAGTGCTTGATTGTCCATGTCTGGGATATGATGGATGAGAAGATTCAATGGACGCTGGGAGTCCACAGAAGCAGTTGGTAAATCCATACTGTTCAATGATGGTGAACTCCAGACCATCCGTGAGCCTCTGGTATATGACAGTTGAACGTGGAATCAGGCGGTGACTTTTAGAAGAGGGTATACGCTGAAAACCATCTAGGCCAGGCATGCCTCATGTCTTTGCAGACATTGAAAAGATTAACACCGTCTGTAAGTTCCAAGAGGTAGAGAATCCACTTCAGCATATTCAAAATCCATTAATTATCCAGGCATTGACATTCAGGTTCAGGGTGTGTGGCAGTAACCAGCACTTTCTGTAGAATATTAGGGGTAGGCTGATAACCCAGTTTACTGCCTCTAAATCCAAGCGTTGACTATAAATCCAGTTCCAAGCATGGTGACTAGTGCCAATACTCCACCGGCATCTCTAGTGCTGTATAGTGAAGAAACAACAGGGTCGATATACATTAGTAATACAACACACTTTGATAACTGTGTATCGTAATAAAATATACATTCTGATAACAGTGTATCATAATAAAATATATATTCTGATAACAGTGTATCATAATAAAACATACATTCTGATAACAGTGTATCATAATAAAATATATATTCTGATATCAGTGTATCATAATAAAATATACATTCTGATAACAGTGTATCATAATAAAATATATATTCTGATAACAGTGTATCATAATAAAAATAGAGGGAACAAAAGGGAAGAAGAAAAAAAAGTGTTTCTAGTTTCCTAGCACTTGTCGCCTACTGTAGAGTTTTGTCTCACTCCAAAAGTGAGTAAGGTATCTACTCAATAGGCACATCTCTTCTGGACTGATACTGGAGCTTCCTGGGGGATTATTCACATCCTAACCGCCCAACCGTCCTGATAGTACCGCTATCACAACAGGGACGAAATCCCTGAGACAATGGCCTCATGTAAACAATTTATAAATCTCCTTTCCATAGTTACAAACAGCATTCGGTAAGTACCACTGACAAACGGCAGAAGGTTAGCTACCAGATCAGTCATCTCCTCTTGCATCATCCTCATCCTCATCATCATCATCATCATCATCATCATCATCATGTGTTTGTCCCCACTGGGGTGAAGTTAAAAGATCTACTCCAGCAGTAACATCATGAATAGAATATACATATATATGATGAATAACAGAAAAACTTTTTAGTCTTTTACTAAACATGGTATGAACTCTCTAGTGGGTATTACCCAACATCTCAACCAAAACACAAGAGCATGGTGTCATTTCCCACTTACTTGAGATTATGTATATCATACAACATGAAAATCCCATAACATCATTTATGAAAAAGACTACAAGACAATCACACCTCTGTGTATTTACAACAATGTAAATTAAAGATTAACTGCTAAGTGCATTAAAAGTCAAGTGCCACCATCTCTTCTGTCTAACAGAATATTTGAGTTGTACACCGATAGTAATATTTATCCATCATAAGAAAATAGATACATAATATGCACTCAGAAGGAAAACTTTCTAACACAGAGTCAAGTTGTGAAAGATCAGGATTTAGGAATAAAGTAAGTTCACAAAAGCATATCAGAAAGGTGACTCATAGCAAGAGTACATTGTAACCTTTATGAAAGCTGACTGGACACCATGGCGATGTACAGACTGCCCAACTCAAACCAACTTTTCAATGAAAGCGATTCTCATAATTTTCACACACACACAACTTCAATCATGATATTAGTTCTATCAAAGCATTCATTCTAATACATAACATGATATGTTTTAAAATGCTCACCCGAAGCGCAGAGAGTAAGGGCTATTAATTAACCCACTGAACTAATGTGTGGCTACATTCTAGAACCAAACATGGCGAGTACTGGGCCCGGCTTTGTCCAGCTCAAGCCCTTTGTTTCCGGGGCTCAGCCAATCAATGGCCTTAATTCAAACAAGAGTTCGTTTCGTTAAGTATCCCGTCCTAACTTTTAATAGCGCGTATATGCCACGAAGTGATGTTGTTAAGGCTACCGATGCGTCTAGGGTTTGACATAATATGAATAATAATATGAATACCTTCGAGTTCTCCTTGTTTAACTGAAGATCAAAACAGCCACTGGAACAAAACTCCACAACGACTTTCCTCTCGCAAATTGACTTTAATATGTCGACTCAATTACTCACATGTCGACCACACTCAATCCCTCCCCAGAAACTTTAGAACACACACACTGGATTAACACAAAGAGTGGCATAACGGACTGTTAGCCATGCTCCAGAAGACATTCTGCGTCCGAGCTGGACGGCAGCCCAAGTCTAGCTCCCTAGTCACGTTTTTCATGACGCTTCCCTAGTTTCCCTGCGCACTCTATAACTGTACCATTCGGTGCATCTTTTAGGGAAGCTCCCTTCAGCCTTTCTCAGTCTGCTGTGTGTCAGTGACTGATATGTGGCATTATGCCCCCCGCCTTACAAATTAAATGATATTATCATTTAATTCATATATACATATACATTTATTACCCATGACAAATGGTATCACTGACAAACTAATGATACCATTAGTCCCTAATGTCCTCACTCTAGGTCAATACCCGTAGTTGTGGACGAGAGTATCGATCGGTATCATGCCGTCTGTATCAGTTGCTGATCCTCGTTGTCGCTGGTTATGCATATATCTTGTGTTATCATTTAATGGCTGTAGGTGAGGTAGAGGCTGTCGCTGATCACATTCTAATTTAAGGGATAAGTGCCGTACCAATAATACAACAATATAATTCATTAAAGCAGCAATGTTATACTAGTATCAGCTCTCTTTGTGTAATTAATGATCAATTAACCAATCATATTACCGTAAATATTCTTTTCCTCTCCTTCAAGGATAAACTAATACTCTTCATACTTCAACATGATACATCTTCTTCTTCAATCGACTGTTGTAATGTGGTATCATTGCCCAATGCTCACACATGTATGTAGAGAAGCTAACTCATAATGCTTTAATCTGCCCATCGGTGCTTGTAAAATGTTGATATAACCATGTAAGTTAGTATCCATAAATCATCTTTAACTTTCTGACGATCATATGTCGGTATGATATCGACTGCCTTCGCCATAGCTCAAAGAGAGTTTCCCCAAACCTCTTAGACTAATGACGCTGGTTAGTCCATAATACACCTCTATATTCACATATCCTGGTACAATTCTAGTGTACTGTTACATCCGCTCAGGGGAGTTGCTTCTATCCCAGTACACCTCACTGCACCCTCACACCACGTGTGTTTTCCTCTGTACCTTTATTATAACAACAATTGACAAACCTTTGCGTATGATCAAGCAGTAAATCAAAACTAATTTGTAAAACCACATGCATAGTCTAAAACAATATGTAAGGATCTGTATACTACAATTTAGTATAAATACAATAGATTAAATGACCATCACCAATGAAGAAAACAAATCAACACTATTCACTTAGTTTACTATCATTGAACTCATGAACACCCTTAATCACGTGCTGGATTCCCGTGAGAACAACATGACATTCTTTTATTTATTACGATGTAAATTAAATTAAATTATCCTTTAACTTTCAGGTGTATTAGACGACTGGTACGTTATTCATATTTTAGTATGTGTATTTCCATCTTATAACACAGTTCTTCGACCATATCCCTGTATGTTTTCATTCAATTTAACAACGTCGTGTATTTCTAATTTGTCATTGTTAAATGAATTGTTATCCATCGTTGACACAGAAGTTTGTCCTCTAGTATTAGATATTCCAATACCGACAACTGATGTAATGACTGGGTAATTGGGCATCAATATAAAGGAGGTCTCAAACGTTGTATCACAGATTCGGGCGATGATTGGCCCCGCTCGAAAAGTTATCGCCTATCCTGAACACGTTGATCGGAATTTCTTCTGGACTCGACATAAAGGAGCACGGTTGACCTAATGGACGTGGATGAGTAATCATCTGCGGGTTTGGCGATTCAACGTTTTTGGGCAAAATTATCTATAACGTTAAAACATGCATGGACATTACTCGGATTTGAAAATGTAGCCAAAGATGTTCGTGATTTGATAATGAATGACTGAGTATCTCGGCCTTGACCAACCAGTAAAATCTGCTCACGATTTTAGCTTAATCTCGACTGCATGTAGACTAGTCAGTGTTGGTTATATTATGATTTCAGAATGTTTCGTGTACGCAATTCACAATGTTTCAAGTGAAGTATATTTTTTAAGATGTAATTTTTCTTAATGACGTTTAGTGTACGTTTCCATAAGTTCTGTTTCTCAAGGTTGATTTTTGATGCATATAGGAATTGTTTATCACCATTATGAAAAATTGAATTTCGTTATAGTCGAATCTTTTTCCACGAGATTTCTCAAACCTTGAAGAATATTTGAATATTTGATTATTTGAATGTTCTGAGAACCATAGATTCATGATCTAGAAATAAGACTCACTTGCTTTCATCCAAGTGTTTACTTCTCAATGTTCACGTATCAATTTGACTTCATCCAAACTATCGTTTCCAGGAATTCAATGATTACTGCAATTTTCAAAGTTCATTGAATTTCGACTGTTTAAATGTAAATTTATAGTCTTGTGTTGTACTTCAAGAAATTTCTTTCGAACGTTCCTGGAGAACTGCGTATAAATGTAATTCCTCTGACAACTGTTTGTCTTTTTATTTTCCTGACGTATTCTTGTGTGTAACAACAGACATGTTGGCACCTTCATTCAAGTATTTGAGACAAAAAATGTGAACTGGCTTATACGGAATCTGACATGCGGATCATACAGTTCGATGCCGTGTTATTAGCACCTTTTCACGAGTTACTATCAGATAATCGGTAGTTGTCTCCTTCGGCGTGCCTGTTACACCAGGTCAGCAACCGAATTAGATGAGAACAAGTGGTACGGATTCAACTGATGAACCAGTAATATCGTTGATCACAGTCGAGATTTTCGAATACCGTCGAACAACATCATGGTCCAAACTTTTTTCATGCTCTTCTGTTACGCATACGTCTTGAAGAGTAATAATTTCCTGTCTATGTACGCTTTCCTTCACTTTAACACAACTATGACTACAAAAGTGTATATGTCGATTTATTTCACGTTGAACTACATTTTCCTGTATCTGTGAAGACGAATTGTACTTGAATTTGATCGAATGATAAATGGTATCGTGATCTGAGTTTAACTTTCAAATTTTGAATAAATATATTGTATCTTCAGAATAAGTTTTGACGACATGCTAGATACTGTTCTGATATGATGTTCGTGTCGCTGGAATATGAAATGTTTATGTAGATCAATATAATCACTTGCGTAAATTCTGGTAGTACTGTCAATTTGTTGTTTGTTCAAGCAACTGTACTTAGTAAATACTGGTATTGAATCTTCATCATCGTATGTTCTTAATTTGAATTTTCATTACTCGATACATCAGACAAATGCGATCAAATATAACAGTTCTTTGAACTAAAATCATAAAATCATAAGATCTTCATACTTTCTTTTCCGGATGTTTTGTGTACGATGAAAATACTGATGTCCTCAGAATTGGCTATTTGGTTTTGAGACTACTTCACCAAAATCTATTATATATAATGACGTCATCACTCACTTTTTTTAGATTATTCCACACAAAATTATTTGAATACAATGACGTAATCGATCTTTTATGAGAATCTTTAGATGACCTTGGCCTTCATATGTAGCTGGTTCGATTCGTTAAATTACCGCAAATATGTCGTAAATTGATAATAAATCACGAGTTCATAATCATTACTACCGGTACAAGACCCCATTTGCCACGAAGTGATGTTGTTAATGCTACCGATGCGTCTAGGGTTTGACATAATATGAATAATAATATGAATACCTTCGAGTTCTCCTTGTTTAACTGAAGATCAAAACAGCCACTGGAACAAAACTCCACAACGACTTTCCTCTCGCAAATTGACTTTAATATGTCGACTCAATTACTCACATGTTGACCACACTCAATCGCTCCACAGAAACTTTAGAACACACACACTGGATTAACACAAGGAGCGGCATAACGGACTGTTAGCCATGCTCCAGAAGACATGCTGCGTCCGAGCTGGACGGTAGCCCAAGTCTAACTCCCTAGTCACGTTTTTCGTGACGCTTCCCTAGTTTCCCTGCGCACTCTATAACTGTACCATTCGGTGCATCTTTTAGGGAAGCTCCCTTCAGCCTTTCTCAGTCTGCTGTGTGTCAGTGACTGATATGTGGCAGTATAGCCGTCTGCTGGAAAAGACTGAGGGATGATACATACATGTCACACTGAGTTAGGTTGATATGACCTGGTATTGTCTCTTCGACATGTTCCAATTGAAAAGGCAATAGCTACACTCCTGAGAAGAAGGAAATTACCATATTCTGGTGCAGTGATACCCAACATCAAGATTTGAGTCTTGTATCATAACTAAGGTCAGACAGTTCTTGAACTAAAGGAAACTTAGAATGCAGTCATGATAAGAGAGACTGACAGCATAATATCTTTAAAGCAAACAAAGAACTGAATGCCATAATTGTTCGCATGAACTACCATATAAATGGAAAGGCTGTAACTCCAGAACATTTTCCCAGCGTAAAGAACATTTCGTGAATTAAATGAAAGCAGTGTGACGGTGATATATCTCTAGACAGTGTTTTGGTTGTTCGTTCCTACATAACGATAGTACATTCAATTGTATCGGACGTGTAGACATTACCTGGACTATAATAACTTTCATTTTATTGGATGTATAAAACTGAAAGACACGACCTACAAAATTCACTCAGGGGTGAACATACTGTTTTCAACAGTTTTCAAGGAGATATTGTGATGAAATCAAGATCATTCAGAGAGACACTTCCCTGGGTGAGCGCATTCCAGTTCTGTGCTGTTATGATATAACATGGCCGTTGCGTGATGAGAACTGTGATGTGGATCCTAGACTGTCCATCTTGTCTCACTTACACGATAGAATACACCACAAATGTCTTTACACCTACATTATACACACCCATGACACATTTTATTCATTAAATAATTTTACTATTTATTGGAGGACAGTGTTGTGTGGGTATGTTCTGGAGGAATGTGAAGAGTGGTATGCTCTTGTAGTAATAGAGAGAGAGATAGTGAAGAAAAGACTGGAAAGGGGGTGTGTAGACAAAGGTCCGGCAATAGACCCAAAACTGAAAAAAGGAAGTTTGAAGTGTGCTTGTTGATTCTACCGTCCCCCTTCCCCCCCCCCCCCGAGACGACAAGTGACACCAGCCTTCAATTTACTCTCTCTCTCTCTCTCTCTCTCTCTCTCTCTCTCTCTCTCTCTCTCTCTCTCTCTCTCTCTCTCTCTCTCTCTCTCTCTCTCCTAAGAGGACATCCACTCAATATAATACATGCAGATTTGCTTTCATGATCCAGTCATCCAGGGAGTACCGTGCAACCGATGCCTTACTTGGGTTTATAACGGCCTCTGCATCCCTGCACCACTCCGCCAGCCAGTTTACTGACATCTGTTAAGTCTTTAGAAAAACCTTCCCCTGTCTCTTCCCTGTCTGTACACAAGCACATCACCCTCATATGTCAAGATTCTACCAATTGCTGGTGTCTCAATAGCTGCGACTTCGCTGGTGTAGACATTAAAGAGTACTGGGAGGGGGGGGGCATGGCAAATTCCTGTGTAAGCCCAGGTGTAATAGTAAAGCGGTCAGAAGTCCAGGAACTCATGCGCAGTGCAATTTTACACCCAAAAAGGACTACCGCAGGCCATTTGGCAATCCAAGGGCAGACCACCATGTCCAACAGATTGTATATCAACCGATCATACCTGACCCTGTCACGCATCCTCCAGGTCAAGAGCAACCGCCATTGTCTCTTGTTTATCCTGGAAGCCCTCATAGACATCACATGTAAAAGTTGCCTCATTAGCCCAGGTGTCCTTCCCAGACTGGTAACTCCTAATAATAATATTTGTTGCGTATCCCTTACGGGACGTTGCAGTCAACACAAGCATTTTTCAGCTGCTGCTGATGTACTAGGCAAGTGTTACGTTCAGTAGTTTGCCATTGCTTTCTGAACGACCGGTGCTCATACCAGCACGTTATAACACAACGCGACACGGTCTGCTGCACATATCGGTCACAGCTGAGTTTCGAACGCTCGGTACCCGGCTCACGAACAGCGTTTGCGAGCCATTTAGCCACGGAGCCGGCAGGTCATAGCCACTGTTTATATATTTAATATAAAATTGCTGATACTTTTATGATGATTATTATTATTTGTAAATTGTAATATTCTATTTTATCTCAAATGCGACAATAGGAGATTCAAAGCTTAACTATTAATTATTTGCTTGGTTGTGTGTGGTATTTTGCATGACTACTGTTCTTTGTCTCACGGTCACCATAATTATCCACCGACCAATTTTGATACAATGTCATCGTCTTGCTCATGTCTAGGTATCTGAGCTCGGGTTCACACAGGCAACAATAACTCCGTTCAATATGATATCGAACATTTATTGTATTTCAATATACAGTGCGTTGGCGCAGTGGGTTAACAATCCCGCGCTATATTACATATCACAGATAGTTAACATCATTACACATAGTTATCATACAACAGTTTAGCAAACTATCTAGCCTATGTCTATATATCTATTGATATCTATTGAGTCCCTCTAAGGCAGGCCCTGTTGTCTCTCTGAAGTCCGTCTGTCCTCTGCCGGTCCACACGTGTCCCAATCCGACACGGGTGGTAACTCTGTCCGAGTTCCTCGTGGACCCCGCAATAGGCGGGCCACATCAGTGTCCACGGGACCATGGACTCAATGACCAGTCCTTCGAGAAGGCTCTAGATTACTCGGGCCTCGAGTGACTCACTTCTATCCCTTGGGCGGGAGTTGCAGCCCTTTAATTAATATCTATAAAGGTGAGGCGGTGACAGGATTCCCCCCTCTCCCCTGATATGATGTTTTGTTATAGGGTAATTAGATCTGTTCTAATTCTGTCACCGAATCACATAAAGTCGGTGTTTGTAGTTTGGTGGACAGTAACCTGGTAACCTACATACTGGCATCAAACTCATGTATTCTCCCATACACCACTTCTCTGATTTGGTGAAGAGATCACTCTCTCTCTCTCCTGTGTCCTTAAAAATGCTTATCTGACCGAAGTTACGTGACGTTTAGTAGTTGTTTTTACAACCCGTCCTTCTCATAGTACCCCACTGATACCAAGACAATTAACCTCTGTATTAAAGAGGATTAACAAGACCGAAGTCCTGGCTAATTAAGTACACCTTCAAATCTTGATCTGTGTGTGCATTTCAATACACTTTTACTCTCGTATGTTGTATAATGCTAAATATGCAGTTACGTTGTTATTTTATCCCCTCAGACTACGTGTGTCCCTGTTGGCTTGTTAGTGTGTTGACTAATAAGTTGCTGTTTCTAATAAAGTGACTGTATTTTAAATTGATAGTGTTGAGTTTTAAGTTTTGTGTAAAGTGTATGCTGAATGTGTGGCTTATGTCCAAGCGTCACGAGTTGGGATAACCTCAATCATGAATTACTCCACTGTGTGCAATACATGATCAGGCATTCCAAGTAGTGGTGCTTAGATGTATCCTAACTACTAAACTAACTACTAAACTAAGTATATTAAACTAACTACTAAACATGTATCAACAATTTAGACAAGTCATGCAATTTTACATGAAAGACGCAGACAAATTAAAATAAATACGTTTTGCGTACAATTTGTCCGCTCAGTATATCGTTCTCTCATTTAATCCATTCACGCTGTCATTCACTCACCTTTCATTCCAAATAGTATTTGGTTAAAATATATAATTAAAGTTGAGGTAAGTGTTATTGCCCTTAGAAAAAATGGAATAGGCGATATTTGCCCTTTAAGAAAATACGTACTTTTTGTACGATGAGTCAAAAATGGGTTATAATTTACACAGAGACAATTGCATAGGAAGGTTCTTTAGCCTATGAATGGAACCGCCTGCAATATTATAGTAGAATATGTACAAATTACAGGTTAACACATTTTATATACATCATTAATGCAAATATAATACATATTTAATACTAAAGTAATTAATTAATTAAGTAACTAAATCCAACGATGATGTGTGCGTTGTCCTCCTGTTGTTAGCGTGTTATGCCATGAATGTTAAAGTTAGTATGGCTGTCTCTTGAGTGTTGTAGTCGACGTCGTTCTGTTTCGGCTGTTTGCAAAGTTTCGTAGCAACAGCAAGTATGGATTGTTGTCAATGTCCCGTATAAAGTGTTCTTACAGTATTCAGAGTCAGTTCACTGGTTGATATTATTGGTTGAAACACAGTTAACGTTTCTTGCTGGGATCGTTCTAGAGCTTCGGCACTTGATAGTATAGGTCTTAAAGTATAGCTCTTAACGTATAGCTCTTAAAGTATAGCTCTTAAAGTTTCATGTTCGTGGGTGTCGTAAGTAACCTATTCACTGAGAGTTCTCTAGCAGGTGTAGAGTTACACTGTTATATGCCACAGACTAAAAGTATCACAGTTTCTAGTATGGCGAATGGTCGATGTGCTAAAAGTCATTCTACTGGCGCATTCGTTTGCCTTGATAATAGGTCAGCCATAATGTTGTCCGTGCCTCTGATATGGCGGATTTCGAAGTCGAAATCTTGAAGAAGAAGACACCATCTTTTTAAACGATGGTTTTTAGGTGACCCTTGGTTAAGGACCAACAATGGCGAATTGTCAGTGAGCACAAGAAAATGACTACCCAAGAGGAACTTAGATAATCTCAATACACAAAACAGTAGGCTTAAAGCCTCCAATTCCACTGTAGCATACCGGGTCTCTGCCTTCTTTAGTTTGCGGCTTACGTAGAGAATCGGGTGTCTCACTCCATCCACTTCCTGCATTAAACATCCTCCTATTGCGATAGCACTCGCATCTGTGGTCAAAATAAAGGGTACATTTATGTTGGGTAATCGTAAGACTGGTGGATTAGAAAATATACGTTTCAATCTACACATTGCATCGTCTAAGCTGGTACTTTTACAAATTTTTGATGGATGATCTTTAGTTAACATATCAGAAAAGACTGAGGTAAGTTCTGCCCAATGTGGAATAAATTTAGAATAATAGTTAATAAGACCTAGTAAACTTCTAATTTGTTTCTTTGTGGTAGGAACTTCTAGATTAAGAATCTTGGAAACAATTTTATCATCTGTCAACAATTTGCCTTCAGAAATTCTATGACCAAGGAAGTCTATTTGTTTATAGCCTAATTCAACCTTGGAAGGTTTGATAGTAAGTCCAAAAAGAGAGATTTGGTTGAAGACTTGTTTGAGGGTAAGTAAGTGGGAAGTCATATTAGAAGAATGGATGCATATATCATCAATATAGGCTTCAACATCTTTAATTCCGTGTAATAACAATTTAGTTAATCTAACAAATGTGGCCGGTGCGTTTTTGAGACCAAATGGAAGATATAGCCATTCGTACAAACCGAGGGGTGTTGCGAATGCTGTTATATGTCTAGAAGCAGGGTGTAGTGGCACTTGCCAATATCCTTTCGCTAAATCAGTCTTGGAAAATAAGGATGATTGAGCCATATGTAACATGAGATCTTCACAACTGTTCATTGGCTCTGCATCCGTTGTGGTTCTTGTATTTAATACCCTATAGTCGATGCACAAACGGATTGTCTGGTCCTTCTTTTTCACCAGGACAATCGGTGAAGAATATTGAGACATCGATTTTTGAATTATTCCATTTTTCTCTAAATCTAAAATTTCTTTGTCTAAATTTGCTCTGTAATGGAGAGGAATAGAATATGGTCTACATTTGACCGGTGTCAGATCTGTCAGCACAATTGAATGTGTTATCTTGTCAGTGCGTCCAGGTTTGTTAGAAAAGATAGTTTTATACTCGTTAAGGAGAGTCAAAATGTCTTGTCGCTGTTGTTGTGTCAAAGTGTCAGAGATATGTATGTCATTTATACTCCCGTCGTCAGTCATAATAGGTACTGGGATTTCAGTATTGTCTACGTCTGTCTGATTTATCACAGATGCTACTGTTTGTAAATTGTCCTCAATGTCAATGTCGTCGTCGTCGAGGTCAATCGTTGTCAATCTGTCGTCAAATTTGTCGTCGTTGTCGATATCACAGATTGTCGGTAATGTCCATATGTCTTCGTCGTTTTTGTCGTCGTAAGAGTGTGTCGTTAACGATGCTTCATTTGTCGAGGTATCATTCCGTTGGGAAATTGTCGTTTCGTCTCTGTCACCAGTTAGCTGCGTTTGTTCACTTGTCTCAATGTCATGTCTAGCATAATATGGTTTCAACATATTTACATGGAATATTTTCAACTTTCCATTTAAAGAGATTTCGTAATCAACTTCCGAAATTCTTCTAATAATCTTAAAAGGTCCCTGCCAAGAGGTTGATAGTAAATCTCTTATGTCAGGTAGCAGTAGTAAAATATCCTGACCTGGATTTAGTACAATTGTTTTTGCACCTCTGTTGGCGTACTGCCTGTATTTAAAACCTTTCTCCTGTAGTGATGTTCTGGCCAGTATACAGGAACGTATGATTTTGTCTCTGGTGTCAGTGACTAAATCATAGGTAGAAATGGGTAGTTGGATATCTACAGGTTGTGATATGATCTCTTTATAAATAGTGAGAGGTCCTCTTGGGTTCGCTCCATACACCAATTCGAAGGGAGAGAACCCTGTACTTGATTGCGGGACTTCTCTATATGCGAACAGCACCGTTGGGAGAAGTATGTCCCAATCGGCTGGATTTTCAGCTGTCACTTTAGCTAGCATATGTTTCAGGTCCCCATTTAGTTTCTCGCAGATACCATTTGCGGCTGGTCGATAGGGACTGGTGAAACATTGCTTGATGCCTAGTAACTTAGTTACCGATTGGGTGGCATTCGATATGAACTGGGTTCCTCTATCAGAAATTATTTTCTCCGGGAAGCCAAAACGGGAGAAAATATTTAATAATATGTCCGTCACATCCTTAGAGGAGATAGATCTTAATGGAAGCATTTCTGGCCATCTCGTACATACATCCACAAGAGTAAAAATATATCTATTCCCTTTATTTGAAATGTGATTCAACGGACCTACTAGGTCAACTGTCACGATTTGGAAAGGCCTCGAGGCAGTTGTCGTTGATTGGACTTCTGCTGTAGGGTTTTTCCCCTTTTTCACCAGTTTCTGACATATATCACAAGATCTACAAAAGGTTTTTATATCTTGGCAAAACTTTGGCCAATAAAACTGGGTCAGGACCCTAGCCCTGGTCTTTTCGTACCCCATATGACCTCCAAAAGGTGAGTCATGGGCTATTTTTAGAACTTTGGCTCGATGTGCTTGTGGTAACACTACTTGCTGTATCGTGGTCTGCTTTGTTGTGTAAAATCTAGTTAAGATATTGTTCTGTAGCTTAAATGTCCACGATGCGTTCTTAGGTAATTTTGGTTTAAGTCCTACTAACTTAAAATATGGTGAAAGTGTAGGATCTGCTTTCTGTTCATTTCCAAAATTAATGTTGTTAGAGCTTGGCGCTATAATTTCTAGTGATTCCTGCAGTTGGTCGGTGTTGGTTTTATGGGTTGTCTGTCGTGTTATTGCATTTGTGTGTTGTGTGTTTTGTTGCACATCTACAGGCTTGGTACTTGGTAGATCGGTAGCATCCTCAATTCGAGGTTTTAATTTGGTCGTATCACTGACAGATTCGACCGCCCCTGCATTGTACACCTCGGTGAATTCTTTCTGAATTACCTCAGTGGTTGTCTCCCTTGGTCTTTTGGCAGATTGAGACAAGCATGAATGGTGTTTCTCTTTAGCATCGCTGTTTGGGTGGTGGATACCGTTTTTATGCTCCCAATCTCTGATTTCCTTTTCAGAGCACGGTTGTATGTTGGGCAGGTTCCCAAGTATAATATCAGCGACTGGATTTTCAAGGACAGCGCACAATACTTGTCCTGATATGAACGGTGTTCGAATTTCGACAAGAGCAAGGGGGTATTTCTCTATAGTGCCTGAGAATGTGCGACAAGTCACATGTTTGTCTGTGTAATCTTTAGTGTCTATTAATGCTTTCTTAATCCCACAGAGCGTTGCGCCGGAATCCCGAATTAATGTGCACTTTTTGTTATTTACAAACCCTGTTGAAAAAACTAGCTTGCCTGTAGATGACAAGGCAGCGTTGGCTGTTTCATTTGAAATAGGGATAGTGTGGCCACATAGTAATGTTGTGTCAAGTTGGAACTTCGTACAGGTGTTACACTTACTGTCTGTAATGGTGTCAATAATTTGTACAGCATTTACAAGCTCACTTACATTATCGTTTTGATTGTCACACTCATTCAGTGATTCAATCTCTTCGTCTGATGACGTTTCCACTAGTGCAGCATTGGCCTGTTTCAATAACTTTCGGCCCTCACAGGAGCGACTATAGTGCCCAAAGCTACTGCAAAAAAAACATTTGACCGCTCTCTGGTAAGCATTGCGCTTAGTCTTCTGCTTCTCCACCATCATTTTGAGGTGGTGAGGATAGTTAGGCGATTTATCGCACATCGCGTATTGGTCGTGATTCAAACTGCAATATTGGCATTTAACTAGTTTACTGACATTTGAGCGTGGTTTAAATTTACTTTCCGTTTGTTTCGAGTATTTGGTGTTCACTACTGCTGCTGCTGTATCGTTTTGACTTATGTTTAGATGAAAAATGTCTCTGTTTGCTGTGAAAAATGCATTCCCCTTGGACTCGATTTCCTGAATACTTTTACAGTCCATTTTTTTTAAAAACTTAGCAAAAGGTGTAGGGATTGTACTAATTATCTTATCCATAATAATGAGCTCTTTAAGTTTGTCATGGCTGTTGTTAGTTTTAGCCGAGTTAATCCACTTTGTACACACGTCTTGGACTGTACTGACATAATCTATAAAGGTTTGGTTTGGTTGTGGGGATAATTTGGCAAACTGTTGTTGGTAACCTGCAGTATCTAAAGAAAAATGTTGGAGAATGCGTTGCTTTAAATAGTCATAGTCTTTTCGCATTTCCTGTGGCACTGTCTCTATTACTTTTAAAGGTTCAAGAGCTAAGTTTCTCATTAAGATATATGCCCAATCTGATTTTATGATCTTATGGTAGGACATTAGACACTCAAAATTTTCCAAGTATGCACTGATGGAATCCCCTGAGCAGAATGCCTTCACGAGGCCTTTATATTTGTTATATTTTTGTTCTTCCTCTTTGCTTCTTAGCTTATTCACAGATATTTCTGCGTTGGACTCAATCTCCATCTGTTTTAGTTTTATTTGTGTATCGGCATTCAATTGGGCTTGTTTGGCCGCCGCCTCGAGCTCCATCTGTTTCTCCTGAGCCTGCAATTGCATTTTTTTCTCTTCAGCTTGTAGTTGCATCAGCATCTTTTTTTCTTCCGCCTCAATTTGTCTTTTCTTTTGCCTCCATTTGCATTTTCTTTTCTTCTGCCTGCATTTGCCTTTGTTTTTCTTCTCGTTCTATCGCTCTTTCTTCACGGGCAATGTTTTCTGCGTGCGTTTTCTGTGCCCATTCTGACAGTTTCTCTTCTTTATAACCTAATTTTATTCCTTGCTCAATGCATTTATCTAAGCTAGACATCTTGTGTTTTACTTGTTGGTACTGTTTATAAAGTTAAATCCCTTAGAAAAAATGTTGGGGAGTAGAAAATTTAGTTATCTCCCTTAATTATTAAATGTGTAAATCCAAATGCAAGGTTATGTTGGTTACAAGGTCATGAATATACAAACAAATCAATGCAAAGTAAAATGATACATTGATGGATGGTGAGAAGTACCGCTTAGGGTTGCAATGGGTATGATATGAAACTTAGCTTTTAATCCCAGAACTTGAAGATGTTGTCTTGTACTCTCGCCACTGTTGGATAGTTTACATAGGTTACACACCACACAACTCGCGGAACAATCTGCTCGTAGAACGAGAAAACATTAGTAACAGTCAAAAAATGTCACAGTCATGTCAAAAATAGTTTATAGTAATCACAATAATGAGAGACACACTGCTGGGGGACTCAGATTAATACTATTTCATTGCTAGATAGCTGCCACTATTTTAAACTTGTAAAGTTATCAATTTGTTGTACAAAAATGAATATGTTATACAGAAATCAATTTGATATAATTAATTTATGGTTTTTACTTGGCAATAAATAGCTCTGTAACATTAGATTTTATGCCAAAACCGGAGAATAAGCCCCCAAAAAGCCTGTCATCGTCTTGCTCATGTCTAGGTATCTGAGCTCGGGTTCACACAGGCAACAATAACTCCGTTCAATATGATATCGAACATTTATTGTATTTCAATATACAGTGCGTTGGCGCAGTGGGTTAACAATCCCGCGCTATATTACATATCACAGATAGTTAACATCATTACACATAGTTATCATACAACAGTCTAGCAAACTATCTAGCCTATGTCTATATATCTATTTATATCTATTGAGTCCCTCTAGGCAGACCCTGTTGTCTCTCTGAAGTCCGTCTGTCCTCTGCCGGTCCACACGTGTCCCAATCCGACACGGGTGGTAACTCTGTCCGAGTTCCTCGTGGACCCCGCAATAGGCGGGCCACATCAGTGTCCACGGGACCATGGACTCAATGACCAGTCCTTCGAGAAGGCTCTAGATTACTCGGGCCTCGAGTGACTCACTTCTATCCCTTGGGCGGGAGTTGCAGCCCTTTAATTAATATCTATAAAGGTGAGGCGGTGACATACAAATTACAGAACAAAGAATGAAAACCATGCGTAAACTGTCAATGACAATATAGTTCCACGTATCCGGGCTGCCAGTGTTAATTTCAGTTAACTAAAATGTCTGCTAATTAACTTAGAAAGAGGGAAAACTGACAAAGAAAAAGATTATAAGAAAGCAACAAACAGGTAAAATTAGTTTGAACGCTGAAATAAAGACATGGAAATAAGTTGATCAATGTGAGGGGAAAATGTCTGCAATGTCAGAATTAACACATTTCACAAATTAGTTCGATAATCTGTTAATTGCATTAAGCGGGCCTCACAGAGGAAGGGTTATAACACAGGGAAATAAACAGATTCAGTGTAATTTTTCTACGCTAGGTACCCAAATAATAAAGATGCTTGTGTTACCGGACCAATTAAGGGAAGCAGAGAATAGTGTAACATACCATGCATGTCAGAAGCGAATAAGGAGGGTGGTCCTGAGACTTGTCCCTAACTCCATAGACAACTGTAGATTCAAAACCCAGTCAATCATGGAACAATCTACAAATGACTTGTCGTGACTCGGTTGAGGGACGATGCTCCATGGAGGAGGCGAGGAGGATATGAAAATCAAAAACGGAAGATATAGATCACATTACGTCACAATTCCAAGTATATGACAACACGTCATCAGCAGGCAAGATTAATGTCCACTAAAATAGTCTAATGCGCTTACATGGGAATAAAATGTCATCTCTCAGAAAACGAGTAATGTAGATTCCATATCCATCCATCATGTACCATACCTATAAGCGTGGGTGGTCATGTTTTGCCACCTCACTCGATCACCAGAGTCGTGGATCAGTTCCGTGTTCCTGTCTCGACCATGCCACGTGGCCAAGCCATCCAGGTATTTACTTCTCGGTCTTCCCCTTGGTCTCTTCCCTTCGATCTTGCCAGTCGTCATCAAATTCTCAAAGTCATTTCTTCTTATAACATGCCAAAACAATTTTGACTTGTCTTCGTCTATTGACTTTAATCAGTTTACGATCTTCATTTGTTCCTTGAAGTACTTGTTCATTGTTTTTCTGTCTGTAAATGGTATTCTTTGCATTTTCCTCAGAAACCACATTTCTAAGGCCATCAGATGGTTTTCTTTTCCAGCTTGATTGCTCATTATCCACGCTTCATATCCAAACAAAAGTACAGGTTCTATGTAGCACTTCAATATTCTTTTTCTCGTTTCAATTGGTATGTTTTTATTGGTCAGTATGTTATTCATTTTGCAAAAGACTACCTTCGTAATGGCAATTCTTGTTCTAATCTCTAGAAGGCATCTCCCATCAGATGGTATGACAGTTCCGAGATAATTGTACCGATTAACTTACTTAAGAATATGCCCGTATACTCGTACTCATACTCATTGTGGTATTTCCTTCTTCCCAGTGACGATAATAATCTGTGTCTTCTTACTATTCAATTCTAACCCTACTTGCTCACTGCGTGCAACAACCGCATCTACTAAATGTCACAGGTCCTGTTCATTATCTGCAATCAAGACTGTAATATCTGCATTTCTAATGCTATTGATGTATCTTAACCCAATGTTGATTCCTTCCATATCTTCTATATTTCTGAAAATATTTTCACTGTACAGGGAAAAAAAGATCTGGAGGCATTTCACATCCCTGTCTCACACCTCTTTTAATAGACTGATATTGACCTACATCATTATCAACTCTGATGGCAGCTTGTTGTTTCCGATATATGTTTTTTTAGTCTAAGGTCTTTTCCATCAATTTGTAGATTTTCAAGCATCCTTATCATGTCGACATGTCTCACTTTATCGAAAGCCTTTGTGTAGTCAATAAAGCAAAGGTGCAGATGTTTGTTTAATTCTATAGAACGTTCAATCACTGTTCTCAGTATGTACAC
The DNA here is from genome assembly GCA_014155875.1 of Cepaea nemoralis. Taxonomy (NCBI): domain Eukaryota; kingdom Metazoa; phylum Mollusca; class Gastropoda; order Stylommatophora; family Helicidae; genus Cepaea; species Cepaea nemoralis. The sequence goes on from JACEFZ010009450.1 coordinate 70,335, forward strand.
ATCATTTACTGTACCCTTGACTTCTACAAACCCACATTGTTCTTCTCCTATTTCGGATTGTATTTTCTTCCTAACTCTTTGCATGATAATTCTCGCAAGATCTTCGTGATGTGGCTCATTATACTAATTGTTGGATGTTTATCGCATTCCAAGGCTCCTGATTTCTTCGGGATTGCAATAAATATAGAATTACATAATTCAGGAGGTATATCTCCAGTATCATATATTGCATTCAGCAGTCTGGTGACTTGGTCTATTCCATATTCTTCTAAAACGCATTGATCATTTCTATTGTGATGTTATCTGTACCCGGGGTCTTACCAGTTTTCATATGGTTAAGAGCATTCTGAACTTCCATCTTCAAAATTGAAGACCCTTCATTATTATTCCGATGATCATATTGTTCTTCTTTTGTATCATCATATAGGTCTGTGAGATTTTTTTGTGGGTTTATAGAGAATTACAGAAGTTCCAATGAGTGAAGTTCTATAAAGTATATCTCTCTATAAAAGATACAGGTTAGTAACAGCAAGTGTTGTCTAGAGGTATTGATATTTATTCTCGCATAACCCTTGTAGAGAAACCATTCAGAATTTTGGCTCATCGAGTACCCCCACTGTGAGAAATTAGACCTAAGTTAAGTTCTACACAGAATTATTTATAGATGATTTCTCTTCTAGGCCATATTTAGAGATCTTGGCAGTTAGCCACAGCAACCAATGAAAGCAGTTCTCTCATCTTCCAGCTGTCTGTGCTCTGGTCGCCAACCTCATGTTTGATCTCTAATTATTTATTTCAAGTGACACAAGACACTTGGACAAATGATCACATTGACAATTGTACCATTGTATTGAACATAACAACAACAACTGTATTTTACACTGGTTGAACAAGACAACATGAGAAGATCTTGACAACAGTTGGACAAACATTCACAAAGAATGATCACACCAACAGATTAGACAAGTCATACATCATGAAAGATACTTGACAACAACCACACAGAACTTTCACAATCTATGTAACCAACCACAACAGTAGAGTAACAGTCACCATGAAGATGCTTGACACCAGTTGGACAAGACAACCACAGAGACATATATCTCAAAACTGTTTTCTTACTACTAATCATTTATTAATGTTTCTGGACCAGGTGAAGACTCAGGCTTCATATAGTCAATCATCACACTTCAAATTCTTAGTTAATATGTAATATATTGACATAATTATGAACCTAAATACAACACCCAAATCCCACCGAGACATTAATCTAAATAACCCTCCTCCTTCACTTCTCTACTCCATAAGTTATCCTACACCACACTTTAGACTTAAATCCTTTCTTCGACTGTTAATGAGGGAAACATAAGATAAGCCATAAATTGGGGCAAGCATAGGGACGTTCTGCTCCACTGGTCTGTTTAATCCTTTTAGCACCTATGATGGTGTTGGACAGCTCAGGTTACAGTTCTCCCCATGATGGTTTTCCAATTCAGGCTATTCCCTGCTGTCACAATCTTGAAAGAAATTTTAAAGCTCTATCTTTTCACTGGTGAGTACATGAAGTTGACACTTAGGACTGTTCTTTTACTTTTCCAGTAGAGGAAGATCTAAAAAGAAACAATATGTCCTAGCATTCTTCTTTCTGTCTATCTCACCTAATTTTGACTGTTCATGAAGTTGACACTTAAGACTGTTCTTTTACTTTTCCAGTGGAGGAAGATCTAAAAAGAAACACTATGTCCCAGCTGTCTTTCTTCACAGTCTATCACTCCTAAGATTTCTGATGGAACTGAATCACCACACCAACTTAACACCAATCCATTTTGTGAATTTGCTCTATAAATGAACTTCTGCTCCTTCAGCTTTCAGCCATTATTAATTAAGCTGTGATAGGGTCAGCTCCAATTGCACTTTTAATGTCCACTCTTAGCCAGTAGTGGCATGCTGAAGACCAGGTGATCTCTCCTCTTAAGGTTTCTTCCTGAATTTATCTTGAAGATATAGTCTGAAGCTTTTACAAAATTGGAGAGTATCCCTGTCTTAGGTTTTTTAAGAAAGACTTTTCTTCAGTGCCATCTGTATAGGCCAGAATTAGTGGATTCAGGCTCAATCCTTGCAACCTGTTGTTCATTTTGGTCTTTTTGGAGTCTGACTTTTCAGCTGGAGTTGAAGCTAGAGCTCAGGACTTCCCTGGAGTTGTCCTGGTAATTGAAAAGGGCCTCCTCCATCTTCCTCATTCTCTGTTAATAAACAAAGGCACAACATGTGTTTTACATCTATTGAACCATTGTCACAGTTATACAGTACTATCACAGATTCAGAGAGGAATGGGAGGGGCAGGGGGAGTGTGATATTCGAACACCCGCCTCTCACTGATGATGAAGTGCAATTTTATTTGGGGGTTTGGGGTGATATCCTTTCTCCAGGTTCATCCCCAAAACCGTGAAGTCATAGGCACATACTCCTAATCAGAGGCAGCTTCACACAATTATCTTGTAAATTCTCACAATAAGTAGATCACAGGGACCGGTGTACCCTGAGAACAGACAGTGTGATTAAGCACCAAGAAGTAGGCATTGTATGGCAGAAATCATGCACTAGAATTGCCTTCACATGTGGAATACCCATAATGAAAGAAAACATGAATTTTCCCTGACAAATAGTATTCAGCTGACAAACACTGTAGGTTAATTTCTACAGTGCAATGCAGTCCTGCAAACATGGATTTGATAAGTGTCTTTACTTTTACAAATATGAGAAGTTAATTATATAATTACCATCTCATTCATTCAAACATTCTCAGCCATTATAAGGGAGAAATTACATGCAGTATATAGCATCACACATTCTGAAACAAAGCTGCCAAAGGTAACTCTCAAGAGCAATGTACAGTTTGGTTAAGAATGGTCATGATAGGCACTCAACGAATGTTCAGAGCGTACAAAGGTTTTGCCATATGCATTGAGCGTGGTTTACAGTCATAAGCATATGCAAATCATCAAATCAGACAGACAATAGACATGGTAAGAATGTTTCACTGCGGTAGACATGACAGGTTTTGAGCAGCAGTTTTAGAGTCACTGTACCGAAGTTCTGTCTTCTTTCACATTTTCTCAAGAAAATACTCGGCCATTCGTCTCTCTCTCACTTCATCAGGTTTACACATAACATATTAAATGATTTAGGTACCTGATGTGCAGAGGACCACATCTTAAAGAATGCTTTTGGGCAAATTTTACCACTGCATCTTGAACATGTCCTTACGGGATGGAATCAAGGCTTCGACTGGCGGGCTAATTATGTATTAAGGAGCGTTACCAGCCCAAGGGTTACCCAATCAAATTGAGACCCCACCATTCATCTACCCTCTCTCGATCTAGAATCTACGATTCTATTTTTAGTTAGGGTATCAATACGGCTTACTGTGGTTAACTTCTAAGTATTGAGAAATGTAAATGGACTGGGGATGCGAACGTCTGAAGACATCATGCCACAAGGTCTTTCACATAATCTGACCACGTTTGTAAAATCTGATCTTTTTCTATTATGATTTTGCCATCTTTGGTTTTTAGGCAACCCGTTGATGTGTGTGTTCTTTTGTTAGTGATGTCATTAATTCTTTTGTGCATTAATTTGATATTTTTACTATTGTGTTGCTTTTCAATTCCCTTGCAATTTTCCTCAAACCATGTTTCTTTTGCTTCTTTGCATAGCTTCTTAATTTTCCTGTGAATCTCTTCATTTTTGTCCTTGTTATTTTTGTTATTTCTTCTTATTTCCATGAGTTTTAAGATGTCTTCCGTCATTCATTTCTTGCGTCCTATTATCTTTATTTTTGGGATGGTTGTTTCTGCAGCTTGGTTGACTGATTTCTTTAATATTTACCATTGGTCGCTGACATCTTGAAATAATATTTCCATATCGGACAATGCATCAAATCTGTTCTCTACCTCTACGTTGAATTTATCTTTTATCTCCTCACATTTCAGTGCCCATAGATCAAATTGTGCGTTTCTAAGTGTATATTTCACTGTCTTTAATTTTATTTTATTTTCAACCCTCGACTCGGTATATCGGGGAATTGTGAAATTGCGTTCAATGCCTCTAAGTCACAGATACAAGTCGGAACCATGTAAAAAAAAAAATTCTTGCAGCAGAAGTCTGCATTGGGTTTGAAAGGTGAAAGGTAACTAACCTTATTGGTGGACTATACAGCTGGGGGCGGTGGGGGAGGGGTATCCGTAGCGAACGATGATAGGTGGCATCGAATCTTTGTTAGTAGTAGTACTGGGTGCATTTTTAATGACTGTGCAGTTTTCGAAAATATTGCCTTTCCAAGTTTTGTATTTACCTGTTATGTCGCATGAATTCCACACATGAACTCTACAGGTAAATACAAAACAAGGAACGGCAATATTTTCAAAAACTGCACAGTGATGAAAACTACACCCTGTAGTAGTAGTAGTAGTAGTAGTAGTAGTAGTAGTAGTAGTAGTAGTAGTAGTAGTAGTAGTTATTGTTGGTGGTGGTGAGTTCATATACATGTATAACTTTATCAAACATTGTTTCTCTCACACAGGTCATCTACCACGTGAGCTTTGCCGTGAATCTCATCATTTATCTGACATGTGGAGACAACTTCAGAAAACAGTTTCGTGAAGCTTATCTCCCCTTCTGTGTCAGTCGTCCTTCCGTCAAGGAATACAGCGAGATGACCGCCATGTCCACTGTGAAAATGGACGACACGGATCACAGAACTGACCATCAGACTGCGCTGGTTGCCAGAGAGGCCGTGATTGGACCCAGAAGCAAAAGCTAATGACATTTAAGGCTCTGGTGTAGTTGGTCAGGATCATAATCATGCTCGTATTAAGGTCACACACGGTTAAGTGAAGATAAGCACCTATTTCATAATCATGCTCGTATTGAGGTCACACAAGGTTAAGTGAAGATAAGCACCTATTTGACATTGCTGTTATATAATCATGTACATTATTTAATTACTAATTATGATGATTTTTGTTTTCCTCGTTCGCTCGCTTTAAACTCGAGCGTGTATTCACGCTGGACTGGTTTTTGCGTGTGGACGCGCTGTCCCTTGTCATCAGGCAAATCCACTCCGATTTCAGAGGTAGTTGAAATTTACGTCCCCAAGTCAAGGACGATAACTCAACATTTTAGTCCAACTGATCGGTGTAGGGGTTGAACCAGCTATCTCACCAACAACACATCGGAAATTTAAGAGCTAGCTATCTTAACCATCCTGACTTCTAAATGTGACGATGATAATAAGAATAAAAAGCTGTGTTATACGTGAGTTTGGCAGTAACAATAATATCACCACAGAAATGACACATTTGCAATATAGTATCATCATCATCATCATCATCATCTTCCACTTCTGCCGTCAAGCGTCGTGGGGAGGAATAATTTGCGTTCCAGCGCCCGGTGGACGGCACTGGATAGTGTCATTCCGTGTGGTTGTACAATGTCTCTGATGTCGTCAATCCATTTTCTTCTTGGACGTCCTCGTGGTCTCGTCGCAGATGATCTTTGATGTAAGGCCAGTGATGGTAGTTGCTGATGTTGCATTCTAACAACATGGCCAAACCACTTGATCTTCTGTCTTTCAATAAATGTGGCACAAGGTGTTGATCCCACAGTCTGTCTGATAGTAACATTTCTTACTCGGTCTCGGATTGTTAAGTTGGCAGCTCTCCTCAGGCATCTCATTTCGCAGGTGTTGATTTTGCGAAGGTGTAATTTGGATAAAGTCCAGGTTTGAGATTGGTAGCATAGGGTTGGTGTGAATATGCTGTTTATTATCTGTCGTTTTGCGGACATGGGTATGTTTGGATGTTTCAGTAAGGGTGACAGTTGATATGTAAGTACACTAGCTTTTTAACATCTGATTTCAATTTCTCTGTCTAATCTGCCATCTTCTGTGATCATACTTCCAAGGTATTTGAATTCTTTAACTTGTTTCAGAGTTGTGCTATTTATCTGCATACTTAGTGGGCCTGGCGATCTGCTAACTTGCATTACTTCGGTTTTGGCTGTGTTTATACTCATATTGTATCTGCTGCAGGTTGAACTCAGATTAGTAATATGATTTTGTAGTCTGCCCTCGTCGCTGTAAAACATGCACTGATCATCTGCAAATAGAAGTTCATTTATTCCCTGTGGGTCAGTTGTTTCATCTGGAGTAAAGAGTTCTAAATTTTCTGAATCTGGTCTGTCGAGACTTGCTTCTTTGGAAATTCTGTCCATGTAGATATTGAATAGCAGGGGAGAGAGCACACATCCCTGCCTCACTCCTGTATTGACTGTGAACATATCTGATATACCTTCCTGTGTTCTTACTGCACTTTGGCTCGAGTGGTACATGGCTATGATGTTTTCTAGCAGTTGCCCTTCTATCCCATAGTCTTCAAGGATGGTCCATAATTTGTATCTGTCTACTCACTAAATATCATAATAACAATGGTATCAGTACAGTTTTGATGGATATGATAATAACAACAATATCAACACATTATTAATTAATGGACACGAAAGTAACAACAATATCAATGTCAGCAAAGTATCAATAAATGCTCATGACTGTAATAACAGTATTAACGAAATGTTAATGTATGGACATGATTGTTATAATAGTAATAACGAAATGTTAATGGATGGACATGATTGTAAAAATAGTACTAACAAAATGATAATGAATGGACATGATTGTTACAATATTACCAACGACATGGTATTTAATGGTAGTGAATGAAGCAATAATGTTAAGGAAACATTAATGGATGGACATGATAGTAGTAACAATAACATTGGCAATATAATGAACTGCGATGATAGTAGCAACTATCAACGCCGTTTAGGAATGGAATAATAGTAACAATAGTATTAACGAAATATGAATGAATGGACATGATTGTTACAATAGTAATAACGAAATGCTAATTTATGGCATTGATTGTAGCAATAGTATTTAAGAAATATTAATGGATGAACAGGATTGTAACAATAATACAAACCAAATATTAATTAATGGACGTAATGTAACAATAGTATTAACGAAATATTAATGAATGGACAAGATAGTGACACATGTGTCAACACGTTATTACTGAAAGGACATAATAGTAACAACAGTATAAATATATGATTACTGAAATGACATGATAGTAACAACAGTATAAATATATGATTACTGAAATGACATAATAGTAACAACAGTATAAATGTATTATTACTGAAAGGACATGATAGTAACAAACGTATCAACACATTATTAATGAATATACATTATAGTAACAACATTATCAACATAATAGTAATGACTAAATATGACCTTAGCAATCATAAATTATGAAGATGGTCTCAACATAGGGGACATTACAGTAACACGAACATGAACACTGTATCGGCATCACTGCCAGCGGCATCACTGCCAGCGGCATCACTGCCAGCGGCATCACTGCCAGCGGCTCCGGCTGAGAGGTAGTGATTACAGCTTCACAGTCAGCATGTACAGGGTTAGATGTCAGCCGCAAGCCAATCGTTGGAAGATCCCTTTGCGTTGGTTTGCACAGTCATGCGAGCATCGGCTTTCAGAAGGCGATGGCAAACTACTTAACGTAAAACCGACAGCAAAATCATGAGCCGCCAGTAAATGCTGGGGTTGATTGCGACGTCCTGTATAAAGGATATGCCGCTAACTGTGGTCAGCATCACTACAGTAGGTGTTGCTTGATACACTGATCCTACACACAATGAACCAGCCATGAGGCCTTGTCGTGAAGACAGATTTTATAATTTATTAAACAGTTCCTTGTTATTTTTAACGTGTATGTGAATATATCAATGATATTGTTTTATCTGAACGTCATTCAATTGTCGTTGAGCCGTGGAGGCATGGTGGTTAGTTCTGTTGTCTGTTAACACATTGATTCTGGTTCAACCCCCCGCTGCAGCAGGATTATTTTCTTTCACACCAAGACAGCTCTGGGGTCGACCCGTTCTCACGAACATGGACACCAAACAATTTCAGAATTTTCTAGGAATTGTCGTGGTGAGGTAAGACAATGAGGAAGGGAACTGGCTGTTAAGTCCTAGCCCAGGATATGTGAAGGCCTATCACTTCATATCCCATAGGTAGTATCGGCTTTGCGACTACAGTTGCCTTTTAGATGACTGACTATTTAATTTCCAAAGTTGATGAGAACATTTTTTTTTTCTGTGAAGATGATGTTTCGATATATGATATATGGTTTTTTTTGTTGTTTTTTTTACACCACCCCCTTGAAGTTGTATTGTTTTGTCTGAGTGTCGTCATTGTAGAATTATATTTATAATTTGTTGTGTAAGAAGTTTTACATTTCACAAAGATGATTTTCAAAACGTATTTCCCAATAAAGACATTGTAATATTCTAGTAAAGGTTGTAATACTGGTTTTGTGTTGAATGGAATGCATAATATCGCATGTTCGAGAAATAATGACATTCTAAAGTACTCATACATATTATATATTTGAATTTTAAATGAATTATGTTATGCTTTTCATCTTTTATTTTTCAATTTTCCACCAGGTCAACAATTTATTCTCTAAAAGAAAACAACCCCCCCCCCCCCCCCCCCCCCCAAAAAAAAAGAAAATTAAATATCAAAGCAATTACAGCGTCATCATTAGAATACAATTCTCTGCTACAAATAATAAGCTAAAGAGTATTTAATTTGTATGCGAAGTTCAATATAAAGATGTATCTTTAGCCTCTTACAAATGCCTTTTTGTGCAGATGTGATCTGAGATCGCAAGTTATTTAGCTTGCATATAATTATGGCGCGAGTCAACAATCACGAAGACACACATGCTTTCCAGTGAAAACATCTTCGTCAGATGAAAATAAATTATCATAATCATCACCTTCCACTTTTGCCGTCAAGCATCGTAGTGTGGAATAATTGACGCTCCAGAGCCCTATGGGTGGCACTGGATAGTGTCGTGCGTGTGATTGTACAATGTCTTTGATGTCGTCAATATATTTTCTTCTCGGGCACCGTCTTGCTCTCGTATCGGATCTTCTTGAATGTAGTGCATTTAGTAGTTGTTGGTGTTGCATTCTAACGAGATGGCCGAACCATTTGATCCTCTGCCTTTCAATATATGTGGCACAGGGTGTTGATCAGTCTGTCTGATAACATCATTTTTTATTTGGGTCTCTGATAGTTAAGTTAGCAGCTCTTCTCAAACATCTCATCCCGCAGGTGTTGATTTTGAGTAACTGTGATTTGGATAATGTCCATGACATGGGTAGCATAGAGTTCGTGTGGATATGCTTTTTGTTATCTGTCGTTTTGCATGCATAATTACATTTTAAGTTAATAAACGATGTAAGTAAAAGACGCTTGCTGATAATAAACAACAAAAATAATTGCAATTTGGCGGCTGCTTCAGCTGCATATATATTAATTATTATGAGGAGTAAACGTAAAATATGAGATCAGCAAATATTTTAAAAACTTGCATCGTCTTCATGTTGCAGGTCATTTGCAAAATTGCACTCTCAACATGGCCCGCGGAAGAGATTCTCGAGGATTTGCCAGTACAGCTGCTTCGTGCATTTTCATGTGCAGATGTCTCCAATGTCCAGTGTTCATACTCGTGCTGGTCGACTCCTGTCTTAGCTTACAGGAGTCATCCCTTCCTTCACTGTCTCTCCAAATCATTTTGATGTTTAAAATTGTCAAATTATTTCATTTCCCGAGATATCCTGTTGTTTGTATGTTATAGTTCACGTTTCTGTCTGCAAATTTTATATATATTATAGCTAGTCTAACATCGGAACCAGCCAATCTCTCAGCTAAGATCTAGAACGTGTACTTTCTTGTGTCGACTCTATAGTAACCCCTTCAAACAAGGTCAGTCCCTTGAGAATGGGATTCTACAATGTGATGGAACACAACGTTCTAGCAGTAACCGACATCACTTAAATGTCGGCCGAAGTCCTAACTCAAACCAATGATTGTGGTAGTCGTTCGTACTCCGCAGCAAAGACGGGGTGACGGTTGATGAACCCAAACCCACAACCAAGTAACCCAGAGGAAGACCTGGCTACCTGAAAATGAGCGGCCTCCCGGGGTGCAGCTCCGTGAGCCATGGACGGGGTACGAAGAAGGCAACACAGCGGCAAAGACATTAGTTAGTTAGTTAGTCGCAGTTCCAACTTCACAGTAACGGGTCGTCCCCATTATGCTCCGTTCCTGCGCCAGTGAATATCACACAAAACGCTCCCCACTGCCCAATGTGAAAAGTGGAAGAGACAGGAGTCTCGACAAACAACAGCCCGCACAGATACACTGTGCATAATGCCGCCGCTAGAATGTCATCACACCAGTCCCCCACGAAACACCCAATTCATCTCTGATGGAATCGGCATTCATTTTCCTATCTGGATGTTTCCTAGATGTTCACCTACACAGTCCACGAAAATACAGTTCATCACCGACGGCAGTGGCCATCAACCAGAAGCCCAGCAGCCACGCATTTCTGCATAAGGCAAAAACCGGTCAACTCTGGGACATAGCCACCTGCCATCGCTCCGAACATGCAGTCACATTCCGAAAAACAGACTTGGGCAGATTCAAAAGCATTTCACACGAAATTCACAGCTCACAGTGTCCCGCCACGCACTCACTCAGTAGCAGGGCGACGGAACCATCAAGCCTCCTTAGTCGCCTCTTACGACATGCGTGGTAGGCTACAGTGTTGCTATTCTTTGCTTCCCTAATGCACCCCGGCAACACACGGGAGCGCAAAGAGGAGATTTGACTTGGGAGCAGGCAAAGACATATACCGGTACATAGCGAATCTCTGGTGTGGAGGCGACGGGGGAAAACAACCGGGGAAGAAGCTGGCTTCCCACGGCCATAGTTGCTTGGACTTGTGTGAGAGCACGAAGTACCGGGGACACGAGGCTCTCCTCCCCGAGGGAGATTTGACTTGGGAGCAGGCACAGTTTGCAGTTGTGCGATAAGCACGAAGACAACGCAAAGTCCCGAAACATGGTTCCAACGCAGAGCAGGAGAAAGCCACCTACATTTATGACCCGGGTGGGCCCGGCCTCAGAGAGTGTCTGGATATTCCAGGGCCGAAATATTACTGGAAGAGGGCCTACTTCTGACAATCAGAAACTTCCTTTCGTGTTTTGCTCCGCGGCGGAGCTTTTATCACTATGTGAAAGTTTTGTTCGATGTTCAGATGTTAACGAATGTCAGTATTTTCTTTTACTTGGTCCACGATATTCTAAACAACTTTTATGTAATATTTAAGTTCAAAAATACTGATTTTCTTCTTAAGCGATTGCGGAATGATCCATGGCTCACATCCGCATGTTGCCGTAGGAGAGATGACTGCTCTAGCAGAAATTGACTTTCATTTGTTTGTTGGTGTTCAGAAACAGATTTTGATTTTCGCTGTCTTTTAACAGACAGGATTAATACTTCTAATCCATCAGCACCGTTTGAAAGAAAAAAAAAAACAAAAACAACACAATGTCATCTGAAAATGTTAATTCTGAAATTGAATTTTTCACCCAGTTGTGAATAATAAAGAATAAATTAATAAGTTTAACATGTTCAAATGACAAGTTTAAAATGAAATAAAACAGAAAAATACACATTCTTGTATTTTTATTATACTTCTTCATCATTAATAATGTTTCCGTTGTTCAGCACATGTATGTATATTAATTGTTTTTTAAAGTCGCTTAAAAGTCGACAGGGTCGACTTCATTGCACCGGGTTTTATCCCATATGGATCAGTCTCTTTCCGCAGCACCAGCTGCCGTAAACGTCGCACAAAGCACGAGCTCCGCAGCTCCAGGGACGACCCCTAAGAGTCTCCGAAAAAATGCACTCATGAACCGAAGGACGCTACCCGGAATCGAACCCACAACCTTTCGGAGCCCGAGTCAGATGGCTTGACCACTTCACCATGGAGACACTGAATATTTCAAGATAGTTTATGTGCCTGTCTTTCTCCTTAATAGCACTGTTGTTCGTTTTATCATGTGTCTCTGGGCTTCTTCAAGCTTAGGGTTGATTGTGCAGAGAGTATCATGCCTTGGTTCTGTGTGTACTTTACAAATGCAATATTTGGACTCTCCGCCTTGCTTTATCAAAGATTTACTGACAGTAATCATCATCAATAAATAAATACAATAACAGGCAGGAAAACATGAAATACCACTAGATGTTTAAAATCGAGAAACGGTGCAATATTGATGGGATATGATATTGATATAGATGAACGGAATATCTGGAAGAGCGGTATGCTGATATGAGACCTGATGTAAATATTCAAAACAATGGTGATGGTCCACCAATACTTGCAGCGGAAGTTGAAGATGCACTACATCACATGAAGAAAGGAAAGGCACCCGGTCCAGGCAACATTACATTGAAGGAAATCATCATCATTATCTTCCATTTGAAACGTCGTTTTTTTTTTTTTTTTTTTTTGTTTAAGGGTTAGGGGCGGTTGTAGTTGACGTTTCAGCACCTGATCTGATGGGTGTCACGGGATATTGTGACTGTTCAATGTCTGTGATATTGTCAATCCATTGTCTTCTCGGATGTCGGCTTGCTCTCGTAGCAGATCTTCTTTGGCGTAATGTCTGTAATTATAACAGATGGCGTTGCACTCTGAGAAAATGGCCGAACCATTTTATCTTCGGCCCTTCATACTATGCGGCACTATTTGTTGGCCCAACTATCTGTCTAACAACATCTCTTCAAAGAGACCTGTGAATATAAGTGTTACAGATTCGTGTTCAACATTCATTGGACGAAAAGAGGACAAACAGATCTATTCAACAAGAACTCAATATTGAAGAAGATGGTTATTAAGACAAATAAGTAGATTAGCATGACCGGTTCGATAAGAACGCGTGTTCTTAAAAATCCGATGTGTTCATGCCGAGGTAAGGTGTTTAACCCTTACGCCGGACAGTTAGACTAAGATGTTGACCTATCGTCCTAGACTTATAAGTACCTCTGAAGTCGGGGTAGGTTCGCTTGTTGACGAGGGGCACTGGTAATAGGGAAAGCTAGTCCACACACAAAATCCAGTCCAGCACTACTAGAAGTAGTGTTTATGGACTACGCTTGATAAAAAACAAGCCAATTAAAACAGAGAAGCGTGTAACATGCTGTGCACGAATCAAAACATGAATGTCTGGAAATGATCATTATGAAAGGAGGTGATCGAGAAAGCAAAGAAGAGGAAGACCGTGGGACAATAATGGATGATTAATCCCAACAATCCTACATTTGTATCAGATCTTGGATGTTACTTGAAAATAAGAATAGAAGCAGCCGTGGCAGCACAAGCTAGCACGCCTGGCTATCGAAGCGGTAGTTATGGGTTTGAATTCACGTTGAGGCCAAGTTTTTAAATTGATCTAGGTTTCCAGTTCGATTCAGCCTAAGATGGGTAGCAGGAAATACCTGGAAAGTTAAGATAGCCGGTGTTAGCTGGACCACACCAACCCACTAGTGCCCATGTCCGCGTTTGTAGCGTGAACTGCATGTCCAGAAAAATGGCTATTGCCGGTCGCTGAATGAACCTTATGCAGTAGTCGCCTTATGCAGTAGTGTGGCTGCTGTTTTCTAGTGACAGCTGCTTCTATTGACGACGAACTTTATTCTTCGTGGCGAACCTTTGTGTTGGCATTCTAGCAGCGGCAATATGCATAGTATACCTGTGTGGGCTGTTTGTTCGTCGAGACTCCTGTCTGTTCCAATTTTCACATGGGGCAGTGAGAAGCATTTTGTGTGATATTTACTGGCACAGGAACGGAGCATAATGGTGCATGGCACAAGATGATGGTGGACAAATGTTTTTATTTTCTCTGTCGAAACTTAATCTTGTGTATATGAGAGAGAGAGAGAGAGAGAGAGAGAGAGAGAGAGAGAGAGAGAGAGAGAGAGAGAGAGAGAGAGAGAGAGAGAGAGAGAGAGAGAGTGAGAGTGAAGGGAGAAAATGTGAGAGAGAAGGGAGTGATGAGAAAGAGGGAGAGAACGCGATAGAGAGAGAGAGAGAAGAGGAAGAGAGAAAAGGTAGTGAAGTGAAAGAGGGAGAGAGATAGAGATAGAAAAAGGAGATAGGGAGATAAAGAATTGAGTGATCAGAAAGAGGCAAAGTCATAGATAGAGAGACGGGAAAGATGGCAAAAGAGATGAGAGAGAGAGAGAGAGAAAGAGAGAGAGAGAGAGAAAGAGAGAAGAGAGAGAGAGAGAGAGAGAGAGAGAGAGAGAGAGCGAGAGAGAATGAGGGAACACTGCCTCAAAAAGAGTGATGGCTATATGCAACGTGACATTCCTTATTTCATTCTGACCGCTTTATCCAATTCATATTTTACCATTATGTATATGGCAAGGGCTACAACTCTGAAAACACGGTAATGCTGCAAATCAATGTTTCATAGGAGGAAGTGCTTTCCCCACAATAAAAAAAAAAAAAAGCATGAAGGAACGAGAACATCATCAGACCACAATAAAATAACAATCAAAACGTAGGTCATCTCTAAAAATACTTAACAGTAGTCAGGGGTGCAAATGTAGATTCAGATCAGCAGCTGATGGATGAGTGGAGTTGAGTCAAGAACCGACATCACGGCACTCTGGACATTCCTATGCGTGCTGTATAATCATCTGCAACATCCAGCGTAAAGTTCCTATAATAATACCATTAGCAGTATGATTATGTCTATCGGGCCTTTTCTCAGAGTCCTGAGTGTCGGCCAGATTCTCTGGTCACTTCCTGCAGCACCATTCTCTCCAGACCGTGATGATCCACCCGTTCTTCTACACTATACAGATGATTCCAAAGGGCTTGGACTACATCTGCCTTGTCATACACTAATACCAAGGGGAGCAGACACAGCCACTATGTCCGCCTGCTCGTTTCCCACAACACCAGTGTATCCCGAGGAAAAATTCAACATATGCTCTCTATTTTTATTTCTGAATAGAAGCCTCCCACTGTGCCCTAAGCATGCCTGTCTGCACCTTTGTCATCACACTCTGGGAGTCCGTTACAATTACGATATACGTGTACTATTTGTCTTCCAGCGAGCAGAACCCCGCAATGATCGTCTCCACCTCCATTCTCAGACTAGATGTTCAGGTATCATAAGCCAGGCTCTCCTGCACCAAACACCGTCCACCAACCTTCGCCACGAATCTCCGGGCACTTACTTTACCGCTTAGCACAGAGCCATTCATGTATATGATAAGGAAAATTAAGTTGAAACCGATGAGATCCATGGCCTATTATAAACACGGAAAACAATATTTCATAAATCAAGAAATTACAGATCAATTTATTGTCAAAGTCTTTCATACGTACCAGGTCCTGCATCAATTAGTAGACTAAGGGAGTACGAAAAACTCCTCACGGTAGGTTGAAAATATTTGGTATGAATCATGTATGGACGTTTTTAACAAAGGTAACAAAACTATAAAGCGTAGATGACACCTGAAATCATTATAAAATTATTGGAAAGAAAAAAACTAAACCACATATCTGAAGAACCGTAAAAATATAACTATAAAAGTCAGAGCTCATGAAAAAAAAATACAGAGAAGCTAATAAAGAAGTTTGTAAGCGGATAAGGCAGGATAAATGACATTTTGTTAGCCTAGCAGAAGCAGCAACAGCAAAAGGAAACCCCATCACCACAAGGAAAATAACAGGAATATGTAATCAACCAACTGGTCTGATCAAAAATACTCGTAGCAATGGAACAGTTCTCACCAACGTTAAATCTCAAATGAACAGATAGGTTGAATACTATGAGGAATTTGTGAATAAACCAATCGTTAAAATGAAAACTCCGAGATATTCACATTGCAGAAGTGGAGATGGATATTAACTATTAGACCGTCAAAAAAATAGAAAGCTGCTAATCAAGCTACTTTGGAAGGCTGCTATCAAAGTCAATACAGACAGCTCAAGTGAATTACTCCACAAGTTGTTTAGCAGTCTTGGCGACTGAAGGAAAATAACTGGTCTGCAGAGGAGGATATCCGGTGAAGCTCCCGAAGAAAAGAGGGTACCTGCTGAAGCGAGAAAATTTAACAAGGCTTATGTCGTTGTTAAATCATGGGGGAAATGTTAAGCAATATCTTTCTGGGGCGATTTAGAGATGACGTTAACAAACAGCTAAGGATCGAATAGACAGGCTTCCAGCCAAATAGATCTTGTAGTCACCAGATACCCACATTCCGCATTATAATAGAGCATAGCAACGCAGTGAATTTGCCACTTTATATTTGACTTATGAACTATGAAAAACCTTTTTTAGCAATGCTAAGAAATCCCTATGAGAATTTATGAGGAACTTTCGGATTCACATATAATCAGTACATCAAAAGGGGTAAGATATAATGACATGACGTGCAGAGATTATCACTTTTCCTCCATGTCCATAAAAATCAGCGATCAGGAGAGCAACCATACTAGAGATGTTGTTCTGTGTGTATGCGCATATGCATATGAGATACATATGAGAGAAGCTGGGGTGCATAAACCTGCAGTATATCAATCATTCGTGATGTTTCTTTTACACGCCTGTTCATTACTTATCTATTACATACTACTTTGATTGTTATATTAACGGCAACTACATAATCTGAGGTTGACACACCATCAGCTTATCCAAATGCTTGCTATCTTTTGTACACATCTGTCAAATAATTTCCACTTTTGTATATGCACTCATACACAGCAAGAGAAACCCTGGGTGTTACACGTCAATACCACACAGTATAACAACGTTGCATGTAAATAGACTGGTTAAGAATGACAACCCACTGGTGTTTCTCAACTTGTGCCAACCCATATCATGTGTATTTTTTTCAGTTATCCCGCAAGTCACCAGCGGGGGTCAAACCGCTTCCAGCTCTCGCCCGCTACGAGACTGCGTGATAAACAGGATTACGGAAAGAAAGTGTTGTAACCCCTCGGCCAGAGAGACCGGCATCATGTGTATTACGGGTGGTCTAATCATATACATATACAACCCCAATAGCACAATGCATTGGGAGATTTGATGCTACAATACGTGGTATCTTCACTGGATCGTTACCATCCCCAACGTCTGTTCCTATTATAAGACAGGCTCTCAGGACTGCCTATATAAGAGTATCGAAGCCAAGATTCATGTAGTCGTTTTATCCACCAGGTCAAATGACTCCGCAGAGAAACCACTGATCTGTCCACTTTGGTATCCCCTTGAAAACTATTCCATGGAAAGGGGAATATAGACTGTCACTACAAATCCAGACAAAAGTGAAATGAATATTCAACGAGGAATAATAGTACAGTGTACAACGCAGAACAGCCACTCTCTGTCTCCTTGATGAGGAATACTCACAGGACATCTGGAACCGAGTCTGCACAAATGGGGCAGCACAAAATATTTTCGAAATGTTTCAGCAGGAGTGTACGTTAATACCCAATAAATGCTAGGGACGGGGTCGGAGTAAAAAAAAAACTGTCATTTACTGCCAATATAGTACCTTGCGGTGTATGGCAGAGGGGTCTTTGACAGATGCAAAATCAGTACTCTACGCGCTCATGTCTGGGAAATTGCCAGTACTACTACAAAGGACACTACTTTCTGAACTTGGAGCTAGCGGAAATCCCCGTAAATCTACACTGGGAAAACCCCTTGCTTTAAATTAGACCTTCGACTTTCGATGACGTAAGCACACATTGGAATACATGAGGTCAAGATGCCCCGCCGCTATTTTTTTAGTGCCAGAGACAGATTATTGACTTGCTAGAACACAATTGAACATAATTAGTATGGCACTCTTCCGAATTGCGGTCCCAAATAGTTCCGCAGTAAATGTAGTGATTTGGTATATCTTACAGAGCCTCAATGGGTCAAAGGTAATGGGTCAAAGGCAATGGGTCAAAGGCAAGTCTATGTGATGTCATCGGGACTAACTACATGACATATTTTTGTTAAATTTTCGTCGAGTTCTCTGTGGCCTAGCGGTAAGTATCTCCGCCTGTAACGCAGGAGACCGTGGTTCGATTCCACACCGGCGAAATGTGGTAATTTTTTTTTTTTCAATTTTCATAAATTAATTAAGCGAAAGCGACAAGATAACTATGTACAAAGACAGTTATTCGGCATATTGACAAAATTAGCTCACTTTTGATTGCCTTTTTTGTAATCAATTTTATTTTGTATTGTTAGAAGATTTTACTCAATGAAGAGATCCTTTGTATCGTTTTGTTTACGTTACTTTATTTTTTTTTTTTTTTTTGTCTCTGTGGGAGTCTCTGTGGCGAAGTGATCAAGCCGTTTGACTCGTGCTTCGAAGGTTGTGGGTTCGATTCCGGGCCGCGCCCTTCGGTTTACGAGTTAAATGATTCATATATTGTGATTGTAACTGACTCAGAAAGCATGCTGAGAAGGGTGAGAACAGGCAAGCTTCGTGCAGAGTGGCTTGCTTCGCTTCGGAGGTCACGGGTAGCAAGCATCACCTGGATCTTTTCTCCTGGGCATGCCGGTGTGCTGGGGAATGAACAGGCGGACAGATTGGCTGGCTCGGCAGAACTTGGTGGAGTATTGATGCATAACAAGGCAGATGTGGTTGCGGCCTTGTGGGAGCACGTGTACACCTCGGAGGAGCAAATGGATCACCATAGTCTGGTTAGAATGAGGCAGCGAGGAGTGACGAGGGGATCTAGCCGACGCTCGATGCTCAGAGGAAAGGCGAGACGGACATATAATCAGATTGCTACTGGAACTATTAGTGTTGGAACTCTTCGCTGGTTGCTGAGGATGGAGACGGAGCGCTTATGGGAATGTCCCGAATGCTGTAATGTCGGTTCCTAGATCAATCAATCAATCAATGATTCAGAGACTCCTGTGGGTCGTCGCTAAAAAAAAGCTACGGCGTTCGAGCTTTGTGCGACGCTTTCCGCGCTGCGGGAAGAGACCGAGCCATATGGGATAAACCCGGTGCAATGAAGTCGACCTTGTCGACTTTTAAGCGACTTTTTTTTAAAGCCGTTTAAACGCTTATTTTGCTGATGATATTCGCTCGACACCACTGCACCAGTCCATCCAACATCATTTCTGTTAGCCTCGATCGTTGGGCGGCGCTTACCAAACCCGACACCCCACATTGTGCCAACGGCTTCGGGCGGAAGAGCGCAATTGGGAGGGTATAAACATTGAGCACAACCTGTCAGCAGTGGGTTGTGCTCAATATTTAAATCTATCGTCTGTTAAGACAGTAAGTTGCCAGTGGTAGATAATACAAATTACTGTGGGAATATATGTGATTTATATTTAAGTTTGAAATATTGTTCTTATTGCTTTAGTTTATGGTGTGAGAATGCTGTAGTATGCAACTGACGAGATGCAGTGAAATAAGCCTGGCAATAATGTGTGCAGCCTGATGTTTGGTGTTTTTATTCTCCAATTTATTTACGGAAAACATTGCATTGAATGGTATAAGTGTCGGCCGTTCAGAAAACAAATTCAGTTACCGACAGTAATAGTCTCTAGAAAATCATAAACAGTTAATACATGCTTGGGTTGATTGTCATGTTCTGTAAGGGACATACAACTTACTTTCTAAGACTTTGGACATACAACTTTTTTTGTAAGACACGGGACATACAACTTACTTTCTAAGACATGAGACATACAACTTACTTTCTAAGACACTAAGACAACGTATCACAAACACAAGAAAGAGGCGTTAGTCATTTTTGTCACAGTATTAGAAAAGAAAAACAGAAACAGTTCAGAACAACTGGAAAGAGAGATGAAAAGAGAGATGGATAGGAGAGGACATCGAGAAAAAATGTTTGATGACCTTTCATCATGACGTGAAGAAATGTCAGATCACACTTCATACAGTCCTCCCGTGTGTTGCCGGGGCCCATAAGGGAAGCAAAGAATAGCAACACTGTAGCCTACCAGGCATGTCGTAAGAGGCGACTAAGGAGGCTTGATGGTTCCGTCGCCCTGCTACTGAGTGAGTGCGTGGCGCGACACTGTGAGCTGTGAGTTTCGTGTGAAGTGCTTTTGAATCTGCCCGAGGTTTTTGGAACGTGACTGCATGTTCAGAGTGATGGCAGATGGCTATGTCCCAGAGTTGACCGGTTTTTGCCTTATGCAGAAATGCGTGGCTGCTGGGCTTCTGGTTGACTGCCACTGCCATCGACGATGAACTGTATTTCGTGGACTGTGTGGGTGAACATCTAGAAAACATCCAGATGGGAAAATGGCTGCAGATTCCATCAGAAATGAACTGGGTGTTTTGTGGGGGACTATTGTGTTGACATTCTGGCGGCGGCATTATGCATAGTGCATCTGTGCGGGCTGATGTTTGTCGAGACTCAAGTCTTTTCCACTTTTCACATTGGGCGGTGGGGAGCGTTTTGTATGATATTCACTGGCACAGGAACGGAGCATAATGGGGCCGACCCGTTGCTGTGAAGTTGGAACTGCGACTAACTAACTAACTAACTAACTTCATACAGTCGCGTGGAAATCGCAAGATGAGATACAACATGATCGCCCATGATCGTCAAGGCACTTGGTGATGCTGATGATAATTATGATAAAGTATAGCACGTTAATTACCGATTCTTAATATGGTCAGGGGGAATCCAGCAACAGTGTATAAAAACATACATTCAACCCATTAACTATCCCCAAAAATCACACAATATGCAATATGTCTATAGCACTTTCTGTCTCTCAGGTTTGCGTGCCGCTCTGGTAATCACGCATTCAATACCGTGATTTCTTTTATTTATTTCTTCCTTTATTTATGTATTAACCTTGGTACCCAGGTAAACACATTATGACATGTGTACCATGAAGTTTAGTGGGAGGCTAAGGCGGTGGTCGAGATATTGCCGACATCAGCCATAGGGTGCCGGTTGGTGTACACACGTAATGCACAATACCATATACCCAATACATCTCATGGTGGGAAATGGGACATATGTGTTACGTCACTTATCTTGTCTGTCTCTCTCTCTTTCTCTCTCTCTTTCTCTCTCTCTCTCTCTCTGCGCTCTCTCTCTCTCTATCTCTGTCTCTCTCTGTCGCACTCTGTCTCTCTCTGTCTCTCTCTGTGTCGCTCTCTCTCTCTGCTGGTACATTATCACTGTCTCTCTGTCGCTCTCTGTCTCTCTCTGTCTCTCTCTCTCTCTGTCGCTCTCTCTCTCTCTCTCTCTCTCTCTCTCTCTCTCTCTCTCTCTCTCTCTCTCTCTCTCTGCGCTGGTGCATTATCACAGACGTATGTTCTTTCATCTTTTGATAACTTCCCACCCTCTTCCTATCTCTATCCCGCTCTTCTCTTTCTCTCACTCTCTCTTTCTCCCTCTCGCTCCCTCAGTTTCTCTCTCTCTCTCTCTCTCTGTCGCTCTCTCTCTGTCGCTCTCTCTCTCTCTCTCTCTCTCTCTCACACTCTATCTTCCGCTCTGCTGGTACATTATCACAGATGTATGTTCTTTCATCTTTTGATATCTTTCTTCCCTCTTTCTATCTCTCTCTGTCTCTCTGTCGCTGTCTCTCTCTCTCTATCTCTCTCTGTCTCCCTCTCTCCCCTATCTCTCTCCCTCTCTCCCTCTCTCTATCTCCATCTCTCCCTCTCTCCCCCTCTCTCTCTATCTCTCTCCCTCTCTCCCTCCCTCTCCCCCCTCTCTCTCTCACTCTCCAGGTATATTATCAGACAGATACGTATGTTCTGTCATCTGCTGATATCTTCCCACTTGTGTTTCTCTCTCTCTCCCTCTCTGTCTGTCTGTCTGTCTATCTCTCTCTCTCTCTCTCTCTCTCTCTCTCTCTCTCTCTCTCTCTCTCTCTCCAGGTATATTATCAGAGACGTATGTTTTGTCCTCTGCTGAAATCTTCCCACCCTCTTCCTCTCTCTCTCTCTCTCTCTCTCTCTCTCTCTCTCTCTCTCTCTCTCTCTATCTCTCTCTTTCTCTGCCTCTCTCTCTCTCTCTCTCTCTCTCTCTCTCCAGGTATATTATCAGAGACGTATGTTTTGTCCTCTGCTGAAATCTTCCCACCCTCTTCCTCTCTCTCTCTCTCTCTCTCTCTCTCTCTCTCTATCTCTCTCTTTCTCTGCCTCTCTCTCTCTCTCTCTCTCTCTCTCTCTCTCCAGGTATATTATCAGAGACGTATGTTTTGTCCTCTGCTGAAATCTTCCCACCCTCTTCCTCTCTCTCTCTCTCTCTCTCTTTCTCTCTCTCTATCTATCTCTCTCTATCTCTCTCGCTCTCTCTCTCTCACTCTCCAGGTATATTATCAGAGACGTATGTTCTGTCATCTGCTGAAATCTTCCTTCTTGTGTTGCAATCTAGCTCATATTCGCTGACCTTCAACATCTTCACAAACAGCCTTTTAATGTAGCAAGAATATTTGATTAGTATCATTGTTATTTTGTCCATCAATGTCCTATTCATTGGCGATGTCTGTGGGACGTCCGCACTTTTTTTTTCTTCATAGAAACTAACCTATTCTTCTGTATATATACATTTCTATAACCTCGAATGGGTTTTCTAATTGGTATTTCAGTGCCCACAAGCTGGCTTGAATATTAAATAAAGATCGGCTGTTGTCAAAGGAAGGAAACAGGACACTTTTCTATGTCTGAAATAGTGCTGGCTATGTGGTGTTATTCTGATAGTTGTATGGAGATTGGTGCTCAATGAGTATGTGGTCAATATCTCGACCGTCGTCTTTATTTCTCAGAACAGCTCCTGATACAAATTTTAGGTTGGATTGACTGGGGAGGCCATGTACACTTGTGACTAAATTCTCTGCCTCGGGGCGGAGTCGAACTCAGGTTCACTCAGATTTTTTTATTTTTTATTCGCATATCCTTTACAGGACATCGCTGTCAACAGCAGTATCTTTCAGCTGTCTGTTGCTTTCTTGGCAAGATTACGCTCAGTAGTTTGCCATTGCTTTCTGAGCGGCCGGCTCAGTGTCCCGCAAGTCACCAGCGGGGG
Source organism: Cepaea nemoralis (assembly GCA_014155875.1). Lineage (NCBI taxonomy): Eukaryota > Metazoa > Mollusca > Gastropoda > Stylommatophora > Helicidae > Cepaea > Cepaea nemoralis. The sequence continues at coordinate 93,410 of JACEFZ010009450.1, forward strand.
ACGAACCGCTCCCAGCTCGCTCCCGCTACGAAACTCTGCGTGACAAACGGGATTACGGAGAAAGTGTTGTAACCCCTCAGCCAGAGAGACCGGCTCACTCAGATTACAGGCATGCATTCTGAGCACTGAGCTATTGCAGCTCAACATTTTATAAAAGGGTCGCTTGTAAAGGTTCGCAATAATTCACCTTCATGTCACATCATTGTCCATTTTCTCTGTGATATTGCAAGCGTAATGACTGGCTGGTCTATGTCATATGTGGCAGAATGTTTGTACACACAGTCACAGTGACGAAAGCTCAATGACTGTTCTATGAAATATGTGACCGCATGTTTGTGCGTGCAGTCATAATGACGGAAGCACAATGACTGCTCTATGACGTATGTGACATCATGTTTGTGCGTGCAGTCATAATGACGGAAGCACAATGACTGTTCTATGACGTATGTGACATCATGTTTGTTTACACAGTCACAGCGACGAAAGCTCAATGACTGTCATATGACGAATGTGACAGCATGTGTGTGCATGCAGTCATAATGACGAAAGCTCAATAACTGTTCAATGGTAGCTGTTGCATAATGTGCATGCATACATAATGATGCAGTCATAATGACGCAGACATCATTATGCAGTCATGATGATGCAGTCATAATGATGCAGTCACAATTATGCAGTCATAATGATGCAGTCATAATGATGAAAGTTCAATGACTGTTCAATTATATTAATATATATGTAGCAGACTGCACGTGTAGTAAGTAATATTGAGGAAAGCTCGATGATTATTCTATGAAATAATGGCATAATTTTTGTATAAAACGATTAATATGATATGAGTTTCAAAATAAATATGATGCAATGAATTATTTATTATATTAAGGAAGCATTAAAAACAAACACCGCATCTGTTTACGTATAAACGAACTAAATACCCGTATAAAGGGCTTAAAGGGCAAGAAGATCGACTTCATTGCACCGTGTGCTAAATCATATGGCTGGGTCTCCCTCCCCAGGGCGACCGGCTGGAGGGCATCCACAAAACACGAACGTAACTCCATTGACCACCTCTAGGAACCTCAGAGACAACTGCGCTCGCGAGCCGAACGACGTAGACAGAAATCGAACCCACAACCATCGGAGCGCGAGGCAGACGGTGTCAGCACTTCGCCATGGAGACTCTCAATACGTGTCTTATATAGAACATGTAGACACAGTAGAACATGTAGACACAGTAGAACATGTAGACACAGTAGAACATGTAGACACAGTAGAACATGTAGACACAGTAGAACATGTAGACACAGTAGAACATTAGACACAGTAGAACATTAGACACAGTAGAACATTAGACACAGTAGAACATGTAGACACAGTAGAACATGTAGACACAGTAGAACATGTAGACACAGTAGAACATTAGACACAGTAGAACATGTAGACACAGTAGAACATGTAGACACAGTAGAACATGTAGACACAGTAGAACATTAGACACAGTAGAACATGTAGACACAGTAGAACATGTAGACACAGTAGAACATGTAGACACAGTAGAACATGTAGACACAGTAGAACATGTAGACACAGTAGAACATTAGACAAAGTAGAACATTAGACACAGTAGAACATGTAGACACAAAAGAACGTGTAGACACAGTAGAACATTAGACACAGTAGAACATGTAGACACAGTAGAACATGTAGACACAGTAGAACATTAGACACAGTAGAACATTAGACACAGTAGAACATGTAGACACAGTAGAACATGTAGACACAGTAGAACATTAGACACAGTAGAACATGTAGACACAGTAGAACATGTAGACACAGTAGAACATGTAGACACAGTAGAACATTAGACACAGTAGAACATTAGACACAGTAGAACATTAGACACAGTAGAACATGTAGACACAGTAGAACATTAGACACAGTAGAACATTAGACACAGTAGAACATTAGACACAGTAGAACATTAGACACAGTAGAACATTAGACACAGTAGAACATTAGACACAGTAGAACATGTAGACACAGTAGAACATTAGACACAGTAGAACATTAGACACAGTAGAACATTAGACACAGTAGAACATTAGACACAGTAGAACATTAGACACAGTAGAACATTAGACACAGTAGAACATTAGACACAGTAGAACATTAGACACAGTAGAACATTAGACACAGTAGAACATTAGACACAGTAGAACATTAGACACAGTAGAACATTAGACACAGTAGAACATTAGACACAGTAGAACATTAGACACAGTAGAACATTAGACACAGTAGAACATTAGACACAGTAGAACATTAGACACAGTAGAACATTAGACACAGTAGAACATGTAGACACAGTAGAACATTAGACACAGTAGAACATGTAGACACAGTAGAACATGTAGACACAGTAGAACATTAGACACAGTAGAACATGTAGACACAGTAGAACATGTAGACACAGTAGAACATTAGACACAGTAGAACATTAGACACAGTAGAACATGTAGACACAGTAGAACATTAGACACAGTAGAACATTAGACACAGTAGAACATGTAGACACAGTAGAACATGTAGACACAGTAGAACATTAGACACAGTAGAACATTAGACACAGTAGAACATGTAGACACAGTAGAACATGTAGACACAGTAGAACATTAGACACAGTAGAACATTAGACACAGTAGAACATGTAGACACAGTAGAACATGTAGACACAGTAGAACATTAGACAAAGTAGAACATTAGACACAGTAGAACATGTAGACACAGTAGAACATGTAGACACAAAAGAACGTGTAGACACAGTAGAACATTAGACACAGTAGAACATGTAGACACAAAAGAACGTGTAGACACAGTAGAACATTAGACACAGTAGAACATGTAGACACAAAAGAACGTGTAGACACAGTAGAACATTAGACACAGTAGAACATGTAGACACAGTAGAACATGTAGACACAGTAGAACATTAGACAAAGTAGAACATTAGACACAGTAGAACATGTAGACACAGTAGAACATGTAGACACAAAAGAACGTGTAGACACAGTAGAACATTAGACACAGTAGAACATGTAGACACAGTAGAACATTAGACACAGTAGAACAAATCAAATCAAATCAAATCAACTTTATTAGGGTCACAAATTGGGCGCGCAGGCCCGTCTTACATTCGGCCCTTTCAATCACTCGTCTTTCGTTCATCAAGAGCATTATACATTTACATAGGAAGAAAAATAAACATTGTGAAATGAATGTTGTAAACATAAACAAGGCTAATTACCATGTTATGAAGCCCATCTCTCACCTATCCATACATCACCCCACCCACACAACCCCACTTACCCACACACACGCGCACCAAGGGACACATAAACACCCCCACCTACCCACACACACGCACACCAAGGACACATACATACCCCACCAACCGACCCATCCCCCTCCCGCACATCCCCCACCCACACACACTGCCCTCACCTGATCCCCCAACCAAAACACACTCGCCACCCACAAACATTCCCCCACCAACCCACACATCCAACGCCCATCCACATCTTAACCCACACATCCTCTCCCCACCCACACCTCAAACCACCCATCGCTTAGCCACATCTCCATCGACAACATATTCCCCACCCATGCACACAATCCCCCACCAACCCACACATCGCACATTCACTCACACATCCCCAAACCATACACACACATCCCCACCAACTGACATGTCCCTACCCCCCCCCCCCCCCACCCACACACACCTCCCTAACCACCCATACATCCCCAATCAACACACACACACCCCCACCACCCACACATACAACTTCCACCCACCCACACATGCCTTAACCTAAACCCCCACCACGCAATACCCCACCCGCACATCACATACACCCCCTGCCACGCACTATTCCCACCCACACAGATACCCATTACCCATCCACCCCACATACCCCCACTCACACACCACAAAAATCCCCCACCCACACACACATACCTCACTCACACAATATCCCCAACCAACACACCACACACCTCTCCCCACCCACACACGCATTCCCTACCCGTCCACCAAACACACTCACTCACGCATACATCCTCCACTACTCGCTCACACACCCCCACCCACCCACCCCAACCAAACATCTCTCGATCACAATACCCCTACCCACACACATCCTCCACCCACTCACACATCCCACCCCGACACATACAACTACCTTACCCACCTACACATCCCTAAGCCACTCACACACCCCCACCCACACATTCCCCATCCACACACACATCTCCCACCCACACACCCCCGCATACTTCAACCAACCACCACAATCCCCTACTCACCCACACATATACCCCACCCATACGCACATTCCCCGCACCCATCACACACATCCCCCACACCACACACTATCCTCCACCCATACCACCACAAACATACCCTCCACCCACACATCATTCACACATCCCCCACCAACACACCGCACACATATCTCAAACCCACACACCATACACTTCTCCCCACCCGCCCTTGCATCCCCAATCCACCCAACACAATCCCCTATCCACACAACCCCGCCTCCCCACATACTTCCTCAAACCATCCACACATCTCCACCCATATAAACACACATCCCCCGCATCCGTCCCATACACATATCCTCCACCCATACACACATCCCCCACACCCATTCCAACACCCCTACTTTCACCCCCACACATCCATCCACACATCCCACCAACACCCACAAATACCACTACCCACCAAAACCCACACACCCCAACCCATCCAAACGCATACCCCCACCCACGCACCCCCACCCACACTTATCCCCACACTCACACACATCCTCCACATACAGTCACACTTCCTCACATCTAGACACATACAAAATGTCTCACGTTAGTATTGAAACTAGTATGAAAAAACTCCCACACTTTACTCACACACATACACTGACACTTGTCATGAGCAGTCTCATAAAAGTGTTAAACATGGAGAAAAATGTGTACATAAAATGTATGTGACGCAAAAATAGTGATGCTCTCTCTCTCTCTCTCTCTCTCTCTCTCTCTCTCTCTCTCTCTCTCTCTCTCTCTCTCTCTCTCTCTCTCTCTCTCTCTCTCTCTCTCTCTCTCTCTCTCCTATCTATCTATCTATCTATCTATCCATCTATCTATCTATCTATCTATCTATCTATCTATCTATCTATCTATCTATCTATCCGTCTATCCGTCTATCTGTCTGTCTGTCTGTCTGTCTGCCTGCCTTCCTGCCTGCTTGTCTGTCTAATCATTTATTGGTTGCAGTTAGAACAACCTTAGGTAAACGAAGACCAACTTACAAAAAGTATTAGAAAGAGCACTTGAAAGATCTTTACATCTTCCCCCAACAATTAACTTAGGTAAATGGAGCGGCGGCAGCAGCAGCAGTAGAAGAAGAAAAAGGAGGAGTAGAGGAAGGAGGAGGAAGAGGGAGGTGGAGGAGGGAGGAGAAGGGAAGAAGAGGGAGGCGGAGGGAGGAGGGGGAGACAGGAGTAGGAGGGAGGAGGAGGGATTAGGAGGGGGAGGAGGGAGGACGATGAGGGAGGAGGAACGAACGAACGAACGAACAAACTTTATTTTAAAAGGGTAACAAATTGGGCACGCAGGCCCGTCTTACATTCGGCCCTTTCAATCACTCATCTTTCATTCATCAAATGTGCATGTTACATTAACATAGGGGAAAAAACATTTTCAAATGGAGTTTGTAAGCATTAACAATGCATATTACGCATGATACATTCACATGAGAAAAAAAAACATTATCAAATGAAAGCTGTAACCATAAACAGTGCATATTGCCATGTTGTGAGACACATCCCCCTTCCACCCTCATATCCCGCAGCCACCAACACATCCCCGACCCACCAAACCTCCCCCACCTACCCACACATACCTCCACACACTCACACAGAACCAGGCGAACATACATGCCGCCACATATCCACTGATCCCCCACCCACACACATTTCCCCAAGAAGAAGAAGAAGAAGAAGAAGAAGAAGAAGAAGAAGAAGAAGAAGAAGAAGAAGAAGAAGAAGAAGAAGAAGAAGAAGAAGAAGAAGAAGAAGAAGAAGAAGAAGAAGGAAGAAGAAGAAGAGGAAGAAGAAGAAGGAAGAAGAAGAAGAAGGAAGAAGGAAGAAGAAGGAAGAAAGAAGAAGAAGAAGGACGAAGAAGAAGAGGAAGAAGAAGAAGGAAGAAGAAGAAGAGGAAGAAGAAGTAGGAAGAAGAAGAAGAAACCACCACACACACATACCCACACATCCTGCACCTATCCACACACATATCCCGCACTCTCACAATTTTCCCCACCCACCCACCCACACACACATCAGCCAACCTACACCCACCCACCCAATATTTGCCATCTCTCAACTACACATCCCAACCTATACACACATCCCCACCCATAAACACATCTCCCCACCTGCCCACACATATCCCCCACCCATAACCCAAAATCACACACCTCCCACCCACACACACCCCGCCACCCACATATACCCCACAAACACACATCCGCCGCTCACACACATCTTCTCACAATTACACACCTCCCCCACCCATACACTCATCTCTCACACACATCCATCAACCACTCACACACACACATCACCCACGTGCCCATCAACACATGCATCTCTCGTCTACCCTCCCACCCACACATACCCCAACCACCCAGCCAAACACACATCCCCCATCCTCGCATGCATCCTTCAATCACCTGCACATCCCACATATCCCCCACATCTCCCCTCCCACACAAAACTACACCCATAAACACATTCCCCCCACACACACATCCCCCACATACATTCCCCATACACATCTACCCACCCACTCACACATCCTCCACCTACAAACATCCTCACCACCCACACATACATCCTGCACCTACTCACATTTACCCCATCCACACTCACACACTCCCACCCACACAGACATATCCCATTCACAGACACCCCTCACACCGATTACACACCCATCCCTCAACCCACACAATCTCCTACACACCCATTCACCCACCCAAACACACACTCCCTACCCACACCCCTCCCAACCCACCAACACCCACATACTTCCAACTATCCTCTCAAATATCCCCCCCCCCCCCCCCACACACACACACACATATATCCCTCACATACACATACATCCAACACCGACTACAAATCCTTTCACACATCCACACATCACCCATTAACCCATACACATCCCCCACATACAACCCCTCCACACATACATTCCCCACATCCCCACACACACCCATATCCCTCACATACACACTCATACACACATCCTCACATCTAGACACATACATGATGCCTCACATGATCACTGAAACTAATAAGAACAAACTCCCACACTTTACACACAATTGAGACAATGACGATTGTCGTGAGAATTCTCGCAATTGCAAGAAGTGGAGAAATAATTTTACTTATACATTATGTAGCGTAAACTTTAGTGATGCAATTGAACTCTCTCTCTCTCTCTCTCTCTCTCTCTCTCTCTCTCTCTCTCTCTCTCTCTCTCTCTCTCTCTCTCTCTCTCTCTCTTGCTCTCTCTCTCCCTCTCTCTCTCTCTCTCTCTCTCTCTCTCTCACACATTCACATCCAAAATACACACGCAAATACACACATATACCCACGCACATACACACACCTACACACATCCATATACTTACGCACACGTACTCACATAACACCCGAAGATACACTCCCTCGCATACACTGCATGCATGCACACTTACACACACAATGTGGTGGATGGGTGGAGGCATGTATGTGTATCTGGGTTGTGTGTGTGGTTGGGTAGGGGAGTTGGGGTGAATGGGGGATGTGTGGGTGGGTGGTGGATGTGTCTCATAACATGGTAATATGTATTGTTTATGTTTACAAAATTCATTTGACAATGTTCTCTAGTTATATTTGGTCTCTGACTCAGATCCCTGGGTTCAACTCCATACTTGTAGGTCAGCATGGCCGAATGGATAAGAACACGTGTTCTTAAACATCCGGTGTGCTGATGCCGAGGTAAGGGGCTCAACCCCTACACCGAGCAGTTTGACCAAAATGCTGACCTATCGTCCTTGCTTGGAGATGTAAATTACAAGTACCTCTGAAGTCGGAGTGCATTCACTTGATGGCAAGGGACACTGTTATTGTTAATAGGGGAAGCTAATCCACATGCAAAGTTCATTCCAGCATTACTTGAAATAGTGTGTATGGACTACGCTTGAGTTCAATCCAATGCATGAATATGTATTGTGTATGGACTACACTTGAGTTCAAAGTTCAGTCCAATGCATGAGTATGTATTGTGTATGGACTACACTTGAGTTCAAAGTTCAGTCCAATGCATGAATATGTATTGTGTATAGACTACGCTTGAGTTCAAAGCACGGGAGCGCAAATAAAAATCATGCTTCAGAGAATGTTCAATCAGACCCACATCAGCCTGGTGACAATGATAATGATCAATCAAACCTACAGCAGCCTGCATCAATATATGAAATTATATCTCGAAATTGTGGCACAAAAGTTGTAAATATTGTCCGAAAACATGTACTTTGTGACTGTGGCGCCACTGAAATTCTGCTAAATAAGTGTTAAACACTGTACGACTAGTGCCACCTTGGTATCTTTGTTTCCTTTTTACTTGCATCCACAACCCTTCAATTGTTTGGGTGTGAATGTCACTGTGTACAGGGTCAACAACTGCATGATCATAGATGCCATGGTTTAGTTGACCTACGTTGTTGTAGCCTCGCCAGGCATCGGTGACAATGGTCGTTCCTGGTAAGACGTGATCACTTATAATGCGTTCCAGTGTTGTCGCATCTCGCCTTTCCACAACTTCCAACTCAACCAGCAACGACCACCACTACCACGTTCAACCAGGCCAACTACCCATTGACCACGACGAAAGTGACCACGGCGGTACTTTCGGTGGAAAAAGTGGCTCTCGTCAGCTTCAACGACCACTGACTGTCCCTGAGCATCAAATCCTCCCAACAATGGATTGTTACGCAGCATCCAGTTGTAACACTCTACCCGAGCTGATGGTCTGCCTGGCATTATAATATTTCTTTACATCAAGTAGAAACAAGTGTATTGAAAGCCTCTGTATCAGTATCGGTATCTCCGTATTTATTTATATGTAACTAAGGAAGTAGTCAAAACGGAAGTAATCACACAATGAGGTCCTGTAAGGGATTCTTATTCACTACATTCACTGCGGAACTATTTGGGACCGGAATTCGGAAGAGTGCCATTAGTATTAATAAATGAGATATGAATATAAGGTTACCGTCGTGAGATATGTATAAAACAGTGACAACGAGAATAATATAAAAATATAAACTACGAAAACATCAATAGAATATAAATATAATACACAATAAGACTGACAATTCCTCGAGTAATCATTGCAAGGAAAAGAATTAAACACCTAGATAATTATTATTTTTTTAAAATTAATTAAAGTACATTCTGTTTACATGTACACTGTGTCAATATGTATATATTATATATAGACAATGCTGAGACACTTTCTTGTCTGTCAGGATGGCCGAGCGGTCTAAGGCGCTGCGTTCAGGTCGCAGTCCACTCTTGTGGGCGTGGGTTCAAATCCCACTTCTGACAATATTTTTATTTTTTTTCTTTCGTTGAATTATCGCCATCTTCTATTTCCTTTCGCCAATAAACTTTTGTTGTAACAAATTCTGATTTCATTATTATCTTCCTTCAATCCATCAATCATGCCATACTGGAAAGCGTGGGCGGTTACGACTCGTTATTTCACTCGATCACCACAGTCGTGGAGCAGCTCTGTGTTCGTGTCTCGACGATGCCATGTGGTCAAGAAGTCAAGCCATTCAGGTATTTTCTTCTCGGTCTTCCCCTTGGTCTGTTCCCTTCGATCTTACCAGTTGTCACCAAGTTCTCCAATCCATTTCTTCTCATAACATGTCCAAAATATTTTGACTGTCTGTGTCTAATTTCTCTAATAAATCTACGATTTTCAGTTGTCTCCCGTAGTACTTGGTCATTCGTTTTTCTGTCTGTCCGTGGTATTCTTTGCATTTTCCTCAGAAACAACATTTCTGCATCCATCAGACGTTTTTCAGCTTGACTGCTCATTGTCCAAGTTTCACATCCATACAAAAGAACAGGTTCTGTGTAGCACCTCAACACTCTTTTTCTCGTTTCAATTGACATCTTTTTATTGGTCAGTATGTTTTTCATCTTGCTAAAGGCTACTTTCGCCATGGCTATTCTTGTTCTAATTTCTTCAAGGCATCTCCCATCAGATGTTATGACTGTTCCGAGATAATTGTACCGATTCACTTGTTGAAGAATATTCCCATTTACTTGTATATTACATTGTAGTATTTCGTTCCTTCTAGTGACGACCATAAACTGTATCTTTTTACAATTTAATTCTAACCCCAGTTGTTCACTGTGTGCAACAACCGCATCTACTAATTGTTGCAGATCCTGCGCATTGTTTGCAATCAATACTGTATCATCGGCATATCTAATGTTACTGATGTTTTGTCCTCCAGTGCTGATTCCATTTATATCTTCTACATTTCTAAAAAAATATTTTCACTGTATAAGGAAAACAGATCTGGAGACATTACACACCCCTGCCTCACACCTCTGTTAATAATAATAGGCTGATATTGTCCCACTTCATTATCAATCCTTATGGCAGCTTGTTGTTTCCAATATATGTTTTTTATAAGTCTAATGTCTTTCCCATCAATTTGTAGATCTGCAAGCATATCTACCATGTCGACATGTCTAACTATATCGAAAGCCTTTGTGTAGTCAATAAAGCAAAGATGTATATCCTTGTTTACTTCTATAGCACGTTCAATAACTGTTCGCAGCATATACACAGCATTTACTGTACCCTTTCTTTCTACAAACCCACATTGTTCTTCCCCTATTTCAGGTTATAGTTTCTTCCTCACTCTTTGCATGATAATTTGTTATTCGCTTGAAATCCAATGGATATATTCGTAATGTCTCACGTATATCAAGTTCACAGTCTGTTTTATTAGTTCTCTAAGTGGTCCATAACAGCTCTCCGTGGCAAAGCCGTAACGGATGCGGTTCGAAATTCCGCTTAACTGCGTTTGAAACAGCTGTGACGTATTTGGCGCGGGGTTTTAACGTGATGGTATAGGAACCGGTAGTTCAGAAAGCAATGGCAAACTACTAATCGTAAAAGACTTGCCAAGACGTCAACAGCAGTGCTGGTGTTGACAGCGATGTCCTGTAAATATGATATGGAGAAAAAAAAGTGGTCCATAAAGTTTAGCTTCCGCTTTTGTTTCTGTAGGCAAAAATTATTGCTTTAACTCTTGTCCTATGCTTTTGCTGTTGTGCCGTCTCAGAGCAGGTCGTTCGATAACGACTGGATTTCCAGCAGTCACTGTTACTAGCAATGATGCTACAGTGGTTTACCATCCACTTTCCACACCAACTCTTGACTTTAACCTCTCCTTAAAACCCTTATCTTCCAGTGGCACATTTGACTCTCCTCCTTCCAGCGTTGTTAGTGTTATCAGCTGGGAATTATTCCTTTTTATGTGCTCAAAATAATTGCATCTACCCAGCTCTCATCTCATGTAGTATTCTCACTGCATTACTAGTGTAATTTTCCTCACCCTTCTATACATCCACATTTTTGGAGGTCAGCTTGGACGAATGGATAAGAATAAGCCCTACACCGTACAGTTGGAATGTAGACTTCTCGTCCTTGACTTAGGGGCATAAATTACAAGTACCCCTGAAGTGGGTTCGTCTGATGGCGAGGGACACTGGTAATAGGGAAAGCTAATCTACATGCGAATTTCAGTCCAGTACTACTAGAAGTAGTGTGTATGGACTACGCTTGAGTTCAAAGCAAGCAAACACCAATATATGTATATATCCACATTCTAAAGGCCTAGGGTTAGCGAATTTCTCCGTAATCCCGTGTATCCACGCGAGGAACGTAATTTGCGCGAGAATCGATAACGGCTCACGCCGCGTTGGTGACTTATGGGGCATGTGAGCCGGCCACTCAGAAAGCAATGGCAAACTACTGAGAGTAATCTTGCCAAGAAATCAACAATCAGCTGAAAGATGCTGACGTTGACAGCGATGTCCTGTAAAGGATATGCGGGGGGGGGGGGGGGGGGGAAGGGCATAAATTTCCTCTCCCAAATGATGTGTAAGTGGGTTAATCCAGCGACTGACTTTGACAGAAGGGATTACAAACTAGTCATTATATTGCAAGATGATACAGGCAGGCTGACAGTGATAGTTTGAAGTTTGTAAATGTGTCATTCAGTTGCAGCATCATTCAGTTTTATGTTGGTTTAGATTGCTGAGCTGTGATGACGGGGTTAAAAAGTAGTCATTACGTTGCAAGCTGACATGGGCAGGCTGAAAATGATAGGCAATTTGACTTCATGGCAAAGTCACAGACCATCAAGCATCATCTATCTCAGTTTACTTCCGCTTTTTCTACCACTGATCTTTCCAGTCGTCACAGTGTTCTACGATGCCTCTCTTCTCATCACATCACCAAAGAACACTGTTTGTTGCTTTCTTATAGATGTATATGGCATTCGTTCATTAACCTATTCTAGTCAGTTATTTTTAGTAACCATGGCTGTCTGCACACTTCTCAGAAACCATGTCTGCTTCCACCAAGCTCTTCCTAGTCCGTTCATTCATATTGCAAGATTTGCTGCTATACAGCAAATTTTTTTTTTTTAGCATATCCTTTTTACAGGACTTAGCTGTCAACACCAGCATCTTTCAGCTGTATGTTGATACAGCAAAACCAGTTCAATATATCATATATATCTTTCAGAGAGAGAGAGAGAGAGAGAGAGAGAGAGAGAGAGAGAGAGAGAGAGAGAGAGAGAGAGAGAGGTGAGAGAGAGGGTGAGAGAGAGAGGGTGGGTGAGAGAGAGAGAGGAGAGAGAGAGAGAGAGAGAGAGAGAGAGAGAGAGAGAGAGAGAGAGAGAGAGAGAGAGAGAGAGAGAGAGAGAGAGAGAGAGAGAGAGAGAGAGAGAGAGAGAGAGAGAAACAGATCATACAAATATTGCAAACAACAAACTTCTCAGATAACCGGCTTGACATACATAAATACACAACTATTTGACAGTCTGAGAAAAAAATCAGCTTCAGCTTTGAGCCAGACCACATGGGTGTAAAAGGAAAGGACCAAACTGATGGGCTTGTGGACTGTGCTTCTGTGGAAAGTGGATGAACAAATGGACTCTACTGATATACTGAATGCCCTGAGAGAGGCAGAGGATTAAACAAATCAAGTTATGGCCTTGAACTTGCAATCTTGACCAGACGGCAAGAACAAGAAGCCAAGGTGCTTAGCCAGACAAGAGAACTATGTAGGAAGCCAAAGAAGAATAGTCAACCAAAACGGAATTGATGTTGTCAGATGCTATAAACTGAAGGCGATACTGAAAAGGAGATCTGAGCACTTACAAACTAAATGGTTCTATGTGCAATGAGGATTATCTGATGACTAACTAAATACACAAATGAATCTAAATTACAAAAACAACATATTTTAAACTACACAGCTTTTACAATGAAAGATAACATGACGTTGAATATTTGTTTCTTACATTTTTAATTACAATTTTCAAAATTCTATGACATCATTTGGTACATGTACATAATTATGTTTACAAATATGATCATCTTAAGGCTGAAAAATGCACTACCACTTCACAACATTAATGAAACATGCATGCAGAAAACACAACAACCACACAGTTATAAAGTATGACAACCCTATTTACACACAACAACCACACAGTTATAAAGTATGACAACCCTATTTACACACAACCACAGTTATAAAGTATGACAACCTCTTTTACGCACAACAATCATGCAGTTATAAAGTATGACAACCCCATATACACACAACAACCACACAGTTATAAAGTATGACAACCCTATTTACACACAACAACCACACAGTTATAAAGTATGACAACCCTATTTACCCACAACAACCACACAGTTATAAAGTATGACAACCCCTTTTACACACAACAACCATGCAGTTATAAAGTATGACAACCCCATTTACACACAACAACTGCAGTTATAAAGTATGAAAACCCCATTTAGACACAACAACCACACAGTTATAAAGTATAACAACCCAATTTACACAACAATCTCACAGTTATAAAATATGACAACCCAATTTACTCACAACAACCACACAGTTATAAAGTATAATAACCTCATTTACACACAACAACCACACAGGTATAAAGTATGACAACCCCATTTACACACAACACAGGCATGTTGTCAATGGTGCTGGGCTGATATTTCCATGACCAAACATGCCAGGATGGCTGGTATTGCCACTACCACAAGGAAGTCAGGAACAACACTACATGACATTTTTCCTTGTCTTGATGCATATTGGGTAAATGGTCATCATCATCATCATCATGTGCCATGCCGATAAGCGTGGGCGGTCATGTTTCGCCATCTCACACAATCGCCAGAGTCGTGGATCAGCTCAGTGTTATCTCAATGATACCACATGGCCAAGCCATCCAGGTATTTACTTATCTTGCTTTCCTGTGTTCTCTTCCTCTCAATCTTGCCAGTTGTCACAAAGTTCTCTAATTTATTTCTTCTCATAACGTGTCCAAAAAATTTGACTGTTTATGTCTAATTGGGTAAATGGTACTAGTGCCTTAATTGTTACAGACCAATCAGCACGCCATAAGTGATGTGGTAAATAACACACCAGCCACCTTTACTTCCCAGATCCTTTCATGGTACCTACTCCAAGCTGAGGTAACCTAGACCAATTTTTTTAAAGTCTCAACTCAACAAGGAATTGAACACATGACTACTGGGCGGGCAAGCAAGCAAGCGTGCTAGCCACTGTTCTAATGTAGCTCCCAGTATCATCATGGTAGTTTGAGTCCAGAGGCAGGAATCTCATACTGTGGGCATGTGAAGTGCTAGGATCCCCACATTTTGTAGGCCTAATTCCATGAAGGCATAGGTGGCATTCTTTCCCTCCTACAGAGAATGTCAAGAGCTGCCATCATATTCCCATCCGCCCATGAAACAAATGATTTTTTGGCATTTTATGAGGTTGGGGTGCCTGAAGGGTTGGGGGATTCTGGCCACCACTGTGGACTGAACCTAAGACCATTGCTTCAGTAAGCTAGGGTGCTAAGCTCTGTGTCACTGTTATTAACTAAAGAACCTTTAATGAGTTGGCTTAAATAAGGCTACTCCAAAAATATGTTGCTACACATTTCTTAACATAGTGAATAAATAATTTCTCACACAATATTAAACAGGCACATCTATTACATTAACATTTCAATATATATTAACGGACACATCTTTTAAATACATCTTGAACAAGGCTATTTACTACACATAATGAACACATCTTGTGTCACACATATTAAACACATCTTGTGCCACACATATTAAATGGACCTTGTGAGACACATATTAAACAAACCTTGTGCCACATATATTAAGCAGACCTTCTGCCACATACAATAAACAGACCTTCCACCACACATTATATGGATTTGCTCTTTCACACACTAAATAGTCTGTAACACACATTTAACATACCTTTTCCCCACAGACATTAAACTGACCTTCTGACACACAGACATTCTTTTCATTGCAACATAATTGGAACTCAAGAAGCCGACCTATTAGCAAAGGAAGGTGGAAGACTATCTCAGTCTGATTTAGACATAACCTATGATAAGGCCAAGAGATTTATAAGAAACAATTATCAAACCAAGTGGAAATTTTCTGAATTTAGCAGTCAGCATAATGTCACCATACAGTGAATACCATCCCACTGTGGAATACCCAGAAATGACAGAGCTGATCGATTAGCTAAGGAAGGAGCAAAAGAAGAACAACCTGATGTGCCCGTTACATACCACCAAAAGAAAAGAATGATCAAATAAGTCAGAAAGCCACCAAACCCTGCTCAAAATGACTACCCCATTATGGACAGACCAGAACAAGTCATTATTCTGCGCCTCAGAACAGGACACAATAGATTACGCAACCACATGTATTCAAAATTCAAGATTGGTGAATCAGCCATGTGCACATGTGGAATAGTGTCGCAGACAGCAGAGCACATACTTCAAGACTTCCCATAATACAACATGTCTAGGCAAACCTTCTGGCCTAGAGAGACAACAGTGGAAGGTAAACTCTATGGACCGCCGAGTGAACTAAAAAAGACAGTTAAATTCATACAAGACACACCATTGCAGTTATCGACATATTTCAAGCGAACAAAAGAAAATCAAGTGGAACTCTGAGCATCCAGGTCACCAGAAAGATGACGCACATTACAATCTCAACAAACAAGAATGAGTATCGATCTTCAGACTATGAACAGGCCACATCAGTATGAAATATCACAGGTTTAATAAACTAAAGATAGGAGATACTGATTAATGTAATTGTGGAACTGGTAAAATGAAAGCTAAACATTTGTTGCAGGAGTGTCCAACATATGCAGAACAGTGAAAAGTATTTTGGACTATGCCTGCTCCACTTGAGGACAAACTATGGGGATATTAACAAGCTTAAGTCGAATTCTGCGTTCTTTGCATTTTTCATATTGACTCCAGCATGTGAACAAAGGAGACTTTCTTCCACATATATTAAACAGATATTCTACCACACATATTAAACAGACTTTCTGTCACATATATTATGAAGACTTGCATGTCACAGAAAAAATCAGTCCTATTTGTCAGATTCTCCTGAATATAAATCAGATGAAGGAAATATTCAAACAGTGGTCAAAAGATAGGGAATAAATGGCCAACTTGAAGACTTGGACTCTGGCAGGACATAGACCAAACCGCGAAAGACCAGAATCTACACAGAAAGAGAACTGGAAAACCAAACAGAACTACATGACATGAACAGGGGAGCTCAGCAAAATGTAACCTAGAGCCAAAACAGCTACTGAAGAATGGAGAACGAAGAAAAGAATAGAAAAAAAAAAGTGAAACTACAGCTAACAAAGAAACACAAAATAAGAGCAACTGTTACAATCCAAATATTCTTCATGGAACAGAATAGAATGATGATGTAATGACGATAGCCAAGGTGTTAGGATGCCTGCCTAACATATTGTTGGATGTGGGTTCTGTTTTCTCATAAGGCAAGGTCCACATTACCGTTCAAAGCTAAAGTCGAGAGGATCGACTTAATTGCATCAGGTTTTACCCAATCCACTCAGTCTCTCTAAAGAAAATGGCAAGCTGTCTGCCAAGAGCATTATATGATGCATGAACTCTGTAGCTCCCGCAGTGATTCCCACAGAAGTACTTCAAGACAGCAGGAAAGTTGGAGGGAAGAAGAGGCAGGGGAAGACCAAGAGAAAAGATGTTCAGCTGTTTGACTTCATCGGATGGCTGTACATGAGAGAAAAGATGCTCAGCTGTTTGACTTCATGGGGTGGCTGTACTTGAGAGAAAAGATGCTCAGCTGTTTGACTTCATGGGGAGGCTGTACATGAGAGAAAAGATGCTCAGCTGTTTGACTTCATGGGGAGGCTGTACATGACAGAAAAGATGCTCAGCTGTTTGACTTCATGGGGAGGCTGTACATGAGAGAAAAGATGCTCAGCTGTTTGACTTCATGGGAGGCTGTACATGAGAGAAAAGATGTTCAGCTGATTCATGGGGTGGCTGTACATGACAGAAAAGATGTTCAGCTGTTTGACTTCATGGGAGGCTGTACATGAGAGAAAAGATGTTCAGCTGATTCATGGGGTGGCTGTACATTAGAGAAAAGATGCTCAGCTGTTTGACTTCATGAGATGGCTGTACATGAGAGAAAAGATACTCAGCTGTTTGACTTCATGGGGGTGGCTGTACATGAGAGAAAAGATGCTCAGCTGTTTGACTTCATGGGAGGCTGTACATGAGAGAAAAGATGTTCAGCTGATTCATGGGGTGGCTGTACATTAGAGAAAAGATGCTCAGTTGTTTGACTTCATGGGAGGCTGTACATGAGAGAAAAGATGTTCAGCTGATTCATGGGGTGGCTGTACATTAGAGAAAAGATGCTCAGCTGTTTGACTTCATGAGGTGGCTGTACATGAGAGAAAAGATGTTCAGCTGTTTGACTTCATGGGATGGCTGTACATGAGAGAAAAGATGCTCAGCTGTTTCATGGGGAGGTTGTACATGAGAGAAAAGGCTGTGGACAGACATTATTACCATTGTCACATGACATGGACAATAAGAAATTTGAAAGCCAGTCAAGAAAAACTGCATTTCAGAAAATTAAAGGCAACTCCCGTGTGTTGCCGGGGCCCATAAGGGAAGCAAAGAATAGCAACACTGTAGCCAACCACGCATGTCGTAAGAGGCGACTAAGGAGGCTTGATGGTTCCGTCGCCCTGCTACTGAGTGAGTGCGTGGCGCGACACTGTGAGCTGTGAGTTTCATGTGGAGTGCTTTTGAATCTGCCCAAGTTTTTATTTTTGGAATGTGACTGCATGTTCGGAGCGATGACAGGTGGCTATGTCCCAGAGTTTACCAGTTTTTGCCTTATGCAGAAATGCGTGGCTGCTGGGCTTCTGGTTGACTGCCACTGCCGTCGGTGATGAACTGTATGTTCGTGGACTGTGTAGGTGAACATCTAGGAAACATCCAGATAGGAAAATGACTGCCGATTCCATCAGAGATGAATTGGGTGTTTCGTGGGGGACTGGTGTGTTGACATTCTGGCGGCGGCATTATGCACAGTGTATCTGTGCGGGCTGTTGTTTGTCGAGACTCCTGTCTTTTCCACTTTTCACATTGGGCAGTGGGGAGCGTTTTGTGTGATATTCACTGGCACAGGAACGGAGCATAATGGGGACGACCCGTTGCTGTGAAGTTGGAACTGCGACTAACTAACTAACTAACTAAAGGCATCTTATGCAATAAGTCACCATCATTAAATGTCAGAAAGAGTTTTGAAACATTATAAAGAACCTGTTCTGGTGTGTGGTAGTGAATCATGGAATGTGAATGAATAAATTAGGGAAAGCTTGGAGGAAACCGAGATGTGGTTTCTGAGATGTGTGTTGCGAATACCTTCGTCTGCCAGAGTAACTAACAATAAGTGCCTAGAAAAGGCCAGTGAATTTAGAACATTCGATACAAATATAAAAAAAGAGAGAGTTTTCTTTGGTCATGTCATAGAAAGAGAGGCACTGGAAAACACTGGAAAAATCAGCGATAGAAGATGCAGATACAAGAGCCAATACACAGTTGTTTGTGTCATTTGTTCCCAAGGGACCTCATAATTCCAATTTGTCAAAATATCTATATTTATGTCCCCTAGTCATTTTTCACTCTCTTCATTCTTTTTCAAGTTTTATCAACAAGCATTTCAAAAACATTCTGCAGAGAAAAAAAAACACACAGAACAGTCTGCAAAACTAACTCTCTTTATTCCAAGAATGTTCTGCATAAATCTATCACATGTTGATATATTTGAAAATGATGCAAATAGTCGCAGACACAAATCAGTCATAAATTTGATTATGTGATTGTCACATTACTGACAGCTAACCGTGTGCTAGAGAAGCCATTTACGTTTAGTCATTTGCTAGAGAATGTTTAGAGTTTTATCTCCTCAGAAATACAATAAACCAAAAGCTAGCCAATACTCTTGTCTTTATGTAGCCATCTGGTTATTCACACACAAGACAGTTTTTGTCTTTCATCTTCTCATATACACATCTAGTCATTCATCAGGCAATGTTCTTGTGTCTCATTTAACTATGGACTGTGAGCCATTAGCCAGATAGTGTTCTTTTCTTCATCTAGCCATGTACAGATAGCTATACCCTAGACAGTGTTCTTGAGTGTGATCTTTCCAGGCACACATTAGACTTTGTTCTTGCATTTCATGTTCTAACATATGCAGTCAATCATAATGCATTGTTCTTGACTGTCATCTTCTAATATATGCAGTCATATACACTACATTGTTCTTGTCTGTCATCTTATAATATACACAGTCATACCTTGGACTTAGTATCTTTAATCTTCTCATAGAAACCAACACACACAGGACATGGTTCTTGTCTTTAATCTTCCAATATACAATAACACATTACACACAGTTCTTCTCTTTCATCTTCTAATATACAGTAACACATTACACACAGTTCTCTTTCATCTTCTAATATACAGTAACATATTACACACAGTTCTTCTCTTTCATCTTCTAATATACAATAACACACTACACACAGTTCTTCTCTTTCATCTTCTAATATACAATAACACACTACACATGGTTCTTCTCTTTCATCTTCTAATATACAATAACACACTACACATGGTTCTTCTCTTTCATCTTCTAATACATCACCACACACTAGAAACTGTTCTTTCATTTTTCAGCCTTCTCTAGTATACTTTCTCTCTATTTCCACTGGACAAATATAACAGTAAATAATGAATAATAATACATGTGTGTTATATCCCGTCACCATAACATAGAATACAAACTGAATTAAAACAAATATAAAGAACTCACAAACATGAAACATACAATAATCAAAACAGAATGAAATGATGCATCTAGCATGTTTGTATGGCAATTCAAATTGTTGATTAAGAAATCTCAGCCACTGTATAGTCATATAGGAGAATTTGGAGGCCAGCAGGGCTGAAAGGATAACAGTGCTCGCTCTTAAACATCCAGAGTGCTGATGCCGAGGTAGTCGGTTCAACCCCAACACTGATCAGTGTGACTGAAATGTTGACTTCTCATCCTTGGGAGCTTAAATTACAAGTTTCTCAGAAGTCGGAGTGGGTTTGCCTGGTGGCGAGGGACACAGGTAATAAGAAAAGCCAATCCACACGCAAAATTCAGTCCACTGCACTAGAAGTAGTATGTGATTGGACTATGCTTGAGTTCAAAGCGAGCAGAAGAAAAAAGAAATGTGAGAATTCTCATCTATTCAGACACAAATAATTGTGTTTCTTCCCCTCTATCTAATTAGTCCAGTTTGCATATCCTTTACAGGACATTGCTGTCAACAACAGCATCTTTCAGCTGATTGCTGATTTCTTGGCAAGATTACGCTCAGTAGTTTGCCATTGCTTTCTGAGCGGCCGGCTCACATACCCCGTAAGTTACCAGTGCGATTTGAACCACTGTTGATTCTCACCTTCGTCACGTTACTTATGAGAGTATATGAAATTACGGAGAAAAGTCGCTAACCTCTAGGCCAGGAAGCCGGCAATTAGTCCAGTAAGGGGATCGAATTCACTGCACTGATTTTTAACTCAAATGGCTTGGTCTTTATCTGCAGAGTGGTCTGTCGAAAGCATCATGCAGAACATGAACCCTGTAGCTCAAGCGACAACCCCCAGGATATAAAGTGTTGCTTCCTGCCTTCTGACAGTTTTACATTTTCAAATGTTGGTTACCACACATTATTTTGGTGATACAACAATTATAATTTCACTGTTTCAGAAACAGTAGTTGGAATAACACAAGACATGCTCATGAAATACAAGCAGAAAATATATCCCAACAATTCAGTAAACAAGGATGGTTCACTTAGTGTGCATATGTATGAATGTATCTGCAACATCAAGCTTCAAATTATGTAAAACTTCAAATCAATGGTTTCCCAATGTTGTGAATATGAATAATAAAGGTAAACAATATATTGCAGAATTTATTGCCTGGTATATGTCTCGGTATCTCATCAGGTGCATACTACAAAAATAATGTAACATACACTAAAGCAACGTAATCAATCCTTTTAGCCTAAATACGGTTTCTCATGACAGACATAAATTGTAGAAGTAAAAATATTGTTTCTTTAAATTTTGTGTAAAACTAATTTTTACAAAACAAAGTTCAATTCCTGGTAATGTTTGTTCCAGAGTAAAGTGTCATAGCTTCACACATTCCAGGCCATGGCATATTGATGTAGGGTTGCCATTTCCTTCTCTTTACATCTTTCCTCCCCAAATAACCTCAGGAACATTATCCAGTGCTCTTGTCATGAGGTTCAGTCAACCTCAAAGCTAAACTGGTTGGGAAGAAAACATCTGTCACATCTGTGGATTTAACCTGGGGCCATTCTTTATAGCAACCACAGCAACGATTGTACTAGCACAAATCTATAAAATGTACAAGTAAAAGACTATTTTCCATGTCTTGAGGTATATTGTGTATATGGCGCTAGCCCATAATTTTCGCACATTTGACTCTCAGTTGGTGATGTGGTCAATATTACTCTGGCCACCTTTACTTTGCAGAGCATTTCCTGGTAGCCCTTTTAAGTTGGTTCGAGTTGTCATTTGTGTCTCAAATCCTCACCTCGAGGGGTGTTCTAAAACAGGATCATGAGGCAGGCAAGCAAGCAAGCTATCCACAGAGGTACCACAGGCTACCAGTAACACTAGTACACAACAAACACAGTACCACAGGCCTCCAATAAAACTAGTACAATACAATCATAGTATCGCAGCTCCCTCTAAATCTAGTAACAAACACCGTACCGCAGCTCCCTATAAAACTAGTACACAACAAACACCGTACCGCAGCTCCCTATAAAACTAGTACACAACAAACACAGTACCGCAGCTCCCTATAAAACTAGTACACAACAAACACTGTACCACAGCTCCCTATAAAACTAGTACACAACAAACACCGTACCGCAGCTCCCTATAAAACTAGTACACAACAAACACAGTACCACAGCTCCCTATAAAACTAGTACACGACAAACACCGTACCGCAGCTCCCTATAAAACTAGTACACAACAAACACCGTACCGCAGCTCCCTATGAAACTAGTACACAACAAACACCGTACCGTAGCTCCCTATGAAACTAGTACACAACAAACACAGTACCGTAGCTCCCTATGAAACTAGTACACAACAAACACCGTACCGTAGCTCCCTATGAAACTAGTACACAACAAACACCGTACCGCAGCTCCCTATGAAACTAGTACACAACAAACACAGTACAACAGCTCCCTATAAAACTAGTACACGACAAACACCGTACCGCAGCTCCCTATAAAACTAGTACACAACAAACACAGTACCGTAGCTCCCTATGAAACTAGTACACAACAAACACAGTACCGTAGCTCCCTATGAAACTAGTACACAACAAACACAGTACCGTAGCTCCCTATGAAACTAGTACACAACAAACACAGTACCGTAGCTCCCTATGAAACTAGTACACAACAAACACAGTACCGTAGCTCCCTATGAAACTAGTACACAACAAACACAGTACCGTAGCTCCCTATGAAACTAGTACACAACAAACACCGTACCGTAGCTCCCTATGAAACTAGTACACAACAAACACCGTACCGTAGCTCCCTATGAAACTAGTACACAACAAACACAGTACCGTAGCTCCCTATGAAACTAGTACACAACAAACACAGTACCACAGCTCCCTATAAAACTAGTACACGACAAACACCGTACCGCAGCTCCCTGTAAAACTAGTACACAACAAACACCGTACCGCAGCTCCCTATAAAACTAGTACACAACAAACACCGTACCGCAGCTCCCTATAAAACTAGTACACAACAAACACCGTACCGCAGCTCCCTATAAAACTAGTACACAACAAACACAGTACCACAGCTCCCTATAAAACTAGTACACGACAAACACCGTACCGCAGCTCCCTATAAAACTAGTACACAACAAACACAGTACCACAGCTCCCTATAAAACTAGTACACAACAAACACCGTACCGCAGCTCCCTATGAAACTAGTACACAACAAACACCGTACCGCAGCTCCCTATGAAACTAGTACACAACAAACACCGTACCGCAGCTCCCTATGAAACTAGTACACAACAAACACCGTACCGTAGCTCCCTATGAAACTAGTACACAACAAACACCGTACCGCAGCTCCCTATAAAACTAGTACACAACAAACACAGTACCGCAGCTCCCTATAAAACTAGTACACAACAAACACCGTACCGCAGCTCCCTATAAAACTAGTACACAACAAACACCGTACCGCAGCTCCCTATAAAACTAGTACACAACAAACACCGTACCGCAGCTCCCTATAAAACTAGTACACAACAAACACCGTACCGCAGCTCCCTATAAAACTAGTACACAACAAACACCGTACCGCAGCTCCCTATAAAACTAGTACACAACAAACACAGTACCACAGCTCCCTATAAAACTAGTACACGACAAACACAGTACCACAGCTCCCTATAAAACTAGTACACAACAAACACCGTACCGCAGCTCCCTATAAAACTAGTACACAACAAACACCGTACCACAGCTCCCTATAAAACTAGTACACAACAAACACAGTACCACAGCTCCCTATGAAACTAGTACACAACAAACACAGTACCGTAGCTCCCTATGAAACTAGTACACAACAAACACCGTACCGCAGCTCCCTATAAAACTAGTACACAACAAACACCGTACCGCAGCTCCCTATAAAACTATTACACAACAAACACAGTACCGCAGCTCCCTATGAAACTAGTACACAACAAACACCGTACCGCAGCTCCCTATAAAACTAGTACACAACAAACACAGTACAACAGCTCCCTATGAAACTAGTACACAACAAACACAGTACAACAGCTCCCTATAAAACTAGTACACAACAAACACAGTACAACAGCTCCCTATGAAACTAGTACACAACAAACACAGTACAACAGCTCCCTATAAAACTAGTACACAACAAACACAGTACAACAGCTCCCTATGAAACTAGTACACAACAAACACAGTACAACAGCTCCCTATAAAACTAGTACACAACAAACACAGTACAACAGCTCCCTATAAAACTAGTACACAACAAACACAGTACAACAGCTCCCTATAAAACTAGTACACAACAAACACAGTATCGCAGCTCCCTATAAAACTAGTACACAACAAACTCAGTACCGCAGCTCCCTATGAAACTAGTACACAACAAACACCGTACCGCATCTCCCTATGAAACTAGTACACAACAAACACCGTACCGCAGCTCCCTATGAAACTAGTACACAACAAAAACTGTACCGCAGCTCCCTATGAAACTAGTACACAACAAACACAGTACCGCAGCTCCCTATGAAACTAGTACACAACAAACACCGTACCGCAGCTCCCTATGAAACTAGTACACAACAAACACCGTACCGCAGCTCCCTATGAAACTAGTACACAACAAACACAGTACCACAGTTCCCTATGAAACAAGTACACAAGAAACTGTACCTCAGCTCCCTATAAAACTAGTTCACAAGAAACACTGTACTGCAGCTCCCTATAAAACTTGAACACAACAAACACAGTATCACAGCTCTCTATAAAAATAGTTCACAACAAACACAGTACAACAGCTCCCTATAAAACTAGTACAAACAAACACAGTACAACAGCTCCCTATAAAACTAGTACACAACAAACACAGTACAACAGCTTCCTATAAAACTAGTACACAACAAACACAGTACAACAGCTCCCTATAAAACTAGTACACAGCAGACACAGTTCCACAGGCTCTTTTAAGATTAGTGCCAAAATAAAGCAAAAAAAAATATGATTTAATGCAATTTTCAGTCAAAAAACTATTGATAATGATTTATTTACTCTTCCCTTAACAATGTTAACCAATTTGTATAAAATAAAGATCTATTAAAACAAAGCAATTAACTAAACAAGAAACATGAACATTCTCTCAGCTTTCTCTTCTGACATATGAACTTAACA
This sequence comes from Cepaea nemoralis, assembly GCA_014155875.1. Classification (NCBI taxonomy): domain Eukaryota; kingdom Metazoa; phylum Mollusca; class Gastropoda; order Stylommatophora; family Helicidae; genus Cepaea; species Cepaea nemoralis. Next base: position 119,338 of record JACEFZ010009450.1, read on the forward strand.
TGAACTTCTTTGATCCGAGTTGTGTGTGCATGGATGAATGATTATGTCAAGTACAATTTCTCACATTTCACTATGTTCATGCATTCCACCTTTGACTATGCTCATACATTCCATTTTTGTCAGTGTTCATACATTCCACCTTTGACTATGTTCTTACATACCATCTTCTGTGATCATATATTCCACCTTTGTCTGTGTTCACACATTGTGCTTCATGGTATAAATGTTGAACAGTTTCAGACAACTACCTACCACAATGATAAGGGTTTATATAATTTTCAGACAACTATCTACTTCAATATCAAGAGTTTATATAACTTTCAAACAACTATCTACCACACACAGACAAGAGTTTATATAACTTTTCGACAACTATCTACCTAACATACAAGGATTTGTATAACTTTAATAGAACTATCTATCACACAGACAACTATCTACCACATAGACAATATCACTCACACAGAAAAAGGATTATAGTTTATATAACTTCCAGAGAACTGTCTACCACAAGACAAAGGTTTATATAACTTCAAGAGAACAACATACCACACAGACAAGGGTTTAAATTTCTATAACTTTCAGAGAACTATATACCATAACACAAAGGTTTACATACCTTTCAGAAAACTTTCTACCACACACTATAGACCACACAGACAAGGATTTATATAACTTTCAGAGAGCTATCTACCATACAAAGATTTATATCTATAACTTTCAGTGATGTATCTACCACACAAAGGTTTATATAACTTTCAGAGGATTATCTACCACACAGACAACTATCTACCACAAGTATAAATATACGAACAATATCTCTTAATCTGAGTACATGAACAAACATCTACATGAAGCTGCATTTTCCACTTCTCTTTGTTATTCATACATTCAGTGTTAAGTAATAGATCTGAAAAGTTTAAGATATTTCACATTTAAACAACTATCAAACACAAATACTAATAGGAAAATTATCTACTTTACGTGTATTTGTGCTATCAAGAATTAACACGTCAAATACAAGTACAAATGAAAAGTTTGTCAAGTACAAATTTCCATCTATGATTGTGTTCATACATCCAGTTTCACATTATGAATGTTAGAAAGTTTAAGACTGGTGTTTAGTGTTTGGGCAGTCAATGATTTGTAGTATGAGAACAATCTCTTTAAACAAATGAATCTGTTTGCAGGAAGGAACATTTATGTGAAGCACCATTTTCTACTTTTGATTATGTTCATGTATTCAGTTTCAAGCTATTATGTTGGATAGATTCAAACTTGCATTTTTCAGGCTGCTTTCTACTATACATAAATGTATGTTTCAGAATAACCTACATAATTGACTCAGAAGGAAGTGAATTCTCAATAATATGAATAATGTAGGAAGTTGGTAATATTTTATTGAATACTTTAGCCTGTATAAACAGCTCATCATCATCATCCTCCCCATGTGCCCTACCAACTGGTGTATGAGTTCATGTCTCTCAATAGATGTTGGTCCTTGGTGTTCTGGAACAACTCTGTTGATGTTATTCCTCCATGCAAGTTTCGGTCCATTCAGCATCATTTTTCTCTATCTGCTTCTTCTCTCACTGATCTTTCTAGCAGTCTCAATGTTTTCCAGTGCCTTTCTCCTCATTATATTGCCAAATAACACTTTCTTTCTTATAGGCATGTATGTTTTACTCTCATTAGCCTCTTCCAGGCAATCTTGGTTAGATACTGTAGAGACCCGGGAAGGTTAACCTGGTCAACAAACACCCACAGAAGTCAGATGTGTCGGCCTAAGGGCGCAAATAAACTTGGGACAACGCAGTTACATCTGAATAAACACTCTGGATGAAGGCAATAGAAGAAGAAGATAATCTAATAGTCCAAGGTATTCACAACATTCATCTCAGGAACTGCAGCTACTGCCAGTAAAACTAGCAGGTCTGAAATGTCTGCAGCTACTGCCAGTAAAACTAGCAGGTCTGAAATGTCTGCAGCTACTGACAGTAAAACTAGCAGGTCTGAAATGTCTGCAGCTACTGACAGTAAAACTAGCAGGTCTGAAATGTCTGCAGCTATTGCCAGTAAAACTAGCAGGTCTGAAATGCCAAGATGACTGAGTCATAGACGACTCTATTGGCTATACAATTGAACTTGCAGATGATGCAGAACTGTTGGCAGTGGATTGGAAGAAGTATATCTAGTACTGACAATCATCTATTTGACATGATAGTCAGTTTAAAATGACTGTGATAGACAATTAAAATTACTGTGTGAACATGTGTGTTGTCTATTTCAGCTTTAAGGATTTATCTAATTATTTTAGTTTATGTTGTGTGATGTCAGCAGCATGAACTTGATGAAATGCAGAGAAATATGCCAGGCAATAAACAGTGCAACCTAGTGTTTGTGTCTTCATTATTCAAATTCACTATGGGGAAAACAATGTTTTGAATCACATCTATTTACTGAGTATTTGAAAACACCACAGTGAAGCTTAAAATACCACAATACTGTAAAGTAAAACATCACGGTGAGACATTGTAATACACCATGAAGATTACTACAGCATCACCAAGCCATCAGAAAGATGATGCATGTTACCTACTCCATCGAAGAGGACAAGTAACAATCTTCAGAATCCCTGCAGGACACAACATGTAGATAATGTCCGTTTGTTACTGGCATGGTCGGATAATGTCCGTTTGTTACTGGCATGGTCAGATAATGTCCGTTTGTTACTGGCATGGTCAGATAATGTCCATTTGTTACAGGTGTGGCCAAATAATGTCCATTTGTTACTGATGTAGTCAAGAGATTTCCACTTGTTACTGATGTGGCCAGGAAATGTCCACCTGTTACTGATGTGACCAGGAAATGTCCACCTGTTACTGATGTGATCAGTTAATGTCCACCTGTTACTGATGTGACCAGGAAAGGTCCACCTGTTACTGATGTGGCCAGGAAATGTCCACCTGTTACTGATGTGGCCAGGAAATGTCCACCTGTTACTGATGTGTTCAGGTAATGTCCACCTGTTACTTATGTGACCAGGAAATGCCCATCTGTTATTAATGTGGCCTGGAAATGTCCACCTGTTACTGATGTGATCAGTTAGTGTCCACCTGTTACTGATGTGACCAGGAAATGTCCACCTGTTACTGATGTGATCAGTTAATGTCCATTTGCTGCTGATGTGATCAGTTAATGTCCACTTGTTACTGATGTGATCAGTTAGTGTCCACCTGTTACTGATGTGACCAGGAAATGTCCACCTGTTACTGATGTGATCAGTTAATGTCCACTTGTTACTGATGTGATCAGTTAGTGTCCACCTGTTACTATTATGACCAGGAAATGTCCACCTGTTACTGATGTGATCAGTTAATGTCCACCTGTTACTGATGTGACCAGGAAATGTCCACTTGCTGCTGACGTGGTCACTTGTTACTGTTGTGGTCAAGTAATATCTCCTAACTGCTGATATGGTCATGTTCCTGATGCAGCTCATTAATGTCCATCAATGTTGATATGGTCATGTAATATCCATGTGTTCCTGATGCAGCCCGTTAATGTCCGTCAGTGCTGATATGATCATATACTGTCCATTCATAGTTGGGAGCTATGGTGGTGCAATGGCTGGCACAATAGACTACCAGTCCTATGATCATGAGTTCAACTCCCCAATGAGACCGGGACTTTTTTTAAATGGACAGGGGCCCCCAAGTTGGGCCAGCCTAAACTGGGTACCAGGGAATGTTCTTGGATGTAAAGGCAGCCAGCACTGTGACAGCCACACCTCCCATCAGGTGATATTGCTCTATTACAAGTATGGAGTTAGTACCACTTACCCATGTCTCAAGGCATGGAAATGGGTCCTTTACTTTTTACTGGTCAGTTAATGTCCACTTGTTACTGGTGTGGTCGGATAATGTCCACTTGTTACTGTCGTGGTCAGATAATGTCCACTTGTTACTGGTGTGGTCAGATGTCCACTTGTTACTGGTGTGGTCAGTTAATGTCCATTTGTTACTAGTGTGGTCAGATAATGTCCATTTGTTACTGGTGTGGTCAGATAATATCCACTTGTTACTGGTGTGGTCAGATAATGTCCACTTGTTACTGGTGTGGTCAGATAATGTCCACTTGTTACTGGTGTGGTCAGATAATGTCCACTTGTTACTGTGTGATCAGATGTCCACTTTTTACTGTGTGGTCAGATAACATTCACTTTTTACTGATGTTTGGTTTAGTCGATGGATCAACATCACGGCACACAGGTGTAACCCATAAGTGCTCCGTTCTACTCCTAAGCCTGAGTTCGGAGATTCTCAGCTCAGTGCACAAACTCCGTAGCACCGATGAGGATCCTTAAATACTTTGGGTAAAGTTTTAACTCAAAATTTTGCTCGGCCCGTGCCGTTAGGCTACTTTTGTTCAATTTCCAACTGCCAAGGGATTTTTTACGTGCGCAACAATACACATGGGCATCCGATCTCACTACCCAGAGACCTGGGGAAATTTTGTTGCTAGAAGTCCACGTGAAAAAATCCAGGCCCTCAACAGGGCTTGAACCCGGGACCTCCAGCACTTGAGGCGGCCACCATACCTCGGGACCACTCAACCCCCATACTATTGTTGGTGTGGTCAGATAATGTCCACTTGTTACTAGTGTGGTCAGGTAATTTCCACTTGTTACTGGTGTGGTCAGTTGATATCCACTTGTTACTAATCTACTCAGTTAACATTTACATGTTACTAATCTGGTCAGCTGTCTACTTGCTACTGATGTGGTCAGTGAATGTCCACTTGCAACTGATGTGGTCAGTTAATGTCCACTTGTTACTAATGTGGTCAGTTAATGTCCACTTGTTACTAATGTGACCAGTTAATGTCGACTTGTTACTCATGTGGTCAGGTAATGTCCACTTGCTACTGGTGTGGTCAGCTGATATCCACTTGTAACTAATGTAGTCAAATAATGTCCATTTGTTACTAATCTACTCAGTTAACATTTCTTCTTCTTCTTCTTCTTCGTTCATCCGGAGTTTTTCCGGATGTGATTGCGTTGTGCCCGTTTACAGCAGAGCTGCGTTCTTGCGCCGTTAGGCCGATACATCCGACTTCTGCGGGCATTTGTTGACCGGGTTAACCTTCCCGGGCAGTTAACATTTAAATGTTACTAATCTGGTCAGCTTATGTCCACTTGCTACTGATGTGGTCAGTTAATGTTCACTTGTTACTGGTGTGGTCAGTTAATGTCCACTTGTTACTGGTGTGATCAGTTAATGTCCACTTGTTACTGGTGTGGTCAGTTAATGTCCACTTGTTACTAATGTGGTCAGTTAATGTCCACTTGTTACTAATGTGGTCAGATAATGTCCACTTGTTACTAATGTGGTCAGTTAATGTCCACTTGATACTAATGTGGTCAGATAATGTCCACTTGTTACTGTGGTCAGATAATGTCCACTTGTTAAAGTATCTGACACCATGAAAGTAGATGCCACGGCAGAAATTCTGTTGGGGCTCGGCTGTAAAATTCCAGTTGTAGCCGTAACTAAGTGGTTAATGTTAGTTTGGTTGAAGAAGACCTGCTCGAAATATTTAATTTTGTATGGTCTCTTTTATGTGAAGTCACCTCACAAATACTAAGTCATAACATACTGAGTTGAGATGACCAGCTGTTTCTTACTATTTCTTCTTTTTTTTTTTATTTGTCCAGTAAAATTTATGTTACACATTGTATAAACCTAAGTAGATCCCAGAGCTGTAGTGCGGAAAATCAAATACTTCCCCTTCTAAGGTCTGAACCCAGACCCCTTAGCTGGCAAGCAAGCACACTAACCACAAGGTCATCATCGCTCCTGAGACTATAAATGTACTACTAGAATATTATAAAAATTGTACATTTAGGAACCTTCACACAATTAAAATAGATACGCTAGTAGTAATGCAGTAAAATACTCACATAACAAATTAATAGAAGGTACTAAAGGTAACTTAAATAAAAGTCGTGGATTTAACAAAAGCTTGCGATACAAGCCAGCAATAAAAATGAACTGAAAAAAACCTCCTGAAATAAAATGAAAGAAATTATGTGAACAAATGATAAGACAGCAACACAGAACATGCAAGTGAAATATATACTTTAATCACCGTGATTTTCTCAGTAAACATTCATTTATCTACTACTCAGCATTCAACATATCTGATCATTTTTTCAATGAGATTTTCTATTAGATTCTCATTGTTCAAAGTTCACGATCACGTCAACTGTAGGACACATATAACACAGACAATATGTTCATTTTCAGTACATAAACACACTGCCGATGTGTATTTCACGCATACACACAATTGATACATCCAGATATGGCATATGTATATATATTTTACCCAGGTCAATGCTATGAAATCTTGCATATCTCATTATACAGTTCCAAGACTGGAAAACAGTCCCCTTTTTTCAGTTCAAGTCCTTTTCATTACATGGCCTCAAATGTGCAACAGTTTCATTTAACCAAATATATTATTTTATCTGACCCTCTCACCTAATCATGTCATTCGCATCTCTCTCTCACCTATTTGTCGGTCATTCGCATCTTTATTTGCATATTCTCCCTTTGTTTGCTCTATGCCCATGACATTGGTGTTTTGACCTTAACTTCCTCCAGCTCCCAACTTATGTGGTAGCTTGCATTTTTACATACCATGTCACTTCTTGTCAGCTGAGATACAGTGCTTGTGAAACAGTTAGAAGTTTGTGTCCTAGGATTCAGCCGTCTCCTGCACTTCAGTTAAGTGAATTTTCAGTAGTTTTTCTTTTTATGTAGAAATATCAGTCTTATTTATTTTTGTGTACTGATGAAGGCCTTCTAGCCATAACATCCATTTTGTCACTTATGATCGTGTTCTTATAAAGCTGACCAATGCCAAATTCCATTTGTGTAAATTAACTCACTATATTTCTACAGTTTTACAACAGCTCATTATATTTCTGGTATACAGAGGAGCAGAACGGTGAGTGGCTAGGCTACCTAAGTCTCAGATAGGAGTTCTAATTTCCAGTTAAGCAGACGTCTTTTCTCTATCAGAGGCAAAATAAACCCTGTAGCCTGTATATTGCAAGATGGCCGCTCTAGAGAAACAAGATGGCCGCTCTAGAGAAAACGATCTGTAAAACTCAGCTCTGCCACAATGTTCCTTCCCATGAACACCAACAATCGTACAAATGCTCTGATTATAGTTTTTAGTTCATTTTAGTCTTCATATATGTGAGTTGCATGTCCTTTGCAGGACATTGCAATCAACCCTAGCATTGATCGACTTTATAATTAAACAGACAATTTTTACTCCAGTAGCGTATACACAGAAGTCATCAGCCACCGAGTGCCAATTGGTCTATTAAAATATGGGTCTAGCACCATATACCAAATGTGGTTAAAGTGTGTAAAAAGGACCTTGACTTATACAGTGGAAAAACTGACCTTTGATACTTAAGTGGAAATACTTAGTTTGAGTACATATGTGAGCAGCGGCTGGTCGAGTGGCTAAATTGCAAGGCTCCCCTTCGGCAGACATGGGTTCAAATCCTTGGTAAGGTGTTAATTTTTTTCTGTCAAGGGTAAAAAGAAATCTCTAACCCGCACAGTTCATGGCGAGTGCACTAGCCAGGTGGCCTTAATTCCTCAGGCTCAAGACTCCCCACGCCCTGTCCTAATCCGAAAGGTACTATTGGCAATAGATGGCAGTAAATATGTATACATGTACTGTACTAACCGAGATTGAAATAATTTCTGCATGAGGTTGCAAAGAACATTTATTTTTTAATTTGGTGAACTATTCATTTCTTCAGAAAAACCACACGGCATTAAAAACAAATCACTGCAAGCACACAAACAAGTACAGTTAAAATTGTGGACTGTTTCACGTGCTAAACTGGTATTACTCCATTTTAGACTCAGCCAGTGTAAACAAAAGGAAAATACAATTTCTTCAACTTTCACAAAAAGAAAATTTACAGCTCCCATGATCTTGTGACTGCATAGAAGCCGGCACACTGATAAAATAAGCAAGAAAAAAATGCATCGGTAAAATGAAACAGAAAAACCACATAAGAATTATGACCTGTCAATGGAATCACCATGTCAAGCACTACCTGAGAGAAGCCTCAAACAAAATGGCCTCGAACAACAAGGTGATAACAGACTAAAGATGGCAACATTCTCTCAAAATGGCAACATGCTCTTAAAATGGCAACATACTCTCAAAATGACATGTTCTCAAGATGACAACATACTCTCAAGACAAAACTACATACTCTCAAAATTACAACATGTTCTCAAGATGACAACATGTTCTCAAGATGACAACATTGCTCTCAAAATGACAAATGCTTTAGTGTGGACATTTTAATGTGATTAATTGCAATGATACACACAAGAACATTCTCCTCATGACTTACACACTCAACTCTTTCCTTGTGACTTCAGTACACATTCTCCTTGTGACTTACACACTCAACTCCTTACTTGTGACTTCAGTACACATTCTCCTTGCGACTTACACTCAATTTTTCTCTGTGACTTATGCTTAGTGAGGATCCACATGTCTCTATACCAGAATCAGACATGCTATAAATATTACTGTTGTGGACAGCTTTTTATAATTTCAATCTTTGTCATAGAGAAAATCATGACAGCTGGAAAGATCAGTGGCAGAAAATGCAGACCAAGAAAAATTATGCTCAAAGGTCTAAGACGAAGATATGAAGGAATATCACCATCAATAGGATTGATCTATAACACCATGAACTGAGATCTGTGAAGAGTGATGAACACATAAGCCACTTTATAAGGCCCATGATGATGACGATCCTGGGCAGAAGTCTATCTGGACTGCTCTTTTCAATTTCCAATCTCAAAGGGACTTTTTCACATGCGCAATATGCACGTGGGTCCTCCAAGTTTTTTTGCCCTTGTCTGAAAAGGATAGACATATGATCCACTATTCCGGCATTTCTGGATTATTTCACCATAATTTTCTTAGGTGGTAAAGACCCAAGCAGTCCAACAATTGAATCAAACCAAGTCTGCATGAGTTAGAGGTGGATGTTGTAAGCTCTAGGCCAATCCACTGTTCCTGCTAATGTGTCATGTAAACATTTTCACATGTGTGATAACTCACCATCCTTCCTCTTAATGTGTCAGGTAAACATTTTCACATGTGTGATAACTCACCATCCTTCCTCTTAATGTGTCAGGTAAACATTTCCACATGTATGATAACGCACCATCCTTCCTGCTAATGTCATGTAAACATTTTCACGTGTGATAACTCACCATCCTTCCTGCTAATGAGTCATGTAAACATTTCCACATGTGTGATAACTCACCATCCTTCCCGTTAATGTGCCATGTAAACATTTTCACATGTGTGATAACTCACCATCCTTCCCGTTAATGTGCCATGTAAACATTTTCACATGTGTGATAACTCACCATCCTTCCTGCTAATGAGTCATGTAAACATTTCCACATGTGTGATAACTCACCATCCTTCCCGTTAATGTGCCATGTAAACATTTTCACATGTGTGATAACTCACCATCCTTCCTGCTAATGAGTCATGTAAACATTTCCACATGTGTGATAACTCACCATCCTTCCTGTTAATGTGTCATGTAAACATTTCCACATGTGTGATAACTCACCATCCTTCCTGTTAATGTGCCATGTAAACATTTCCACATGTGTGATAACTCACCATCCTTCCCGTTAATGTGCCATGTAAACATTTCCACATGTGTGATAACTCACCATCCTTCCTGTTAATGTGTCATGTAAACATTTTCACGTGTGATAACTCACCATCCTTCCTGCTAATGAGTCATGTAAACATTTCCACATGTGTAACTCACCATCCTTCCTGTTAATGTGTCATGTAAACATTTTCACATGTGTGATAACTCACCATCCTTCCTGCTAATGAGTCATGTAAACATTTCCACATGTGTGATAACTCACCATCCTTCCCGTTAATGTGCCATGTAAACATTTTCACATGTGTGATAACTCACCATCCTTCCTGCTAATGAGTCATGTAAACATTTCCACATGTGTGATAACTCACCATCCTTCCCGTTAATGTGCCATGTAAACATTTCCACATGTGTGATAACTCACCATCCTTCCTGTTAATGTGCCATGTAAACATTTCCACATGTGTGATAACTCACCATCCTTCCCGTTAATGTGCCATGTAAACATTTCCACATGTGTGATAACTCACCATCCTTCCTGTTAATGTGTCATGTAAACATTTTCACGTGTGATAACTCACCATCCTTCCTGCTAATGAGTCATGTAAACATTTCCACATGTGTAACTCACCATCCTTCCTGTTAATGTGTCATGTAAACATTTTCACATGTGTGATAACTCACCATCCTTCCTGTTAATGTGCCATGTAAACATTTCCACATGTGTGATAACTCACCATCCTTCCTGTTAATGTGCCATGTAAACATTTTCACATGTGTGATAACTCACCATCCTTCCCGCTAATGAGTCATGTAAACATTTTCACATGTGTGATAACTCACCATCCTTCCCGTTAATGTGCCATGTAAACATTTTCACATGTGTGATAACTCACCATCCTTCCCGTTAATGTGCCATGTAAACATTTCCACATGTGTGATAACTCACCATCCTTCCCGTTAATGTGTCATGTAAACATTTTCACGTGTGATAACTCACCATCCTTCCTGCTAATGAGTCATGTAAACATTTCCACATGTGTAACTCACCATCCTTCCTGTTAATGTGCCATGTAAACATTTTCACATGTGTGATAACTCACCATCCTTCCTGTTAATGTGCCATGTAAACATTTTCACATGTGTGATAACTCACTATCCTTCCTGCTAATGTGTCATGTAAACATTTTCACATGTGTGATAACTCACTATCCTTCCTGCTAATGAGTCATGTAAACATTTCCACATGTGTGATAACTCACCATCCTTCCCGTTAATGTGTCATGTAAACATTTTCACATGTGTGATAACTCACCATCCTTCCCGTTAATGTGCCATTTAAACATTTCCACATGTGTGATAACTCACCATCCTTCCTGCTAATGAGTCATGTAAACATTTCCACATGTGTGATAACTCACCATCCTTCCTGCTAATGTGTCATGTGAACATTTTCACATGTGTGATAACTCACCATCCTTCCTGCTAATGTGTCATGTAAACATTTTCACATGAGTGATAACTCGCCATCCTTCCTCTTAATGTGTCAGGTAAACATTTTCACATGTGTGATAACTCACCATCCTTCCTCTTAATGTGTCAGCTAAACATTTCCACATGTATGATAACGCACCATCCTTCCTGCTAATGTCATGTAAACATTTTCACGTGCGATAACTCACCATCCTTCCTGCTAATGAGTCATGTAAACATTTCCACATGTGTGATAACTCACCATCCTTCCCGGTAATGTGCCATGTAAATATTTTCACATGTGTGATAACTCACCATCCTTCCCGTTAATGTGCCATGTAAACATTTTCACATGTGTGATAACTCACCATCCTTCCTGCTAATGAGTCATGTAAACATTTCCACATGTGTGATAACTCACCATCCTTCCTGTTAATGTGTCATGTAAACATTTCCACATGTGTGATAACTCACCATCCTTCCCGTTAATGTGCCATGTAAACATTTCCACATGTGTGATAACTCACCATCCTTCCTGTTAATGTGCCATGTAAACATTTCCACATGTGTGATAACTCACCATCCTTCCCGTTAATGTGCCATGTAACCATTTCCACATGTGTGATAACTCACCATCCTTCCTGTTAATGTGTCATGTAAACATTTTCACATGTGTGATAACTCACCATCCTTCCTGCTAATGAGTCATGTAAACATTTCCACATGTGTAACTCACCATCCTTCCTGTTAATGTGTCATGTAAACATTTTCACATGTGTGATAACTCACCATCCTTCCTGTTAATGTGCCATGTAAACATTTCCACATGTGTGATAACTCACCATCCTTCCTGTTAATGTGCCATGTAAACATTTTCACATGTGTGATAACTCACCATCCTTCCCGTTAATGTGCCATGTAAACATTTTCACATGTGTGATAACTCACCATCCTTCCCGTTAATGTGCCATGTAAACATTTTCACATGTGTGATAACTCACCATCCTTCCTGCTAATGAGTCATGTAAACATTTTCACATGTGTGATAACTCACCATCCTTCCCGTTAATGTGCCATGTAAACATTTTCACATGTGTGATAACTCACCATCCTTCCTGTTAATGTGCCATGTAAACATTTTCACATGTGTGATAACTCACCATCCTTCCTGCTAATGTGTCATGTAAACATTTTCACATGTGTGATAACTCACCATCCTTCCTGCTAATGAGTCATGTAAACATTTCCACATGTGTGATAACTCACCATCCTTCCCGTTAATGTGTCATGTAAACATTTTCACATGTGTGATAACTCACCATCCTTCCCGTTAATGTGCCATTTAAACATTTCCACATGTGTGATAACTCACCATCCTTCCCGCTAATGAGTCATGTAAACATTTCCACATGTGTGATAACTCACCATCCTTCCTGCTAATGTGTCATGTGAACATTTTCACATGTGTGATAACTCACCATCCTTCCTGCTAATGTGTCATGTAAACATTTTCACATGAGTGATAACTCGCCATCCTTCCTGCTAATGTGGCATGTAAACATTTCCACATGTGTGATAACTCACCATCCTTCCTGCTAATGTGCCATGTGAACATTTTCACATGTGTGATAACACAGGAAAAATGATGTAAAATTTGAAGTTCTGTATTTCCAAACAATCATCATCATCATCAAGTTACTTGCTCCATATCTTGCAATCTTCAGCCCCATGCACTGATGCCCTTCCATACTATGACGCAAAGCTGACAAGAATCCTCTTTCACTTTACTTTCTCTATCTTTCTTTCCACAAATCTTTCCTGCTGCCACAAGATCTTTCAGTTTTCCTCCTCTCATTATGTGACAATTGTGTGATTGTCTCTGACATTTGTGACAAGCTGTCTTTGTGTCCTGTACTCTTGTATAATGTTCAGATTACACATTTTGGCTGCCCAAGGAATGTTCAGAATTCTTCTGTAAACCACATCTCTGAGACCTGGGGGGAATTATGTTGTTGTTGTTTACTAACTGTTCATGATTCAGAGCCGTATGTTAAATGACAAACAGAGTAGGCAACATTTTTGTGATCCCAGGGCTGTGTAACTCTCACACCCTGTAACTCTTAGGTGCTCACTTTGATTCTCTGCACTGTAACATTCTGTAACTGTTAACAGAAAGAAAGTCACACACACACTGCAATTCTTGCACACTGTGCCTCTATCATGCTGTAAGCCTATCATCATTCTGCAACTATATTATTAAACATCATTCTGTAACTATATTATTAAAACTAACACACACCATCTATTTCTTATATTCTTTAACTTAAACATGCTGTAAATTTATCATTCTGTAACTTTATCATTTAAAAACTCAAAACACTATACAGCTCTTTCATTCTGTAACTTCAGCATTCTGCATCTCCAACAAAGTAACTCTCCTGTACAATTCTTTAACTCTATCATTCTGTATCTGTAACTCTAATATTCTAATACATACAAATCAAACATTCTGTAGCGCACTGTAACATTTAAAATTGTGTTAACTCTGAACACACTGTAACACTAACTTTCTGTAAACTCTACTAAAGTTGGGTCCTTAGTTTTAATGCTAAGTTACCCCATACTTCAGTCTCAGACAGGCAGGACAGTCACCTCCATGCTTCAACCTTAGACAGGCAGGACAATCACCTCCATGCTTTAACCTCAGACAGCCAGGACAGTTACCTCCATGCTTTAACCTCAGACAGCCAGGACAGTTACCTCCATGCTTTAACCTCAGACAGCCAGGGCAGTTACCTCCATGCTTTAACCCCAGACAGGCAGGACAGTCATCTCCATGCTTTAACCTCAGACAGGCAGAACAGTCACCTACATGCTTCAATCTCAGACAACACGACAGTCACCTCCATACTTCAATCTCAGACAACACGACAGTCACCTCCATACTTCAATCTCAGACAACACGACAGTCACCTCCATACTTCAATCTCAGACAACACGAGAGTCATCTCCATACTTCAATCTCAGAAGACACGACAGTCACCTCCATGCTTCAATCTCAGACAACACGACAGTCACCTCCATACTTCAATCTCAGACAACATGACAGCCACCTCCATACTTCAATCTCAGACAACACGACAGTCACCTCCGTACTTCAATCTCAGACAACATGACAGTCACCTCCATGCCTCAATCTTAGGCAACACGACAGTCACCTCCATGCCTCAGTCTTAGACAACACGACAGTCACCTTCATGCCTCAATCTCAAACAACACGAGAGTCACCTCCATGCCTCAATCTCAGACAACACGACAGTCACCTCCATGCTTCAATCTCAGACAACACGACAGTCACCTCCATGCTTCCATCTCAGACAACACGACAGTCACCTTCATGCCTCAATCTCAGACAACACGACAGTCACCTCCATGCCTCAATCTTAGACACATGACAGTCACCTCCATGCCTCAATCTTAGACACACGACAGTCACCTCCATGCCTCAATCTCAGATAACAGGACAGTCACCTCCATGCCTCAATCTTAGACACACGACAGTCATCTCCATGCCTCAATCTTAGACACATGACAGTCACCTCCATGCCTCAATCTCAGATAACAGGACAGTCACCTCCATGCCTCAATCTTAGACAACACAACAGTCACCTCCATGCTTCAATCTCAGATAACAGGACAATCACCTCAATCTCAGACAACATGACAGTCACCTCCATATTTCAATCTCAGAAAAAAAAGACAGTCACTACCATACTTCAATTCAATTTGCTTTAGTCATAAAAATCAGCCACTCTAACTGGTCTTGCTCTAAAACTTCAACTGGGCAGACACTAAACTGTTTCAAACCAGTGTCTTCGGTCACATAAAGTAAGCTCTTTAACCATCCCATGTATCAATGCTCAAAACAGTAGCAGCCATTACCATATGATATATGTCTAATCAATAGCACAATAGCAGGATTCAGAACATACATTTAACCATGTGTTCATCCCAGTTCAAATATCAACAGCACAAATATAGGATTCAGAACATACATTTAACCACGTGCTCACCCCATTTCAAACATTTGTGCTCTCACAACCTGCCCAAGTTTTGACACTCAAGTAACATCAGAAAGAAAAACATACACCAATAATATTGTTACAGTATAAACCACTTAACACTATAACTCACAGCTGTAGTACATTTGGTTGTGATATATAAAATAACAAGTAAAATATCAATCTCTAACAGACAAAAGTACACTACACAGTACACAAACTGAGGCAGCAGTAAACATGACAAAAATCACACATCAACTTGAACTCCATAGTGCAAATTAAATTGTCCTTTTAGAAGCTTAATAATAAATGTTAATTCTAGCTTTAACTTCGCTATTACAAGTTGCATGTCCTCCGCAGGATATCTCAAAATACCCCAGCATTTGTTGGCTGTTGTAACATATCTTTAAGCAATTTTATGTTCTGTAGTTTGTCATTACTTTTTGAACAGTCAATGCTCACACCATTCTGACAATTAGTGCAAAGCAATCAGTTTCCAAAATATCTGTGGTGACTTTGAACCTGGTAAGCCAGGATTCTGAAACTTCTTCCACTAGTCTTAAGCCACAGATGCTGACGCGCTATTATAACACAGAATAAAACTAAATGTACTTGGCATTATCTTATTTTAATCATCATTTGAGATCCAGTTAGGCTTTTGTCTATGGACTTGAACCACAAGATCAAGCTCAGTAAACTTCATCCATTATTAATCTGTATTCTGGATCCACAATTCTATTCAGATTAAACGAGATATTTCACTCAAGGAAAAGATAACTCTCCTTTTAAATTTCCTTTGACATGAGTCTTTACAGAAATCTTACAAACCAATAACAATATTTCCAGAACATTTTTAAAAATAAACTACCATTAAAACTACTTAAAGTGTTAACTTGAGAAAAAAATAGTTCCCCTTTTCATTTTATCCTTCATGAGTTTTATGGTTACACACAAAAATATTGATGTTTTTGGCCCTTCCATGTCTTTACTACCAAGGCAACCTTACAAATACTTGCACCATTTCCCAAACTTTCTTGTCAGGTTGATCTTCTAAAATGTTGCAAATACCCGTTTCCTTTTTATTTTCTGAAACATTTGAAATCACTGTTGAAACTTTAAAACTTACCCTCCAGCACACTCCGTCTGCCAAACAACCATTTTCAAACACAGTATGCATTTACCTATGCAATCTACAAATTCTATATGAGACTTCTAAGATCTTTCTCATTGTCCCCTCTTGCTTTTACAGTAAGGAGGGGAGATTTCTAAGATCTTCTTCTTTGTCCTCTTTGGCCTTAAGAACATCAGGAGATTTTTCTAATATCTTCATCTTATATCTCCTAATTGCATTTAGAACAGCATGGACAGGTTTTTAACTCTTTGACCCTGAGGTACTGATACATCAGTATGTGCCCTGAGGGATTCTGGGAATGAGACTATGACCTCAGACTGATCGGTTGAGCATACACAAGATGTGAACATTAATTAGTTCAGCAAGTATAAATCACTTAGGGAAAAGCAGATTTGAGAATATTGTGAGATTTCTTTTTTTATCCTCGTAAGACGGGCTGAAAATCAAAAAATAACCCTTCTAAAAGGCCAACTTTGGGACAGGCTGTGAGCTTGTGCTCACTGATTTAGAGAATGATGAATTAACATTTAAGACTGTGATTATTCTGATAATTAAATTAAAATATGAAATCTGATGATCATTTGAAAAGTTAAAACGTGTGATTACAATGTGATTCAGATCACAATCATCTCAGTTCTAGTGTTTCTCCTTGTCTTTGCATATCCTTTACAGGACATAGCAGTCAACTCCAGCAATTTTTGGCTGTTTGTGATTCCTGAGCAAGTTTACATTCAGTAGTTTGCCATTGCTTTCTGAATGACCGGCACTCACACCATTGCATAGAAACCAACGCAAAGCAGTCTGCTACCAAATTACATTCACAACCCCTTGGCACAGAGCTAGTGCCTACAGTGTAGAGGGGAGAAATGGGACATATTGCAATTAATGAGTCCCACCTATTTGTTACACATCCCAATTAATGCGTCCCATCTATTTGATACACATCCCAATTAATGTGTCCCATCTATTTGATACACATCCCATGTGTCCCATCTATTTGATACACATCCCAAGTAATGTGTCCCACCTATTTGTTACACATTCCAAGTAATGTGACCCATCTATTTGATACACATCCCAATTAATGTGTCCCATCTATTTGATACACATCCCATGTGTCCCATCTATTTGATACACATCCCAAGTAATGTGTCCCACCTATTTGTTACACATTCCAAGTAATGTGTCCCATCTATTTGATACACATCCCAATTAATGTGTCCCATCTATTTGATACACATCCCATGTGTCCCATCTATTTGATACACATCCCAAGTAATGTGTCCCATCTATTTAATACACATCCCAAGTAATGGGACCCATCTATTTGATACATGATAGTCTCACATCCCAAGTAATTTGTTCCATCTATTTGATACACATCCCATGTGTCCCATCTATTTGATACACATCCCAAGTAATGTGTCCCATCTATTTAATACACATCCCAAGTAATGTGACCCATCTATTTGATACATGATAGTCTCACATCCCAAGTAATTTGTTCCATCTATTTGATATAAGTTAGTCACCCGCAAACATATTAAGAAATACTGAAGCCGATCGTGTAATTCAATTTTAGATAAATAATGAAAGCTTATATTAACTCGTGTTTCCCATGCATATGTTTTGAAAGTTATTTGCTCAGCAGAATGGGGTTTCACCAACTTGATGGCTATTGCTCAAAGGGTTAAGATCTTCTCTGCCCTCTTTTGCCCTTTATTTTCCATTTTCCAAGGTTGAAAGGATTAAAATGTCCCCTGTTCTCTTTTGCCTTGTCTAGGGTTCAAAAGGCTAGAAACTTCTTCTCTGCCCTCTTTTGCGGTTTAAAAGATTAAGATCTTCTTCCTTGTCTTCTTTCTCCTTCAACCCTGGGTTCAAAAGGTTAAAAGTTTCTTCTCTGTCCTCATTTGCCTTCAGTCTTCAGGGTTCACAGAATTAAGATTTGCATTTCTGTCCTCTTTTGCCTTAAATGTTTAGAGTTCAAAGGGTAATGATCATCTTCTACGTCCTCTTCTGTCGTTAGTGTCCAGAATTCAGAGGGTACCAAGCATCTTCTATGTCCTCTTTTGTCATCAATGTCCTGAGCGAGATTCCAAAGATGACAGTGTGATTTCTGCCACCATTATGCATGTCATGTGCACAACAAAACAGGTAAAAACATTTACAATGATGCTTCAATAGTCATAACCACAAAGATAATATTGACGATAGTAAAGATAATGATAATGCCACTGATGATGATGATGGCGGTGTTGGACTGGTGCTGCTCTTGCTTCTGCTGCCTATTTTCGAGGCTGGCGTAACATCATGCATTACCGTTCTGCTTCTGAGCAACGTAGTCGCTATAGGCAATAGTGATTTTTTCGCTGCGATAACGAGTCAGTCGTATAGACTTCCGCACTTCGATTGTGATTGGTCCCTTGAAACCACCTTTACGTAGAAGTGAGTCAATAGTTTGTATTTGATCCCAACCTTTGGAAATGAACAAAAACAAAGCACATTGTGAGACATTCTTCTGGCAACAACAGTGTCATACAAGTGTATGCTGCATCTGCAAATACAGATTGCATGTATGTATATGTGGGAATTTAGATGTTGCATGAGGTCTGTTTAAAAAGTATCTAACCTTTGGCTGGAGAACAATACAATTACATGTATTCCTGGAAACCTAACCACCTTCAAAGTACTGTCATTGGGACAGTACACTCTTCTTCCAAAGGTCCCACCATTGTTGGAAGCATTTCAGGAAGGCGTCTTTGGGAATGGAGTGTAGCGTGGTTGTCACTTTTGGCATAATCATCATCATATGCCATGCTGGTAAGCGTGGGCGGTCATGTTTTGCCATCTCAATTGATCACCGGAATCATGATCAGCTCAGTGTTCTTGTCTTGACCATACAACGTGGCCAACCATACAGGTATTTACTTCTCTGTCCTCCCCTTATTCTCTTCCCCTTGATCTTGCCAGTTGTCACCAAGTTCTTCAATTTATTTCTTCTCATAACTTGACCAAAACATTGTGACTGTCTACGTCTAATTTCTCTAATCAGTTTACGGTTTTCATTTGTTTAGGCATAATGCCATCTTGTGATTCAATCAGGCCCCTTTCAGCGATATTTTTAGCTTGGAGAATAAGTAAAAATTCCATGTTGCCATGTCAGGAGAGGAAGGCGCCTGACAATCCAGAGGAATATTGTGTTTGGGCAAGTAAGTGTGAAACAGATGCAAACATGGGCAGGTGTGCGATAATGGGCGGATGTGTTATCACATGGAGCTTCAAACTTTCCGCTACCCAGCGGTCTGTTAACAACTAACATTCTTCATAAAGAATCTGTTTCATCAACGCTGTTTTTCCAATGATCAAGACATTATCAAAGAATTGTAGACGTGGTTCAGACAGACACACACGGGAAAGTTATTCACAACAATTTTCCAGCAGATGTCTTGACTCCATATTAAAGTGCTTAACTGTTCAACCACCCCTCACATATATATCTAGCTATTGATATAAAGAGTGACCCACACAAAAAAAACAGAACCCATAAAAAGTTTATTAAATCCTACAAAGATCAAGCAAATTTCTTGAAATTTGGTGAACGTAAACTTCAGTCTGTGTGCAGTCACTTTCAAAAGTTTCAGTTACCTGGGTTACTTTGCATAAAAGTTTTCTTTCCAAAATATGCTCCAAATGGGCTCTGCACAGTTGCATACCTTGCGCTAAATTGTCAATTACTCGACCGAATTCCTCTGTGGGAATTTCCTTGATCTTTGCTGTGATTACTGTTCACCAATAGTTTGAGGGTTGTTCTGGTACTCATTATCCTTGAGATACCCCCATAGATAATCATCTAGGGGGTTCAAGTCAGGTGAATGCCGTGCCCACTCCAAGCCACACTTCATGCTGATCAGTCTCCCCTGAAATCACTCTCTCAACCAAGATAGAGAGTCATATGATGTGTGTAGGGTGGCCCCCCCATCTTGCTGGAACCATTGTTGATCTCGATCCAATCCTCTTCGTCGTCCCAATGATGCCAAAAACTTTCTCAATTATTCAAAGATTTGTTGGTTCTGTGTTTGTTTTTGTTTTTTGGGGGGTCACTCTGTATGTGTAGACAACAGAGACTGAGACTGTATATACATGTTTGTTTATTCCTAGTTCTCAAAGGAGCAATGAGCAGAGCAGCCAACTTCAAAGACAAGAGCTGATGGTTCTGTTGGATGGGCACTTAAAGGTCGTGAACCCACCAACTAAAGGTCGTGAACTCACCAACTGGAGTGATAGATGGAGTCTCAAATTGAGGAACACCTGTGGCTCCTTTTTTGTCCATGAATAATATGAATGTTTACCGATTGTGATCAGAAAATGTAACAGTGTACTCAGCACACATACCCACAAGACCACTCAACTATCTCACCAGCAGAAGCAATGCCTTGCCTATAACCCTCACGTCTTTTGTATCATCAAACTTAATGACATTTACATGATTTTATTTAGAATAAATAAGTACTAACTTAGTGTTCTACTGTCACACTCCTAGCTGCATATGTGCATTCTAGTGTATTAACGTAATTGTTAGAAACACCTGGTGGGGATTCTAACATATCTTGACTGGTGACAGATGTATCAGTGACTGACCTCCACTGTGTGGCTGTTCATTATAAATTCAAGATAGATAAATGGCTATTTACTTCGGTGATTATCTGTCCTATTTATTACTTGACCAGTCGTTTACAGACAAAACATCAATAGTGCAAGATGTACAGATGATGCAGTATGGATTTCAGACCCCGGGAAGGTTTACCCAGTCAACAAATTTCCGCAGAAGTCGGATGTGTCGACCGAAAGGTACAAATATCGCAGCTCTGCTGTAAACTGGCACAACGCAATTACATCTAAAACAAAATTCTGGACGAACGCTGAAGAAGAGAATTTCAGACAATAAACAGGATCTTCACCATTCAGTAAATGTGGTTATTGTAGACATGAACAGCTAGGGTTATAATTAAATTGTAAGAACACAGAGATTGTGGTCACCCCCAAGAAGAAAAACATATCATAATGTAACATCAAAATAAATGGGAAAATGTGAGTTGCTACAATCAACTATCGCAGAACAGTTGCAAAATCTGATGGAAAGTGCCATGTAGAGATTAAAACAAGAATTACTATGATAAAGGTAGCCTTTTGCAAGATGGAGCATGTACTCACCAATGAACAGCTGCCAATAGCAGAGAAGGGGGGGGGAGGGGGGGGGGGAGTACTGAAGTGCTATACAGAACCTATATTGTTTTATGCATGTGAAGCATGGACAATCAACAGACAAGCTGAGAAATATCTGATGGCAATGGAAATGTGGTTTCTAAGAAAAATGCAAAGAATATCACGAATATAGAGAAAAATTAATGAAACAATTCAAAAAGAAACAAATGAAAACCGTAAATAGGTTACAGAAGATAGACATAGACTGTTAAGATTCTTTGCGCACATTATAAAAAGTAATAAACTAGAAAATGTACTAAAAACTGGCAAAATTGATGTGAAAAGAACAAGGGGAAGGCAGCGAGATAAAAACCTGGATGATTTAGCCAAACTGCATTGTTTTAATGTCTCTTAAGACCGTGGTGAAAGATGGAAATCTACACATATCATAGGTGTGATCATGAGAAATAGAATCAAAAGAAAATCACAACTTCCAACATCAAGAACACTGTACCTTGTTCAACTGCAACTTCAGGAAGGTAGGTTGCTGTCTTTTTGTGACCCTTTTCATTGATGAATTCAATACGAATTCCATGTGCACCAAGCTGTGAAACAGATCAGCAAATACATAATACAGCAAACACATCAGGCATCAACTACAGAGATCACGCGAGCCGTGGTAGTGCTGTGGCTGGCATGCTTACCTGCAGTGGTCAAGTGTTTGAATCCATAGAGAGGCAGTGGTCAACCATACAGAGGCAGTGGTCAACCATACAAAGGCAGTGGTCAACCATACAGAGGCAGTGGTCAACCACACAGAGGCAGTGGTCAACCACACAGAGGCAGTGGTCAACCATACAGAGGCAGTGGTCAACCATACAGAGGCAACAATTTGTTTTTTAAAATTGGTGTGGGCTTCCAAGTCGACTCATCCAAAGATGGGTGTTTGTTTTTTTAAAACACACTGCATGTCCTTTGCAGGACATTACGATCAACTCTAAACCCTGCTTGTTTTACCAGGCAATGTTAAGGTCAGTAGCTTGCCATTGCTTTCTGAATGAGAAGTTAAGCTAACTGACAGGTGTAGGGGACGACCCACTCTCCCATCATCAGAACACCAGAAGTCTAAGAGCAGGTGCTCTTATCCATTTGGCCACACTGACTGCTCCCAAAGATGGTCGCTAGGAAATAAATGTTGACCACACCATCTATCGAATGCCCAGTGGTTTATAAAAATATGTGTCAGTTACAGTATACCTAATACTCCCCAAGGTGTGGGAGATAGTCCTTGGTTTACTTACAGCTCCCATATGGTGCTTGTGCCTGCGACGGAGACCTCAACTGTTCAGATAGCTGAGGTCACAGAAATGATGATGCAGATAACCACACTTTCATACCTCCAATGACATGGAAGAGGCAGAGGCAGACAGAGAAATGACGCTGGATGACTGAGATGGTGGCATGGTGGAGTACCATCAGCAGAATTGATCCAGAACACCAAAACCCGAGGTCAACGGAGAGACATGAATGTCTACACCAGCTGGCAGGGCACATGATGAACATGAAACTTGAATATTTAGCAAAGCAGCTAAAAATATATAAGTTTCTGAATACAAGTGCTTCAGAAAAGTACTAAAAAAAGTATTCACTGGATAGAAAAGGAAACAAAATGTATACAACATAACTCAGCAATTGAGAAGGTTGGTTATTAAGACCCTAATAAATTGAGGGAAATTAAATATTTTGGGCATGTAAAGAGACATGATTGTTTGGGAAATACTATAGCAGGAGGAGTACTGGAGATCCATAGAAAAAGAAGACCTGGGCGTAGATGGATTCACAATGTGATAGATAACTGATACATGACAGCAACAGAAGACACAGAACATCTGGCTCACGGGAGAGAGGAATTCTGAAAGACTATTGTGTGAGAAGAGTACCAACGCTTGAGGTCAATGCCCTCTAGTATCTTGTGAACAAATGAGTAACTGTACTTGATACTGTCTTCCTCTGTTCATTTTTTTAAAGCATTCTACAGATCTTGTTAATGTGCTCTCATGTCTCACGAACAAGTGAATGTTATCCATATGTGCCCTTTTATATTAAATATTATCAGCTGTTATGATATAATGAACTTCTTTTCAAAGCCTATCCAAATGAATCTTTCTTTTTCTCTTCACTTTTTGCTATTAGACTACATGCCAGGCTTGAAAGAGCTTTCTGGACAGCCTTTGTGTGGGTTGTGGACAAAGTGGTGTTTGCTGCTGTTGCTTCTTCTGTTCCACTTGATCTCCCATTGAACCAGAGGTCCTCAGCCAACTCCCACCACGCCCTCTAACCTGCTGCTGTCTTCTGCAGCATCTCCATGTCCTCCCAATGTGAATGATCTAATTATCTTCTGCATGGTCCAGAGAAAAGACATCCTAGTTATACTGTTATCAGTTTCCTCAATGTGTGCCCTATTCAGTGTCTTTTCCTCACATAATAGAGCAAGACAATCCCTTTGCATCCACAGAGTGAGGCTGTATCAAAACTAGAACCATACGGGTCAGAGAACACTCACCCTTGCTGCTCAACACCCTCTTTCAGTCATATCTGACTATGGGGTGATGTGCCCAATGAGCAGCTGACTCCACACTGCAAGCTTGGGCACATCTGTTTGGAGAACAGACAGTTGCCCAGGCAGAATGCTCTTTCCCTCAACATTACTGACAGATCCAAAAGAATGCCAGTAGTCAATACATTTTGGTATCAATGTCAACAATGGATTCATCAAAATATTATTGAAAAATGTTTTCACAGTAGTTCGTCTTGCAGCAATCTAGCAAGCTTTGGAAAATATTTACCAAATTCCCTTCCAACAGGCTGCAGGCAGACTCTGAATGGACAAATAGAAAAAGTACACAGAGTGCTACACAGGCAAAATAGAGATTTCCTGTCTTTAAGGACTAACTGACCATGTTCAACTGCTGTTTAAATAGAATCCTTTTCCTCCTTAGTCTCTAGAGTTATCGTTTAAATATTAGCTACTACCACTTTGATCTTCCCCCACGAGGCCTCTACTCAGGATCACTTCCCAGGCTTCCACTCTCAGTCTTGTCCTTTTAAGAGACAAATTACCCATGATCATTGTATTTTTAGACAAATGCCCTAGCATCAATACCATAATGCCTTCAGTAGAAACCTAAATAAGCATTACAATATTACAACACCATCAAATAAAACATATGACTTAGCTGATTAGGTGGTGTAGTAGCAACTGCAAATTAACGATTCCTTCTGGAAACTTCTCACCTCCCAGTCCATGTAATCTCCAGCTTCCTCAAAATGAGTCAGTAAGGACACAGAACAGTGAAGCTTGGGAAACTCCTCTTTGGTGATTGGATCAAAACGGCTGTCCTTCATTGCACTGCGGTGAAACAAGTAGACAAGTTACATTTAGTAACAGCATGGCTGCCAGTTGTCCAGTCTGTCAGTTTTATCTGGGTTTTACCTCACATGCCTTCACCAATGTGGATCTCACAGAGAGAATGAGTTCACAGATGAGGACAAGATGATGGTGCTGGGCAGGAAGCATTGAGAACACCTGTTAATAGCATAACTAGAAAATGCTACGTCTGGAATTCACACAGCAACAGAAATAGAGGGAAACCTAAATGCACATGCAGAAAAGAAAAATAGATAGAGATAAATAATATCGGAAGGACACTGAGGCAGCCGCAGGAGACAGTACAGGGTAGGAGGGCTTGTAGACAGTACAGGGTAGGAGGGCTTGTAGACAGTACAGGGTAGGAGGGCTTGTAGACAGTACATGGTAGGAGGGCTTGTAGACAGTACAGGGTAGGAGGGCTTGTAGACAGTACAGGGTAGGAGGGCTTGTAGACAGTACATGGTAGGAGGGCTTGTAGACAGTACAGGGTAGGAGGGCTTGTAGACAGTACAGGGTAGGAGGGCTTGTAGACAGTACATGGTAGGAGGGCTTGTAGACAGTACAGGGTAGGAGGGCTTGTAGACAGTACAGGGTAGGAGGGCTTGTAGACAGTACATGGTAGGAGGGCTTGTAGACAGTACAGGGTAGGAGGGCTTGTAGACAGTACATGGTAGGAGGGCTTGTAGACAGTACAGGGTAGGAGGGCTTGTAGACAGTACAGGGTAGGAGGGCTTGTAGACAGTACATGGTAGGAGGGCTTGTAGACAGTACAGGGTAGGAGGGCTTGTAGACAGTACAGGGTAGGAGGGCTTGTAGACAGTACAGGGTAGGAGGGCTTGTAGACAGTACATGGTAGGAGGGCTTGTAGACAGTACAGGGTAGGAGGGCTTGTAGACAGTACAGGGTAGGAGGGCTTGTCATGAGTTGGTTGAGAGATTATGCTCAATCCGGGGATAAGGAGAGGACCTCACATGTCTAGTGAAGCATGCAGGGCCTAACCTAGATGTCTGAACTTAATTGAAAACTTAACATGTTCAACTTTCAGTTACTGTGTCTATGCCTTTAAAATATACAGTAAAACCACAGACAACAAATAAGCACTAAAATTCAAATAATTTCCAGACACAGTGTGATCAATATTGTTTTGTACTTTATTAGTAATTTTACTTATATTCTTGTTGAATGCTGTTGTATGTTACTGCTCTTGTTCATTTTGTGCTTGTCTAATGTTGCACTCACTAGTTCAATTCTTGTCTAATATTGCTATCACAAGTTCTGCTCTTGTCAAATATTCACATCACTAGTTATGTTAATATCTAATCTTGCTGTCACTAGTTCTATTATCAAATATTCATATCACTAATTCTATTATAGTTTACTGGTGTTCTCGCTCGTTCTGATCTTGTTTATTAATGGTATACTAAATCTGCTCTTGTTTCATACTGTTCCCACTAGTTCTGCACTTGATATTGTTTTCACAAGTTCTGTTCTTATCTGATATTGTTCTCACTGGTTCTTTATTACTATGATATTGTTCTCAGGTTCTGTTCTTAACTGACATTGTTCTTACTAATTCTAAGTTGTATAATACTATTCAGCCTATTATGTTTTACATTTTTCTTGCCATTTCTGTTGTTTGAATCTTTTCCTATGGTTCTGCTCTTGCTTGATATTGTTCTCACTGCGGCTGTTCTTGTCTGATATTATTTCCATAATTTCTGACCTTATTTTACTTGTCTAAACCAGCTGTTCCTGTCTGTGACCTACTAATCTGCACCAACCGCACTGTTTATTAGCTAGGAATCAAAGCCAACATCACAACTTTGCACCACTGCTGCTGGGAATATTTTCCCAGCTAAAGGATTAAGAACTCTTGCACAAGGTCACCACACAGTGAGGGCGCTAGGATTTTATTTTTGCTCTGATAAACACAAAGCTTTTGCCTTTCCATGGAATGGAACCCATGTCCATGATGTGAGAGGCCCACATTGTAACCTTTTACATGATTCCGTCCTACTTGTAATAGTATGTCAGTAAACGACCATTTTACATGTTATAAAGCCAACTGTGCATACAGTGTTAGACTCATATTTTTATAGACCACTTGAGGTGTGTTGCGGTCAACATTTACGCCCGCGGCCCTCACATTCAAAGACATTTCCAGATACCTATTTTAGGCTAGCTTGAGCTGCAAGCCTAAACAATTTGTTTAAATGCGCCTCAGTGTGAATTCAAACCCATGACCAAGCATCTAGCCACTACACTACATATTCATAACAAGTAACCTCAAATTCATTATAACCATCACCACAGCAACTGACAACAAAATGGCATCTACCTGTAAAGAAAGAAAGCAAACAACACATGGTACTTACCTGGCAGCTGAAAATTTCTGCTTAAGGGATGATTCTGATCATGGTCAATGAGAGTAATCACAGCAAGTGAAAAAAAAAAAGAGCAAACATAAAAACATATGGATAGTTGTTTTGAACTTTCTCGTCTGAGAAGGCTTCTCGTTTGAGAAGGTAAGTGCTCATATTTCTTCTTCTCTTGAATAGATTTTGTACATCTGCAATGTTGTCTCAGGTATAAACTCTGCTGTATTTTGTAGTTCACACAGTGGTCCATAATGCTTAGCTTCCACTGTTGTTTTTCTAAATCAGAAGGTTTGCCTAAATATGTTGTATTTGGGCAGTCTTGGAGTAACCGTTCTGCTATCCAGGACACGCCTTCAAATGTGCACACGGCTACTAGATCAATCTTAAATTTTGTAAACATGTGGCTGTGTCAGTGAATGTGTCCTGTTCTGAGATGCAGAATGATTTGCTCTGGTGTGTCCAATGCTCAAACTGTTATATGTCATTATTACACCCTCCTCGCCTTATCTCAATGAGTATCTTTAATGGGAGAAGTTTACATGCTAGTATACTTGCACAATGCCTTTTGTTTCCAGGGCCCTTCTAGGAAAGCAAAGGGAAGTAACACAGTAACCTATCCTGCAGCTGGCACTATGACTTAAAAGCTGTGAGTACATTTCACAACTCCCCAACATATGGAGTAAAGGATCAGCCACAAACAATTTGGAAGCAGACTTCTGTGCATCGATTTTGATGGAATGATCATTGGTAGCTCAGAAAGCAGTGACAAATTTTTTTTTTTTGCATATCCTTTTTTACAGCACATCGCTGTCAACACCAGCATTTTACTGCCGTTGTTGATGTCTAGGCAAGTTTACGTTAAGTAGTTTGCCATTGCTTTCTGAACACCTGGCTCCCATACCAACTCATTAAAACCCAGCGCAATGCTGTCTGCTGATAAATCGGTCACAGCAGTGTTTCGAATGCGGGTAAGTGGGCTTACGAATCGTGTCCTTGATCCCTTCGCCACGGAGATCGGCTGTGACAAACTACAAAACGTAACAACTGCCTAGTAAATAACAAACAGCAAACAAATTGCTGGGGTTGATTGCGACATCCTGTGAAGTACATGCAGCTAACTTACACCTGCCATGCATGTCTTGAGTGGCAATTAAGGAGGGTTGGCATGGGACAGGCTGCCCCATCCCATAGAAAAGTTGAATAGCAAAATCCAACTAACCAGGAACATGTCTAAAGATGGGGAAAGAAAAGTCACCCAGCCAACCAAGATGAAGATGGTGTTCAGTGTTAATATTCCTGCATCGCACAAGCACCGAGTGGAGTAAACATCTGTGCTGTTTGTTTATATTTTTATAATCGTTTTCTTTTTGTTGCCCCATTGATAAAGACTTCAGTTGAAATGTTTCCCTGTACTTGTGTTTTCTTTTCATTCATCAAGCTTCTTTATTTTATTTAATGTTTCTTTCCCATAACCAAGATGAAGTGAAACTCTTCTAGAAGTTGAAATGATTCGGAGAAAGCCGCAAGGATTCTAGATCACCAGCTTACCATTTTTCACCTAGGAAAATCAGAACTGGCAACTGGAATGTAAGAGCTGTATGTGGATCGGGAAAGATAGCACAGGTCGTAGAAGAAATGAAATATAAGATTAAAATTTTTGGGGTTAAAAAACACGTGGAGAAGAGAATTGGAGACAAATATGAATGTTTTAGGGAAGACACAGAGGACGATGCAGAAGATAAGATGGCTTGAAAAGAGCTGCCTGAGGCTCTAGCCTTCATTGAGGTAATCAAGGGGAGAAGAAAAAGAAGATACTAGAATACAGCAGTCAGCATTTAAAATGAAACACGGACACAACTTGAAAGTTTAGAAAAATTAATGTAAAATGAAAGAATAAATGAATATATAATACATTTTCATGTTTGCAAAGTCTTTCTATTGTGTCTTCCTGAAGTGCTTGAATGTTCCAATGACTCCCGACAGTAGCATACCTACTGGTAGAGTCTCTCATGTCGGACGGGTCAAGAGATAGGGATCAGATGAAGTGAGGCATAAACTTGCTGCTTTGTAGGTAGACCGGAGACAGGCAAAGGCTAGGGAAAGCAAATAAAATAAAAAGCTTGCTGAAATTGGATAGCCACAGGCTTGACAAAACAGTGCAAAGTATCTTTGTTTATGATGAAGTCAAGACGCCAACTTGGGACTAATCCTGCCAGGCAGTGACAGTTTTCCTTTCTCTCCTCTTGCCTCGAAGAGGCCCTCGCAGTGTGACTGGTGGTCATCTTCCCTTTTGTGCAGTCAAGGTACAGATGGATAGGGTAAAAGCTATTGACCAAACACCCTGGTCACTCAAAATACTACAGTGGAATGTCAAAGAAATTTTCACAAAAAAGTCCTACAAACTGCCTGCATGAAGGCGAAAACTGATGTGGCATGCATCCAAGAGACCTCAATACCCATCACAAATTTTAAGTCACAAGGTATTATGCCATATGTTTAAACCGCGAAGGACATAAGGAAGAAGTTCTAATACTCATGTGATTCTCAACATTAAGCAGTGAAGTTTCTGTGAACTGTAACAACCAAACAGAAATTATAGGGGTTGATATAATGATAAAGGAAGTGAAAACCAGAATCAATACAACCCAGCAAATAAGGATTTAACACATTCAAGTATGGAAAGAAATGACATAAACTGTATCAAAAATGGAGACTTTATATGCTGCTCACAAAGATGAGGATACCCAGATGCTGACAACTGAGGAGATGACGTGGAGGACTGGGAGATATAGTTTCATCTCCATCTAATCAAAAACAGAACAACAAAGCCAGCTTCTCTCTAAAAGATGATAGTGTACTGCTTCCACCCCAGACTTGGTTTTCTGCATTGGAGGCATTGGACCAAAAAGTCGCTTAAAAGTCGACAGGGCCGACTTCATTGCACCAGGATTTTATCCCATATGGCTCAGTCTCCTTCTGCAGCAAACTGCCGAAAGCGTCACACAAAGCACAAACTCTGTAGCTCCAGTGATTACTGCAAATGTCTTGGAAAGTGAAAGTGGCCAGGGTGGTACTGACCACATCACCCAGTGAGTGCCATTTGGTCTATACAAATATAAGTCTAAATGCAAATGACCAAAGTGCCTTAGATATGTAAAATGGGTCTTTACTTCGAGTACTTGGCAATTTCAAATGTTCAGATAAAGGCTACTACCATAATTTGCAATAAGTTACTCTAATAGTTCCTGACACAACTGTAGAGGATGAGCAACTTCATACGAATAGGACAAGGGTTGACAGCTTAGAAACACTGAGATAAACAACACATTGAACAACAGAAACATTGGGATAAACAACACAGTGAACAATAAACAATGGGGTAAACAACTAGTGAACAATAGAAACATTGGGATAAACAACATTGTGAACAATAGAAACATTGGGATGTACAACATAGTGAACAATAGAAACATTGGGATAAACAACATAGTGAACAATAGAAACATTAAGATAAACAACATAGTGAACAATAGAAACATTGGGATATACAACATTGTGAACAATAGAAACATTGGGATATACAACACAGTGAACAATAGAAACATTGGGATATACAACATTATGAACAATAGAAACATTGGGATAAACAATACAGTGAACAATAGAAACATTGGGATAAACAACATTATGAACAATACAAACATTGGGATAAACAACATAGTGAACAATAGAAACATTGGGATATACAACATTATGAACAATAGAAACATTGGGATAAACAACATAGTGAACAATAGAAACATTGGGATAAGCAACATCATGAGCAATAGAAACATTGGGATAAACAACACAGTGAACAATAGAAACATTGGGATAAACAACATTATGAACAATAGAAACATTGGGATAAACAACATAGTGAACAATAGAAATATTGGGATAAACAACAAAGTGAACAACAGAAACACTGGGGTACACACAATAGTGAAAAATAGAATCATTGGGATAAAGAACACAGTGAACAATAGAAACATTGGGATAAACAACATTGTGAACAATAGAAAAATTGGGATATACAACATAGAGAACAATAGAAACATTGAGATAAACAACATAGTGAACAATAGAAACATTGGGATAAACAACATAGTGAACAATAGAAACATTGGGATAAACAACACAGTGAACAATAAACAATGGGATAAACAACATAGTGAACAATGGAAACATTGGGATAAACAACATTACGAACAATAGAAATATTGGGATAAACAACAAAGTGAACAACAGAAACACTGGGGTACACAAAATAGTGAAAAATAGAATCATTGGGATAAACAACATTGTGAACAATAGAAACATTGGGATAAACAACACTGTGAACAATAGAAACATTGGGATATACAACATAGAGAACAATAGAAACATTGGGATAAACAACATAGTGAACAATAGAAACATTGGGATATACAACAAAGTTAACAAAACAAACACTGGGATAAACAACATAGTGAAAAGTAGAAACTTTGGGATATATAACAAAGTGAACAAAACAAACACTGGGATAAACAACATAGTGAACAATAGAAACGTTGGGATAAACAACATGATGAACAATAGAAACATTGGGATAAACAACATAGTGAACAATAGAAATATTGGGATAAACAACAAAGTGAACAACAGAAACACTCGGGTACACAAAATAGTGAAAAATAGAATCATTGGGATAAACAACATAGAGAACAATAGAAACATTGGGATAAACAACACAGTGAACAATAGAAACATTGGGATAAACAACATTGTGAACAATAGAAACATTGGGATATACAACATAGTGAACAATAGAAACATTGGGATAAACAACATAGTGAACAATAGAAACACTGGGATAAATAACATAGTGAACAATAGAAACATTGGGATAAACAACAAAGTAAACAATAGAAACATGTTGATATACAACAAAGTTAACAAAACAAACACTGAGATAAACAACATCATGAACAATAGAAACATTGGGATAAACAACATAGTGAACAATAGAAACATTGGGATATACAACATAGTGAACAATAGAAACATTGGGATATACAAGAAAGTTAACAATAGAAACATTGGGATAAACAACATAGTGAACAATAGAAACATTGGGATATACAACAAAGTGAACAATAGAAACATTGGGATATACAACAAAGTTAGCACAACAAACACTGGGATAAACAACATAGTGAATAATAGAAACATTAGGATAAACAATATAATGAACAATAGAAACATTGGGATATACAACAAAGTTAACAAAACAAACACTGGGATAAACAACATAGTGAATAATAGAAACATTGGGATATACAACAAAGTTAACAAAACAAACACTGGGATAAACAACATAGTGAACAATAGAAACATTGGGATATACAACAAAGTTAACAAAACAAACACTGGGATAAACAACATAGTGAACAATAGAAACATTGGGATAAACAACATTATGAACAATAGAAACATTGGGATAAACAACATAGTGAACAATAGAAATATTGGGATAAACAACAAAGTGAACAACAGAAACACTGGGGTACACACAATAGTGAAAAATAGAATCATTGGGATAAAGAACACAGTGAACAATAGAAACATTGGGATAAACAACATTGTGAACAATAGAAAAATTGGCATATACAACAGAGAACAATAGAAACATTGAGATAAACAACATAGTGAACAATAGAAACATTGGGATAAACAACATAGTGAACAATAGAAACATTGGGATAAACAACACAGTGAACAATAAACAATGGGATAAACAACATAGTGAACAATAGAAACATTGGGATAAACAACATTACGAACAATAGAAATATTGGGATAAACAACAAAGTGAACAACAGAAACACTGGGGTACACAAAATAGTGAAAAATAGAATCATTGGGATAAACAACACAGTGAACAATAGAAACATTGGGATAAACAACACTGTGAACAATAGAAACATTGGGATATACAACATAGAGAACAATAGAAACATTGGGATAAACAACATAGTGAACAATAGAAACATTGGGATAAACAACATAGTGAACAATAGAAACATTGGGATAAACAACACAGTGAACAATAAACAATGGGATAAACAACACAGTGAACAATAGAAACATTGGGATAAACAACGCAGTGAACAATAAACAATGGGATAAACAACACAGTGAACAATAAACAATGGGATAAACAACACAGTGAACAATAAACAATGGGATAAACAACTAGTGAACAATAGAAAAATTATGATATACAACAAAGTTAACAAAACAAACACTGAGATAAACAATATAGTGCACAATAGAAACATTGGGATAAACAACACAGTGAACAATAGAAACACTGGGATAAACAACATATTGAACAATAGAAACATTGGGATAAACAACAAAGTGAACAATAGAAACATGTTGATATAC
Source organism: Cepaea nemoralis (assembly GCA_014155875.1). Taxonomy (NCBI): domain Eukaryota; kingdom Metazoa; phylum Mollusca; class Gastropoda; order Stylommatophora; family Helicidae; genus Cepaea; species Cepaea nemoralis. The sequence continues at coordinate 153,239 of JACEFZ010009450.1, forward strand.
AACAAAGTTAACAAAAAAAACACTGAGATAAACAACATCATGAACAATAGAAACATTGGGATAAACAACATAGTGAACAATAGAAACATTGGGATATACAACATAGTGAACAATAGAAACATTGGGATATACAAGAAAGTTAACAATAGAAACATTGGGATAAACAACATAGTGAACAATAGAACCATTGGGATATACAACATAGTGAACAATAGAAACATTGGGATATACAACAAAGTTAGCACAACAAACACTGGGATAAACAACATAGTGAACAATAGAAACATTAGGATAAACAACATAGTGAACAATAGAAACATTGGGATATACAACAAAGTTAACAAAACAAACACTGGGATAAACAACATAGTGAACAATAGAAACATTGGGATATACAACAAAGTTAACAAAACAAACACTGGGATAAACAACATAGTGAACAATAGAAACATTGGGATATACAACAAAGTTAACAAAACAAACACTGGGACAAACAACATAGTGAACAATAGAAACATTGGGATATACAACAAAGTTAACAAAACAAACACTGGGATAAACAACGTTGTGAACAATAGAAACATTGGGATATACAACAAAGTTAACAAAACAAACACTGGGATAAACAACATAGTGAACAATAGAAACATTGGGATATACAACAAAGTTAACAAAACAAACACTGGGATAAACAACATAGTGAAAAGTAGAAACTTTGGGATATATAACAAAGTGAACAAAACAAACACTGGGATAAACAACATAGTGAACAATAGAAACGTTGGGATAAACAACATCATGAACAATAGAAACATTGGGATAAACAACATAGTGAACAATAGAAATATTGGGATAAACAACAAAGTGAACAACAGAAACACTCGGGTACACAAAATAGTGAAAAATAGAATCATTGGGATAAACAACATAGAGAACAATAGAAACATTGGGATAAACAACATAGTGAACAATAGAAACATTGGGATAAACAACATAGTGAACAGTAAAAACTGGGATAAACATTATAGTGAATAATAGAAACATTGGGATAAACAATATAGTGAACAATAGAAACATTGGGATAAACATAGTGAACAATAGAAACATTGGGATAAACAATATAGTGAACAATAGAAACACTGGGATAAACATAGTGAACAATAGAAACATTGGGATAAACATAGTGAACAATCAAAACAAAGGGATAAACAACATAGTGTACAATAGAAACATTGGGATAAACAACAAAGTGAACAATAGAAACACTGGGATAAACATAGTGAACAATAGAAACATTGGGATAAACAACATAGTGAACAATAGAAACACTGGGATAAACATAGTGAACAATAGAAACATTGGGATAAACAATATAGTGAACAATAAAAACACTGGGATAAACATAGTGAACAATAGAAACATTGGGATAAACAATATAGTGAACAATCGAAACAAAGGGATAAACAACATAGTGAACAATAGAAACATTGGGATAAACAACATAGTGAACAATAGAAACACTGGGATAAACAATACAATAGAAACATTGGGATAAACATAGTGAACAATAGAAACATTGGGGTAAACAACATAGTGAACAATAGAAACACTGGGATAAACAACATAGTGAACAATAAGTGGACATAACCTGTACAATGCAAGGCAACATAATTCTATGCAAGTAACTAATAACAGAAGTCAGTGTGGCTGAAAGGTTAAGATTGCTTGCTCTTAAACTTCCTGTGTGCTGATAATGTGGTAGTGGATCCATCCTCTACACCTGTCAACTGGGCCTACACATTGACTTTTCGTTCAGAAAACAATGGCAAACTACTTTATGTAAACATTCCATAGAAAATCAACAACATATGGTTTATCGCAAATTCCCGCAAAGGGCATGTCCCATTTGTTTTTTAAACTAATAATAACACCTTTTATATTTCTATATACAAAATTAACAGTTAAGAGTATTAAATCTACAGTCTAGCACACAAACCCTACCTCCCAAAATTAACAATTCAGAAAACAGTCTTAGGCATCATAATACTATAGCACCCCAGAGGTAATATTTCCACTATGTCACATGACCAGGCTAATTTACCTGGTGACTGCATATTCCCTGAGTCCGCTGTGTAAAGAAGTTGGTGAGAAAGTGCCTATACATCCACGAAGTCGGCGCTCTCTTCCCAACTTCCAAGTCACAAAAAGTGGACTGTAAAGAAAAATTGTTGTCACGTAAAATGGCAGCAGTGTTGTTACAAATAAGCAAGCGCAGAAATGATAAATGAAGTTTTACTATAAATGTAAATGCTAACACTGACAAACTAAGCCATTTCCATAAGCCAAGCTGGCAATTTCTTATCTTGTCATACAATGTGCCCATACTAATGCAGTGTTTTATCATTTTATCATATCACATGGCTGCAAAATCCTGGACAATTAGTAAACAGGCTAAAACATCCCTGGAAGCCTTGGAGATGTGGTTTCATAGAAGAATGTTGAAAACTAATTGGACAGCCAAAAAGAGCAATCAGGATGTTTTAAGGGAAGCTGAGTCGCAAACACAACTTATCACAAACATCAAAAAGAGGCAGTCATCATTTTTGTTAATGTTATGAGAAGACAAAAACTGGAACAAGTTGTGACAACCGGAAAGATTTCTGGAAAGAGAGATAGAGCAAGACAGCTTTAGAAGATTCTTGACAGTCTTGTGTCATGGCATGGAAGGGAGTCAACACATGAACTGATCCATGATGTCGGAGACAAAACAGATCAGCAGATCAACTGACAAAACAGCACAGCATATCAACTGACAAAACAGCACAGCATATCAACTGACAAAACAGCACAGCATATCAACTGACAAAACAGGGCATCAGATTAAATGACAAAACAGGGCATCAGATTAACTGACAAAACAGGGCATCAGATTAAATGACAAAACAGCACAGCAGATCAACTGACAAAACAACACAGTAGATCAACTGACAAAACAACACAGTAGATCAACTGACAAAACAGGACATCAGATTAACTGACAAAACAGGACATCAGATTAACTGACAAAATAGGGCATCAGATCAACTGACAAAACAGGACATCAGATTAACTGACAAAACAGGGCATCAGATTAACTGACAAAACAGGGCATCAGATCAACTGACAAAACAGGACATCAGATCAACTGACAAAACAGCACAGCAGATTAACTGACAAAACAGCACAGCAGATCAACTGACAAAACAGGACATCAGATCAACTGACAAAACAGGACATCAGATCAACTGACAAAACAACACAGTAGATCAACTGACAAAACAACACAGTAGATCAACTGACAAAACAGGACATCAGATTAACTGACAAAACAGGGCATCAGATCAACTGACAAAACAGGACATCAGATTAACTGACAAAACAGGGCATCAGATTAACTGACAAAACAGGGCATCAGATCAACTGACAAAACAGGACATCAGATCAACTGACAAAACAGCACAGCAGATTAACTGACAAAACAGCACAGCAGATTAACTGACAAAACAGGACATCAGATCAACTGACAAAACAGCACAGCAGATTAACTGACAAAACAGCACAGCAGATTAACTGACAAAACAGCACATCAGATCAACTGACAAAACAGGACATCAGATCAAATGACAAAACAGCACAGCAGATCAAATGACAAAACAGCACAGTAGATCAACTGACAAAACAGCACAGCAGATCAAATGACAAAACAGCACAGCAGATCAACTGACAAAACAGCACAGCAGATCAAATGACAAAACAGCACAGCAGATCAACTGACAAAACAGGACATCAGATCAAATGACAAAACAGGACATCAGATCAAATGACAAAACAGCACAGCAGATCAAATGACAAAACAGCACAGTAGATCAAATGACAAAACAGGACATCAGATCAAATGACAAAACAGGACATCAGATCAAATGACAAAACAGGACATCAGATCAAATGACAAAACAGGACATCAGATCAAATGACAAAACAGGACATCAGATCAACTGACAAAACAGGACATCAGATCAACTGACAAAACAGCACAGCAGATTAACTGACAAAACAGCACAGCAGATTAACTGACAAAACAGCACATCAGATCAACTGACAAAACAGGACATCAGATCAAATGACAAAACAGCACAGCAGATCAAATGACAAAACAGCACAGTAGATCAACTGACAAAACAGCACAGCAGATCAAATGACAAAACAGCACAGCAGATCAACTGACAAAACAGCACAGCAGATCAAATGACAAAACAGGACATCAGATCAAATGACAAAACAGCACAGCAGATCAAATGACAAAACAGCACAGTAGATCAAATGACAAAACAGGACATCAGATCAAATGACAAAACAGCACAGTAGATCAAATGACAAAACAGGACATCAGATCAAATGACAAAACAGGACATCGGATCAAATGACAAAACAGGACATCAGATCAAATGACAAAACATGACATCAGATCAAATGACAAAACAGGACATCAGATCAAATGACAAAACAGCACAGTAGATCAACAGCAAGCATAGATCAGAAGATGAACAGGTAAAATGAATAAGCTGGAAAGGTAATTTAAAAATTAATGGGCCCTTATCACATACCTTGAGGCGTCTGAGGCATATAGTAAGCAAAAGTAAAGGACACTTCTACATGCCTTAAGGCAAATATGTCACTTTCACTTCCCAAGACAATTCCCGATACCCATGAGTCAACCTAGGAACCCAGGTACATTTCAAAAACAAGCCTCATTGCAGATTTGAACCTAAGACTACCAGGCCCAGCAGGTAAATATCTGTCCACTATGCTGCCATGACTCCCCCTGGGGCATACTAGTGCCAGATGTGTATTTTTATGGTCCAATTGGCACTTGAGGGAGTAATGTGATCAATATCTTACTGGCTGCCTTTACTTGCCATGATATCTCCTGGGATCCATTTAAACTGGGTCAATCTTGGAGCCCAGGAAATCTTAAAAAGATGCCTTGATGCAAATTCAAACTCATGACTGCTGGGACGAGAGATAAAAGTGTTAGGTACTGTGCTGCTATGGCTCCCAACTGATACAGCAGTCAGCAAAAGATTGATTAATTGACAGCACACTTAGCACAAGACAGCCAATCAACTGACAGCACTCAGCACAAGACAGTCAATCAATTGACAGCACTCAGCACGAGGCAGCCAATCAACTAACAGCACTTAGCAGAAGACAGCCAATCGACTGACAGCACTCAGCAGAAGACAGCCAATCAACTGGCAGTATAGGTCAGCAAACCAAACAACAGTATAGTGCAGAGGCTGACTGCGAATAGTGGGCAATGATGAAGAAAACGTGAATGTTGACAGTGAGAAATAATGAAGATAACATGGATGTGGAAATAATGAATAGAACATGGATGTGGAAAGTGAGAAATAATGAAGAGAATATGGATGTGGATGGTGAGAAATAATGAATAGAACATGGATGTGGAAAGAGTGAAGTCAGTGACAGAAATAATCTAGAAAACACTGATGCAGTAAATAGTGTGAAGAAATACAGTCACAATTGAGGACAAAAGTGTTAGTTAACGTATGGAATACTGATGTATAAAGATGATACTGGCCTGCCTATACAGCAAACAATTCAAATATAGCAACTTTTTGAGAGATTGCCTACTCTCATCATCAGATTCCTAACACTTAATTTATGATTTGACATCAATACACTTGGGGCATTCCCATAGATGCGCCATCCTCCTTTTCAAAAGCCACCAAAGAATTCCTATGCTGATTTTACCAGGTCATCATCAACATACGCCATGCCGATTGCGTGGGCGGTCATGTTTTGCTATCTCACTCGATCACCAGAGGCGTGGATCAGCACAGTGTTATTGTCTCGACCATGTCATGTGTCCAAGCCATCCAGGTATTTACTTCTCTGCCTTCCCCTTGATCTTGCCAGTTGTCACCAAGTTCTCCAATGTATTTCTTCTCATAACGTTCAGGTGCAATCTGATTAAACGTCTGCCTGGTTTTTCTTGTACCCTTGGAGTATCATTCTGACCCTCTACACACTTCCTTCTGAGCCAGTCTGTCCAGATATGGATTCTTCATCCTTTCATCTGCACTCTCCACTTGATCCCAGATCTTCACCAGATCACCTTCACAATAACGTAGCTCTCTACCCTGAGGAATGGCAACAGCTAATCTATCAACCTATTCACTGATTCTCACACCTGCATGCCATGGACAGAAAATCCATATGCTTGCAATCTCCATCCTGTCGAGCAATGCTAGCCACACCAGGGGCATGCCAGTTTCCAGACCCACTCATTTACCTCTTACCGAAAATGCATCAGTCTATGTAAATACATTGTGAGGGTGTGACTTGTCTTCTATCAGCTGTTGCATGGACAATTCTATAATACTTGCTGCCCATTCTCGGCATCCTCATCCCAATGTAACTATAACCATACAATACTCCTAATGCTCCTCAACACGCTATCCTGCCCATTCCACAACCCTGACCGACTGTCAGCTTGTGTCATCCAAGACCTGCCTCTCTTCAACCTATGTCCCTTGGTGTCATCTATAGCTTAGAACAGAGGATTTCCATCTTTTGCCGCAATTCAGGGGTACATGATGGCTTGAAAACTTTTTACCTGTCATATATATGGATGGCAGGGCCAGTTTAGGCTGCATCAATATAAAATAGGTTTATCCCTTGTACAGCTGAGAATTACTCAAATGGCCTCACTGGCTGGCTATGGGATACCATGAGCATTCCTAGACCATACTCAATCACCAAAGTGCTCTGATGCGTGTGCAATATGCTGTGCTCCATGTCTGCCACTGTCATCACTTTCTGAGCATTGAGTCCTTTCTTGGTCTTGTCCATTACCTCCACACATGATCTTTGAAGGACAGGCTTCTGAAAAAGGTTATTCCCAGGTACTTGAGTGTGTTCTGTCTACTGATCACAACGCCATTGATGTGGTATCGGGTACCTCCTCCTTGACAATTCTGTTGTTCACTGAACACCACAGTACAGGTACTAAGGCAAGAATGTGAAATCAATTGAAACATTGCTTTATTTAAATTGTTCATTATAAATGTGTTAGCTTTCTAGAATATTGATATTGATTCCAGAATTCCGGGCAAACCCATAGTGGCTCCCAATGATAGAAAAATCCAAGGAGCCAGATTGCCATGGCACCTGGAAAGTTTTATCTGGCGCTTGATTTTTCAATCCTTTCCTTAATCCATGTGTGAAAAAAAATATACTGGCTCCTGTGAAAGACGAGGCTGGCTCCTGAATTGTCCTCAGTTTGTTTTCTATATCTGGATGCTCCATCTCCCACAGCAAATGTAACAAGGTATAGATGCTAATTGTTCCAGTGACACAAAGATTGTTAGCATGTTGGTTTAGTCCTCTCATACATCCCTCCCTGCCAAACCCACCCTTAACTCTTCATTCAAGCATCCTTAAACATGCTGTTTCATCCATTACTGTGTCAACAAGATCAGGTAGTGAAGAGGGCACAGATATCGATAGAGTGAAGTTGAGAATATCGATGTGAACAGTGCAAGGCAATGAGAGAACACGGATGTGGGTACTGTGAAGTAATGAAGACAACATAGATGTGGATATTGTGAAGTAGTGGTGAGAACATTAACATGGGTAATAGCAAATGAAGGGGTCATGACTGCCAATAATATGTAGTAATAAAAGGAACATGAATGTAGATAATGTGAGTAATTAAAGTAACATGAATGTGGGTTGAATAAAAGAATGAGTGGAACATAGATATAGGTTGTGTGACAGTTAAGCGAACACAGACATGGGCAGTGTCAGGGACTTATATGTAAGGAATAGTGTAAGTGCCGGTATGTAAGCGAGAGTCAGTGTAAGTATAGCTGAGGTCAAGGGCAGTAGGAGACATCACGGCGTGGCTAGCGGACGGTCAGGCAAGAAGTCCGTGAACAGAGCCACGTGATGTGGGAAGGTCAACGAGGAGAGAGGCAGTGTGTGTGAGACAGCGAATAGAGACGGACGTGTGGAGATCTAGAGAGCGATAGAACGATAGAACGATAGTGTTTGTGACGGATAGATGGAGATGAACGTTGTGTATTGATATTCGAGGAATGTACTAACTGTGATATGTGCGGGATGATGTGAAGTTGTGATTGTGAATGATCATACGGGCGACAGTGTAAAGATCGCCATTGTGAGCTAGCGCGTGACTGCTGGTGTTGAACGATTGTTTGAGTGTGAAGTGCGACCATGTTGTCAGCCTGTAATATATTGTAATAAATGATTGTTCAGGAGATAGCTCCTGCCAGTTTCCGATTGCATTCATGTGTTATTAGTATATGTGTCGTAGCTGTTGTAATTTGCCTGTCCAAGTCCAGTGAGCTAGAAGGAGCTAATAGTTAGGACTCTGACAGGTATAATGGTGTCAGAAGTACACATGAACCACATTCCCATGTAAATTGCATAAAAGAACGCTACTTTTGTAAAGAAGAAGATCAATTGCAGAATTTGTTAAAAAGTTAAAAATAGAAGATTTGGTAACAAAATCAGAACGAAAATAACATCATTTCTTTCCACAGCAGGTTTCAATTCTACAAAGCGACCGACGTAACCAGAACAGGTCAACTGTAACCAGCTCGAGAATCATGGTCCTGTACATCAAGCGTTCGAGTAGTCAGCAGATAAAGATAAGTTGATTAATTTTGATTGCTAAGTACCCAAATCTGCATTCTTTGATTTGCTTGTATAAATACCATCATTAGTAGATTTGAATATTAATTAACAGAAAATGAGTTCAGATGATGAACACATCCAAGATCTATCAGACTTCTGGGGCACAAAACATTACAGAGGGTTGCAAGATTTTTTCATGGGTACACGGACACAAGACGAAGCAAAATGTAATATAAATCATGACCTAATACGTGATTGGACACAGAAATTTGAAAAGAAAATGCAAGACTACAAAATCCCAAAATATTATTGGAGTATATGGTACACATCGCAAGTGCCAATAGAACGTAAAAAATTATCGGAGATCATACCAGAGTTCTCAAGTACAGACTATGACTATTATAAAACAAGAATATTAAAACACTATATGAACTCTTTCAAGACTCTAAAATTAGAGGTACAAAAGTTGAAACCAGCCACAGACAAGTCATTCGTCCAGTATATAAGGGAAATAGAAGAATTTTTCAGAAAGCTAACATTTGAAATTAAACATACAGACAACAATCAAGAAGCAATAAATTTCTTGCTAATAGAAAAACTAAAAGCAACACTCCCAGCCGAATGCGGAAAATATTTAGAAGAACACAAAACAGAACCTATCAAAAACTTACTAGAAAAATGCCGCGAATATTACAACCAAAGTATAAACCTAGTTAAGAACACTCAACAGAAAAGTACTGTGAAAGCAACGGCATCTGCAGCCACAGATTGTCAAAACAAACCACAGAAAACAAAACCAGTACTATGCAAACATTGTAGCACTCCACATACAGAAAATGGAATATGCGATAAAAATCCCACTTATCAAGAATACCTAAATATTATTATAGCACAAAAACTGGGGAAGGTAAACCAAAGGAAATATAGAACAAAATGTCATTTTTGCCTTGCGTATGGCCACAGACGTTTTGAATGTGAAGGAGTAAAAAGAATAGAGAGAGCAAAAGCAAATGCAGCCATAAACATTACAACAGACATTTCAGCAAAGAACTTAGAAAAAGTAAACATCACAGAGACGAAAACAAAACCAAACACTGCAAATTCAGAACAGACTGAGTTTTACCCATCAGACTTTATACCATATTTTAATAATGTTGTTAACATCACTCTACCTCATTCCTTATTAAAAGAGGGTAATACTCAACAAGAAAGTGAGGAAATGAACAAAACCTCAAGACTGTCATTAGGAAAACTAACATTCCATGAGGGATACATTAATGACACAGTATGCACATGTGTACGCGACACAGGGTCCTGTCTTATCGGTCTTCGGAAGACCCTAGCTGATCCTAAAGACTACCTAGATGAGTACATCTATTGCAGAACTGTTTCAGGGACAGTAGAGAAATATCCTATGGCATGGGCCAATATAAAATCACCTTTCCTATCAGGCAGAGTAACTTGTGCTTTATTAGACAATCCATGCTGTGATTTATTAATTGGAAATGTATTCTTCTTCTTCTTCTTCGTTCATCCGGAGTTTTTTTTTCGGATGTGATTGCGTTGTGCCTGTTTACAGCAGAGCTGCGTTCTTGCGCCGTTAGGCCGACACATCCGACTTCTGCGGGCATTTGTTGACCAGGTTAACCTTCCCGGGGGAAATGTATTAAATGTGACAGACTACACAGAGTCCAAAACACACAGGGCAGAAAGTTAACACCACAACAAGCACTGCCTTAACTACACCACTCATCATACAACAACATGATGAACAGACCAAAGTACCACACCATACCAACTTGATTACCATCTCACAACAAGAAAAAACAGAAACTGGTGTGTATCATCACAAGAAAAAAGGTGCAGAAAACAAGCATTTCACAAGAGCGAGAAAAGATCACAAATCATCATGGTACATACTATACCTCCTGTACACCCTGTTAACTACACACATGCCCAAGTGCACACAATGGATGGTTATACTCGCACTACTCATTGTAAATACAAGACAAATGTCTTCACAAGCAATTTTATTCACCCATCATCATGATGCAACACAGATGATATTACTCATGACAAACCAGCTAACTTTGATACTTGCATCATTACTGGTGAACCAGAGTTTGTTGTTACCACTGCTAAACACTATGTCAAATCAACTCAGACACATACTTATGCTGAGCAATGTAAATCATCAGTCGGTGGAATTACTGACAAAAATCAGCAACAAATTACCCTACATATTTTGGAAAATATACACAAATTGCAGAAAAGCATACAAACATGCACGATTACATTTCAAAACTATACATGGTGTATTATTATTATTTGAACTATTGAATGAATACACACATGTACGAGTGCAGGTTTGGAGATAGCACTCAAAATGATCTCAACATGAAATGTGAAAATCCCCACCCTTCGGAAAATTTTAACCGTAACCCACTTTATATCCTTAGATCGAGTAACTCCAGAGTTGCCTTGTCTGCTGTACAACTCCAGCGCTATGATACTAGCACACTTCATTGTATAGACCAACATAAAAGTTCCTTCAACATGAAAAGTGTCACCAACAGAACAGTAAGACTCAACATGTGATTTCAGGTATCTAACAGTAAGATATACCCATATTGACTTTGTTTCAAACGAGTATCTACAAAATCCACCTTTTGAAATCGACTAACAACGACGACAACTTTACAAGTACAGACACTCATTTCCAGTGAACAGTTTAATGAACCAGATGCCAACCTACAAACTATGGCAAAGACAGTCACAGACAGACGCACCATGGCCACACTCAAAATTAAGGCCACCGAACTTAATTAATTCGTATTTTATATGTGTGAATTCCAGCAATTTTACAGAACGGACTTACAAATTGTCCAAACTTGGTGAAGTCTTAATCACTATACAGAAGAAAAGACAATATCAGGATATACAGAAGACGTCAATAATCGTATGAGAAAGAAGATATGCCAAACATTCCAGCACGGAAATGAACATTGAACATTGTTAATTTAATTCCGTGTGCATAACTTTCACAGGACAAGAACAGTATTATACGTGCATAAAGGCAGCGACGATGAATATTTTATTGTAAATGTATTAACTGTATGACATCCAATGTCTAATTTTATTATTATATTAGGTTGTATTGTTATAATGTGATATGTACATATGAGCGTAAGTATAGTGGCGAATAGAATAAGTTGTAATGCTGAGAATCAACGCCTGGCAATCCCAATGCGCGAGTGTTACCAAACTTGCCTTCGCGTATGGTGGATAGCCCGACGAATGACGCTTAGCAATAGTGGTACAGAATTAACATCAGAATATGGTAACAAGAAGGAACATACCAACAGGGTGATGCCAACCAAAGAGATTAATAAGAACTCTCCATAACAGTAAACGAGGTGTGCCAAAAAAGGGAAACAACTCACGGTCCGACATAAGATGAGGTAAGGGGGACTATGACATACAGGAAGTATATTCGAACCATGACCACAACATTGACATAGCATGCTCATAAAGAATCGATTAGGGTGCATTAAATAGAGACGAGGGGAACCACGTCTGAATAGAGAGAAAATTTAAGAATGCTGTAAGAGGAAGTTGTAGCCTTTTTTGAGGCGTAAACCAATGGAGAATCCTTAAACCAGCATAGCCACAATAACTATGAGATGATAATGCACAGACAATCGATTGGGAAACATGAACAGAATGTAATGTCACGGATTGGGGGTTGAATAATATAACGAGGTATGACAAGTAGACCAAACCAGAACATTTGTCAGACCACGACAAAACCTTGAGAGAAACCTCAATACTGAAAAAGAGAGAACAATATTTGAAGTTAATCTCGGAAAAGATCAGAGCAAAAAGGGACACAAGCGTATACTTATGATCATATAATCCCCTGACAAGGTTAGAAAGATGTACCAAGAGTAACAACAACAGAATGTGTCACATTTCCAAGAGAAAGTGCCACATTGTTTGTGCGGGGGGAGAGTGTCAGGGACTTATATGTAAGGAATAGTGTAAGTGCCGGTATGTAAGCGAGAGTCAGTGTAAGTATAGCTGAGGTCAAGGGCAGTAGGAGACATCACGGCGTGGCTAGCGGACAGTCAGGCAAGAAGTCCGTGAACAGAGCCACGTGATGTGGGAAGGTCAACGAGGAGAGAGGCAGTGTGTGTGAGACAGCGAATAGAGGCGGACGTGTGGAGATCTAGAGAGCGATAGAACGATAGAACGATAGTGTTTGTGACGGATAGATGGAGATGAACGTTGTGTATTGATATTCGAGGAATGTACTAACTGTGATATGTGCGGGATGATGTGAAGTTGTGATTGTGAATGATCATACGGGCGACAGTGTAAAGATCGCCATTGTGAGCTAGCGCGTGACTGCTGGTGTTGAACGATTGTTTGAGTGTGAAGTGCGACCATGTTGTCAGCCTGTAATATATTGTAATAAATGATTGTTCAGGAGATAGCTCCTGCCAGTTTCCGATTGCATTCATGTGTTATTAGTATATGTGTCGTAGCTGTTGTAATTTGCCTGTCCAAGTCCAGTGAGCTAGAAGGAGCTAATAGTTAGGACTCTGACAGGCAGTGTAACATAGTGAAGGAAACACTGGTACAATTTATATGTGTAGTTTGTGAGAGAACTGGGTCAGTCCTGATGTGTATGAGTGCTGTGCCATACTCGAGACATGAGCGACCATATGTGCATGAAACATTTTTGTGAGATTAAAGGATAGGTTTATATATATTTGTAATTTATGTGACATAGAAGGACAGCCATGTTATATGTGAGCAACTGGGGTTAGAATTAAATTGTAAAAAGACACAGGTTATGGTCGTCACTAGGAAGAACGAGGTACCACAATGTAATATACAAGTAAATTGGAATATTCTTGAACAAGTGAATCGGTACAATTATCTCGGAAAAGTCATAACATCTGATGGGAGATGCCTTGAAGAGATTAGAACAAGAATCACCATGGCGAAAGTAGCCATTAGCAAGATGAAAAACATTCTGACCAATAAAAAGATATCAATTGAAACAAGAAAAAGAGTGTTGAGGGGATACATAGAGCCTGTTCTTTTGTATGGATGTAAAACTTGGACAATGTGCAGTCAAGATGAAAAACATCTGATAGCTGCAGAAGTGTGGTTTCTGAGGAAAATGCAAAGAATACCATGGACAGATAGAAAAACCAATGACCAAGTACTACAGGAGACAAATGAAAACCGTAAATTGATTAGAGAAATTAGACGTAGATAGTCCAAATTTTTTGGACATGTTATGAGAAGAAATGGATTGGAGAACTTAGTGACAACTGTCACGATCGAAGGGAACAGACCAAGAGGAAAATACCTGGATGGCTTGGCCACATGGCATGGACGAGATAGGAACACTGAGCTGATCCACGACTCTGGTGATCGAGTGAAATGGCGAGTCATGACCGCCCACGCTTTTCGGCATGGTACATGATTGATTGAAGTCTAATTTCTCTAATCAGTTTAGTTTTCATTTGCTTCTTGTAGGACTTAGTCATTAGTTTTTCTGACTGTCCATGGTATTCATTGAATTTTCCTCAGAAACCACATTTCCACAACCATCAGATGTTTTTTAGACTGTCTGCTCATTGTCCACGCTTCATATCCATACGAAAGTACAAGTTCTATGTTGCACTTCAACACTTTTTCTCATTGCAATTTACATCTTTTTATTGATCAGTATGTTTTCCATCTTGCAAAAGACTACCTTCACCATGGTGATTCTTGTTCTCCCATCAGATGTCACAACCTGAGATAGCCATACCGATTCACTTATTAAAGAATATTCCCATTTACCCGTACATTACACTGCGGTATTTCTTTCTTCCCATCCACGACCATAATCTGTGTCTTCTTACAATTTAATTCTAACCCTAGTTGTTCACTGTGTGCAACAACCGCATCTACTAAATGTTGCAGATTCTGCTCATTGTCTGCAATCAATACTGTCTGTATTATCCACATATCTAATGTGATTGATGTTACGTCCCCCAAAGGTGGTTCCTCTCATATCTTCTAAATTTCTAAAAATATTTTCATTGTACAGGGAAAAAAGATCTGGAGACATTACACACCCATGTCGCACACCTCTCTTAATAGGCTGATATTGACGTACTTCATTATCAATCTTTATAGCAGCTTGTTGTTTCCAATATATTTGACAGCCTCAATTAATTAAGGGGCATTAACAGTTCAATGTGGTAGCTTCAACAATCTGGAACAAGAATGTGCAACAGCCTCAACAACAGGTGTTTGTTCATATTATTAGTGTATGAAGACAGTCTTTTAGACTCACACCAGCCTGCAACATGAGGAAGTCCCACAGAATTATTACTTCACCCACTTCCACATCTCCACCCCACTTTGGTGGGTGCATGCAACCAATTCCAGACAAATCAAACTGTTGAATATGGTTGAACCTAAACCATGGTAGCACAGGTAGAAGACGTAGGTATATTATACAGTGCACACCCACCTGGTTACACAGTGTGCACACTCTTATATTAAACTGTAACGTCTCTATGACATGCCCTCAACATAAAGCAAAGACACAGTGTGGGGGAATTATAAAAATCGTGCAGTGTAATCTTTCCTCATTGATGGTGTTTCTATTCATCCTTGTCCTGGTTCTAAATTTAGAACTCCCTAACTTTGCCTTTGTTAGAGAATTGTATTTCTTCATCTTTCCCTCGATCTGTCTAACATAATGGAGACCAGGCCACCGTCTTTAACCATATGGCTAAATAAAATGCCGATAATAAGGGATAAGACAAGGTGTGTATGAAATCATAAGATAATAATTGTTTATGAAATTATATTCTAACCCACCACACCACATAACCTGCCACCCCCTACCGTGCTAACATGAGACAGTCCGGGATATATCGCGGGCCTGGGAAATACTCCTCAGTTAAAACATATCATTCCAGCATTATGCAAATAATTATCTACACGCTAAAATAACTTAATGAGTGATTAGGCTATGGTAGATAGAGAAGAGGATAGACTAGGAAAGCCGTGCTGATGTCAGTGACACGGTTCGGGGAAGTGGGTCATACTCACTAGGCCTCATTTGTGAAAGGTGGGGCAGCTCTTGACAGCTCGTAATTGTGTAAATGTCCGTGAAGAACGTCGAAACAGAAGTAACACATTTCTGGCAGCACGACGGAATAGCCATTTTTGTGGTAACTAGAATGTCCAGATTGTAAAGATCCGTTACATATAGAAGGCATAGAATTGTTGAGTTTCTGTTTCTTGACCCCACAGCAGCTGCTGGCCATGTTTCCACGTCTCGCCAACTCTCGCGTTACGTCCACACACGGACCATCTGGCAACTGCAGTCTTACCCATACACACCATATTGGTCAGATTTTCATGCATCTAGCGGTTACTGTCGGAGTCCTGCATATTTTAACGCCCACCAGCTTCGACACACCAAGTCGTTAATTAGATTCTTAATTTTGTTATAAGGTCAACAAGATAGAGGCAAGGAAGTAGTCACGTTACATAATAAAGCTGTATCAGAAAATAAATAAATATGCAAAATTGTAAACATTTTATATCGAGTTAGTGAGCATTTCTATATATTTGCCACGCGTTGGATTTCAGTATCTTTATGTTATGGTGACTGATTCAGACAAAAGCATCAAGGCCACACAACGATATGTATTATTAGATAAGACACGTATGGCTTGGGATAGGGACGGGAAATTTTTTAGACGAAAAGAGATGGCCACTTCACATCATAAAGTCATGACCTAGTATATGTGAAGACCTTAGATGTCAAGCTTCAGAGAAACCCTGCCTATTTGTTGGTGTGAAATTACAACACAAGACTTGCATACTCCACTGGTTTCTGAGCTATGGGGAGGAGGGGGGACAACAATCACCTTGGCATGACATTATCAAACCCACACCGGAAATAATTTTTAATGTAAATTTATTTTCATATTTTGTGGATTATACAAAGGTATTTGACTGTGTACAACCTCGGGAACTTTGGGAAATCATGGGGAAAATGGGCTTTCAATCATATGTAATATACAACTCATGCTCTATCTAGACTATCTCTATCTAACAAGCAGCGGTTAGAATAGATATCGAGACATCAGACTGGTTTGAAATCAAGCAAGGAGTCCGTCGGGGCTGTGTACTGTCCTCATATTTGTTTAATCGGTATGCCGAAAATATAATGAGAAATTTCCAAGATGATATAAACAGGGAGCAATATGATGCCCTAAATATCGGCGGTCATGAAATACCAGAGATTCGATATGCTGATGATACAATATTGCTAGCCACAACACAGAATGGTATAGAACACATAATACCCTCAACCCACTTGAATAGTAAAAATCACAACATATATCTGAACATATCAAAAACAAAGATAAAGCATACAGATGAAACTTCTATGAAGACAGAAATATATGTTAATGAGGAAAAATTGGAAATTGAAATTTCGAATATCTTAGGTCACTGATTACCAACAATGGTGACACGATGAAAGAAATTAAACGACGAATATCTATTGCTCTTCAATGCTAAAACAACTTAATAAATTGTGGAGTGAGACAGATAGAACTACAAAAATTATATTTTAAAGAGCATGCATCTTTCCCATTGCAACATACGTCTGTGAGACATGGACACTTACTAAACAAGCTGAACAATGCATCAATGCCGTTGAATATAAATGTTATAGACGGGTTCTAAGAACATCTTGGATAAAGAATAGAACAAATGCATTCATACTTCAAGAGCTGAATATTGAAGTACGTTGGCTATTAAAGACGATAAAACAAAGAAAATTGAAATATTTTGGTCACTTGAAACGTCACGAAAGTTTGGAGAGAACAACAATGGAGGGGTATATACCTGAGATGAGAGGAAGAGGAAGGCCAAAGAGAAGATGGGTGCAGGACGTGGCGGGTGATCACTAGATAGTTGTATCGGACGCAGGACGTCTTGCTTATGATCGAGAGGTTTTCCGGAAGGTTGTAATGGGTGCGAAGTTCTGCAAAAGACATGAATGAATTAACTAATTAATGTGGGTGAAACCGTGATAAGCCGCTATTTGTGACCGACTCAGTCACAGGATTATTAAACTGAGCCAAGGATGGGCTCTAATATAACCTCCCTTTGAGGTTGAGTGGGGTAGGGTTAATGATATAATCGAAATCGAGCTCTGCCACAGTCTCCTGTGGAGATGGGACTTGGGTACCAGTCGAGAAACAAGTCTATAACAATCTCATCCACACAGAAGCAAGCCCGCTTCATGGCTTGGGCGGCCTGCGTGTCAATGGTTTGTCGTATGTTGTTGCTTTGTTAGTTTGTCTGTTAGTTTGTCGGGCGTTGATTTCGTGACGTTTGTCGGGCGTTGATTTTCGAAAATTCGCTAGACGGTGACGCGGTCATCTACACAGATGGGTCGGTCGTCCGACATGTGAGAAGCTCATGGGCCTTTACAGCTCGGGCCGGAGGGAGAATTGTGAAGGAGGACTCTGGTGCTTTCACTGAAACCACAAGTAGCCTGACCATGGAAGTCGTGGCAGTAAGTAAAGCAATAACATGGCTCGAGACACAGACATTCACTAGGGCTTGTTTCCTTAGCGACTCAATGAACATGATCAAGAGGATAGAGGAGGGGTCGATCCGAAGAGAATGGTTGCTGCCTCTGGAGCGGTCTCGACTGGCAAAGATTAGTTTCATCTTCGTGCCAGGGCATGCGGGAGTACAAGGAAATGAGCGGGCTGACAAGCTCGCAGGTGAGGCTACTGTGGAGGGCGGAAGCGCCATGGACCAGGCCGACATTCTGAATGCTCTACGAGAAGTAAGACTTTTGCTAGAATGAAGTGATGACTGTGAATCTACAACAATGGCCAGACTGCGAGAGCAGCAAATTAAAAGAGGGGTGGCCAAACAAGAACACTACGCAGGAAGCCAAAGAAGATTTATAAACCAACACAGAACTGGCGTCGTTAGCCGCTACACGTTGCGGGATTTGCTGAGGAGGGGATCCGAGCACTTATGGACTGAATGGTTCGATGTGCAATGAGGATGATCTGTCGACTAACTAACTAACTAACTAGTTTGTCGGGGCTGCGTGGTCTCGAGGTATGGTGTCCGCCTAGAGTGCTGGAGGTCCCGGGTTCTTCTTCTTCTTCTTCTTCTTCTTCTTCTTCTTCTTCTTCTTCTTCTTCTTCTTCTTCTTCTTCTTCTTCTTCTTCTTCTTCTTCTTCTTCTTCTTCTTCTTCTTCTTTTCTTCTTCTTCTTCTTCTTTGCGTTCATCCGGAGTATTTTTTCAGATGTGATTGCGGTGTGCGTTAGGCACCCTTGGGTCGAAACCCTTAGGTCAACACATCCGGCTTCTGCGTGCATTTTTGACCAGGTTAGCATTCCTAGGAGACTCTCACTTTTGTGGTACCGTCCACCTCCCAGCTGGTCGAGTTGGAACAGTCGAAGACTTCGCAGTCATCCCTCAAAGGAAGGCAGGGACAGTCCATAGCATTTTCCGCCATCCTGGGTGGCTTCCATAATTGCAGAGCCGACACATAATGCTCTGGTGCTGGGCTCACCGAGGTAATCGTCACGTCCTGCTCATGGCTGCTTTAATTCCTCACTTCAATATATTGGGCACTTCGTTAACCCCAGGCCGTTCCCGCACAAACCAGACAGGTCTGCAGATGGTATCCACTCAGCGAGTTTTCGACACGGACATGTGCTTGTCGGTGCGCCCGTCAGAGCTGGTCCAGGCACGACTGACATTTGGCAAACTACCTAGTCAGAGCTGTTCCGAACAAGAGCGGCATTCGAAAACTAGGTAGTCAGAGCTGTTCTTAGCACGAGAGACATTCGGACGAGACATTTCACTCGGACGTAAATGCGTAGTGCCAATTTTTATTTTGCCACCCGTAGGACGGCACTTCCGGCTTCGGTGGGCATTTTTTTTAGTGAGGTTAGCCTTCCTCTGGGCCCCGGGTTCAAACCCCGGTGAGGACCGGGATTTATTTCACGTGGACTTCCAGTAATAAAATTTACCCTGGTCTCTGGGTAGTGAGATCGGACGCCCGTGTGTATTGAACTTTGTGTACAAGCAAATGAGCAGGCTGACAGATTTGCAGGGAAGGCTATTGTAGAAGGGGGACGAGCCATGGACCAGGCAGACATTCTGAATGCTCTACGAGAAGTAAGTCGTTTACGAGAACCAAGTGATGACTGTGAATCTATAGCCATGGGCAGGCTGGGAGAACAGCAAGTTAAAAGAGGTATGGCCAAACAAGAACACTACGCAGGAAGCCAAAGAAGATTATAAAACAACATAGAACGGGTGTCGTGAGCCGCTTCACGCTGCGGGATTTGCTGAGGAGGGGTCCGAGCACTTATGGACTGAATGGTTGGATGTGCAATGATAATTATCTGTCGATTAACTAACTAACTAACTAACTAACTAACTAACTAACTAAACTAACAATTGGTGAATAAAATGTAATCCCGTACCACTGCATTTGTTATAATATTGACATTGTATATTCTCAGGGCAGCTAGTGGAACCCTTCCTACAAAACTGGCACTGGGTTGTGTGGCCTGAAGGTGTGGAAGCTTGTCAAAGGTCATTGTGTTCATCTTCTTTGTAACGGGGTCAATTTTTTATGATATCCATTTCCAGTATGGAGAGCTCGGGCACATAGTTGCATCCCTCCCCCCCCCCTCTCTCTCTCTCTCTCTCTCTCTCTCTCTCTCTCTCTCTCTCTCTCTCTCTCTCTCTCTCCTCTTCCTGGAGCTTAACTGATTCAGTGCCGATGGATACTATATCGCGGAATGTGAGGTCACACTTGAACAGAAGGACGATATATCGCCATACTAGGGTCATTGTATTATTTCGTGGTATCTTCCACAATTTTAATTATTCAGGGAATGGTAATTTATATTATAATACTTGTCTATGTTGTTGTGCACCATGCTTTGGCCCACATCTGCTTGTTTTGCTTGGCACTGAATTAGTTAATATAATTTTTTTTTTTTTTTCATTTGTCCCTTTTGAATTTTCCCCGTCAAATGTGTAAAAAAACAAACAAACCTGCAACTGTTTTCTTTTTTTATAAAAAAAAAAAATATAAAGTATGGCGCTCGCTGTTCCCCCAGGGGCCAGAGCCGCCCCATCAGGTCCCCCACGTCCCTATGATGTGTCATTCGGATGACCGCCTCTGCATGTGGCCCTGACAACACCAAGTACAGGTACTAAACTTTGATCTGAGCCAAAAGGCCTAGAAGCGTCCTAATGTGTCTTCATCTATTCTCCGCGAATATTAAACAGAGCATGTTATGTTATTACACTTTTCACTTTTTGGCACAGCATGGTAAGGAAATCTGGCTATTCATTCTAGAAATTCTCACATACAACATAAAATGGAGCCGCCGCAGCGCAGTAGTTAGCACTCTTGCATATACGCCCAGGGGTCATTGTTGGAATCCCCGTTGAAGGGATTTTAAACATTGCTTTAGGCTTTCAGGTCGACTCAACCTAACATGTTAGTTAGTTGCATATCCTTTACAGGACGTTTGCAGTCAACCCCGGCATCCCTTGCTGTTGTTGATGTCTTGGCAAGTTTACGTTCAGTAGTTTCTCATTGCTTTCTGAACAACCGGCACCCATACCATTTCGCAAAAACAAAACAAAAACCAGCGTAACGCAGTCTGCTGCCAAATCACGCGCAGCTGTGCCCCGAACGCGAGTATACGGGATCACGAACCTCGTCCGCAACAGCTTCGCCACGGAGACCGGCAGCCTAAGATGGGTACCAGAAAATGATCTGGTAAGTAAAGGCGACCAGCGTGGTATTGACCACGTCACCCATCGAATGTCGGTTGATTATAAACATACAGTACTGGCACCGTATATCCAATATGCCTCAAGGAGTGGAAAAGTATCCCATATTTTTAAATTTACTTTGAAAGTAATGCACTCACGATTTCCCATTTTGTTTATTGCCTCCCTTTGGTATCTGTTGCAAAATCTGTTATGACTGATAGCGTTAAGATTTATACCTCAAAGTCTTACGTTAGATTCATAACCAACCAACAACAAATCAGACATCAGCCAACCAATAAATAACCAATAGTAAACCAACTAACAACAAATTAATCAACAACTAGCAGCAAATCAACAATCAACAACAAAGCAACAACATACGACAAATCAATCAACAACCAACGACAAACCAACAAAGCAACAATCTACGACAAACCAACAAAGCAATAATCTACGACAAACAAATAAAGCAAAAACCTGCGACAAATCACCCAACAACACGCCAGTCAACAACAAATCACCCAACAACACGCCAGCCAACAACAAATCACCCAACAACACGCCAGCCAACAACAAATCACCCATTAACACGCCAGCCAACAACAAAACACCCAACAACACGCCAGCCAACAACAAATCACCCAACAACACTCCAGCCAACAACAAATCACCCAACAACACGCCAGTCAACAACAAATCACCCAACAACACGCCAGTCAACAACAAATCAATCAAAAACACGCCAGTCAATAACAAATCAATCAAAAACACGCCAGTCAACAACAAATCAATCAAAAACACGCCAGCCAACAACAAATCACCCAACAACACGCCAGTCAACAACAAATCACCCAACAACACGCCAGTCAACAACAAATCACCCAACAACACGCCAGTCAACAACAAATCACCCAACAACACGCCAGTCAACAACAAATCACCCAACAACACGCCAGCCAACAACAAATCACCCAACAACACGCCAGCCAACAACAAATCACCCAACAACACTCCAGCCAACAACAAATCACCCAACAACACGCCAGTCAACAACAAATCACCCAACAACACGCCAGCCAACAACAAATCACCCAACAACACGCCAGTCAACAACAAATCACCCAACAACACGCCAGCCAACAACAAATCACCCAACAACACGCCAGTCAACAACAAATCACCCAACAACACGCCAGTCAACAACAAATCACCCAACAACACGCCAGTCAACAACAAATCACACAACAACACGCCAGCCAACAACAAATCACCCAACAACACGCCAGCCAACAACAAATCACCCAACAACACGCCAGTCAACAACAAATCACCCAACAACACGCCAGCCAACAACAAATCACCCAACAACACGCCAGCCAACAACAAATCACCCAACAACACGCCAGTCAACAACAAATCAATCAAAAACACGCCAGCCAACAACAAATCACCCAACAAAACGCCAGTCAATAACAAATCAATCAAAAACACGCCAGTCAACAACAAATCAATCAAAAACACGCCAGTCAACAACAAATCACCCAACAACACGCCAGTCAACAACAAATCAATCAAAAACACGCCAGTCAATAACAAATCAATCAAAAACACGCCAGTCAACAACAAATCACCCAACAACACGCCAGTCAACAACAAATCACCCAACAACACGCCAGTCAACAACAAATCACCCAACAACACGCCAGTCAACAACAAATCACCCAACAACACGCCAGTCAACAGCAAATCACCCAACAACACGCCAGCCAACAACAAATCACCCAACAACACGCCAGTCAATAACAAATCACCCAACAACACGCCAGTCAACAATAAATCACCCAACAACACGCCAGCCAACAACAAATCACCCAACAACACGCCAGCCAACAACAAATCACCCAACAACACGCCAGTCAATAACAAATCAATCAACAACACACCAGTCAACGAACAAACTAAGCCTTTCTGGGGAGGTGTGTCTGAGATTTTGTTGTCCGTCTGTAGCTCGAAAGTTTCATCATTTGCTTTCAGCGTATTATTTGGACTTGTTCAACAATTTAGATACAAACTGATAGACGACCGAGAGCAGATGCACATTCGCTCCTATCTACAGCTATGTGTATTTTGTGAGGTGAGGAGTTGGAATGTTATGCACTGCTAGCCCCTTCGCATTGCTTCCTTGTTATTATTATATTAATTTCAAAAATGCACTCGGAGCGCCCCGTCAGCGTGCGATAATTTACTCTGCTCATGGTTGTTATGCTCAGATATTATTGAATGCGCTTGTTTAGTTCGCAACAAAACGTTATGAAGTTCCCATATCCCAGCTAGTTAGTTCGTTAGTCGACAGATCATACCTCATTGCACATCGAACCATTCAGTCCATAAGTGCTCAGATCCCCTCAGCAAATCCCGCAGCATGTAGCGGCTCACGACATCAGTTCTGTGTTGGTTTATTACTCTTCTTTGGCGTCCTGCGTAGTGTTCTTGTTTGGCCACACCTCTTTCAACTTGCTGTTCTCGCAACCTGACCTGACTCCTCCTTGATGCTAGCGCTCCCTATACTGTTGTTGTACATGTCTGCTAGTTTCTCTAGCTCGTTGTCGGTACACATATTGCTGTCGTCATAACTTATGCCATCTGGCCCTGGGGCGCTGTTTTTTTTTTTTTTAATTTATTGTCGAAACACAGCCTTGATTTCTTTCACTGTCACTGTGTCTTCATCCGAACTGTTCTGGGCCTTGCACCTATCTGAGGTAACCTCCTTTGCAAGATTTCGGCCTCTCATGTCTGTCTGGTTGCTCTGCTCTAGATAGCTTTCGATGAGGGCTTGTTCTCGTCAGTCCTCTGCCAGGTAAGGTCAGCACCTTGGAAGACAGGTATACTCTTATTCTTGACTACCCTGCTCATGCTTTTATGTAGTCGCCAGAACAGTTTCAGTGACTTGTCTGTGCTTACTGTTTGACATACCTCTGCCCATTTTTCACTTTTAACCACCTTAACTATTTTTTTTTTTTTGAAATAGATTACTTTTGTGTGCATCTCTCTTTCTAAGTGCATGCAGGGACTAGGATGGGCAACTCTGTTCTTCTTGGCGTTTTGCCATATCCTTACAGCACTATGCTTAGCATATCCCAGCCTTGTCGACCAATCAGAGTGCGCTAGGCGCCATGTTGTTATCTATTACAACTGTTTAGCAGAGTCGGTAGTATTGTGTTGAAATTAAATTCTTGTCAAATAAAAATTTACCGTTAAAGCCTATAAACATGAGTGTGGAAAATCTAAAATCAAGCAATGGTAAAAAGCGAAAATGTGAAGACGTTGCTTGTTGTGAATTCAACGAAGATTAGAAGGAGAAATTTATGTTTATGCCTAGCCGTAGTGGTAAGCCAGTTTGCTTAATCTGCGAATTTTGTGTTTCTGTTACCAAAAAAAAATTTAATCTGGAACGACACTTCACGACCACACATTCAGACATAAATGCTCAATATCCGATCAATTCGAAGTTAAGGAAAGATGTCATAGCTAAACAAGAAAGTTCTCTGACCAGGCAGCAGTCATTTTTCACCAAAGATAACGCATAGAACAAGAGTGCTATTGTTGCGTCGAACGAAGTCGCTCTTCTGTAGGCTCGCAAAAAAGAAACCGTTCACCGATGCAGAAGAAATAATTAAGCCTTCCCTTAAAATTGCTGCTAGAATGCTTGGCGATAAAAAGTGTGAAACAAAATTTGATTCAGATTCCTTTGTCTAATAATACTATGGCCAGGCGAGTTGAAGAATTGGCCAACAATGTTCATCGTCAAGTAGCAGCACATACCAAATATTGTAAATGTTTTTCATTGGCAATAGATGAATCCACTGACATTTCTGACACAGCTCAGGGCGCAGTTTTTGTTCAAGCAATAAACGATAATTTTAAAGTCATTGAAGAACTTCTAGGAATTGAATCGATGCAAGCTGATACCAAAGGGACTGATCTGTTTGAAACTCTGAAGTTGTGTGTAGGAGAAAAACAACATAGAATGGGCCAAATTGGACAGTGTATGCACCGACGGTGCTCCGGCTTTGACGGGTAAAAAGTCTGGATGTCTAGCATTATTGGAACAGTTTCTTGGCCGCACTATATTAGATTATCATAGTATCATTCACTAAGAAGCTCTGTGTGGAAAGACATTAAATATGAAACATGTCATGGATGTTGTTCTGAGATGAGTGAACAAAATTCGAAGTAAGGCGCTGAACAGACATGAGTTCAGACAGTTTCTATCAGACCTGAACGAGGAATATGGTGAGCTACTGTTACACTGTGATGTCAAATGGCTATCTAAAGAGAAAGTTCTGTCACGTTTCTGGGCACTGAAAAATAGTGTCTATCTGTTTCTGTCTGAAATAAATGAATTGCCTACAGAACGTGAATGTCTATGAATGATGACTGGCTTAATGATCTGGCATTTTTGGTGGACATCACGTCTCATTTAAACTCTTTAAATACGAGGGTCCAGGGAAAAACGAACTATTCACAAATTTGTGCGATGACATCTCTTCATTTAAAATGAGAGTGCAACTGTTTATCTGATAGCTGACTGAAGGTAATTTAGAGGCGTTTCCAACCCTGAAGACTCTTGTGGTGGAAAATAAATGTGACTTGTTACAGTACATAGTAAAATTTGAAAGTCTTCTCGGTATCTTTCAGTCGCAATTTCAAGACTTCAAACTAGAGGAGGATAATATTGCACTCTTCATAAATCCCTTCGTATTTCCTGATGCCAAGCTCTGTCAGTTACAGCAAAACCTTCAGCACAAAGTAATTGATTTGAAATTCAATTATGCACTGAGATGTAAATTTCTGGAGCTGCCTGCTTCACCTTCAGCTGATCATATGATTTCATTCTGGCGACTATTGCCTGTCGAACAATTTGAACACTTACGCTCATTCGCCCAGAGATACATTTGTCGTTTTGGTTCGGCTTATACATGCGAGCAGTCATTTTCCGCAATGACCGGTATAAAAAAAAAAAACAAGCATCGTGCCAGTCTCACCGACAGTAACCTTGCTGCGGTTATGACTTTGGGAACGACAGATTTGCACCCAGACATTGATAAACTGGCATCTGAACTTAAGTAACTGGTTATGAAGAACATTTACAATTGTAAATTAATTACATTAATAGCGATTTTCGAAACTGATTAAACATTTATTGTTAAATGAACTTTTGATCTTAAACCAAAAAATGACCGCAGTGTAGTAATGACGCTGAATGCCTTTAAAGTTATAGAATTTTGCTGACGAAAGTTAAGAAAGGTCAGAATGATACTGCACGACTTTTATAATTATATAACGTTGTGGCCCGCTTACCTACCGAAAATAGTAGATATGGCCCTCTGCTTAAAAAGCTTGGGAACCACTGGGCTAGAGGATGTATGCGGCAAAAGACGTGGACAGAAATCGAGCAACGGGTCATAATGAGAGTCGCGTTCTGCAGCAGATCTGCTACACACGTGCTGTAGTGCAGCGGCGAGCAGTCTTGCCCTACCCGGTGTTCACGTGTTTGAATCACACAAGGGATATGGAGGGAGGGGGAATTATCCTCCTAGCATCAATGGGTCCCACAAAATGTTCTTGGAAGTAATCGCTCATCATCATGCATTACCCATAAGCGTGAACATTAAAGACCCGCCATCTCACACGACCGTTAAATCTTTGGACCAGCTCTGTGCTCTTATTCCGATTACACCATGTGGCTACGCTATTTCCTTGCTCCTGTCCCATCAATTTTGCCAGTTGTCACTAAGTTTTCACGTGTACTTCTCCTTGTAATGTGTAAGCTCCTAGTGGTAAATACTGCCGTCGTCATATGGACCACAGCATTCACCGAGCGCCGACTGGTTATACAAATATGCCATAGGTACCAGATGCTAAAGTCGTGGGGAAAATGCCATTTACTTCTCTTATATTAGAGCTCTGAGTGGCTGGAAGGCTTAATACTGTTCTTGCGTTTCAACTTCTAATGGGAGTCTCCGTGGTGAAGTGGTCAATCCGTCTGACTCAGGCTCCAAAGGTTGTGGGTTCGATTCCGGGCCGCGTCCTTCGGTTCACGAGTGCATTCTTTTAAAGACTGAGGGTTGTGGCTGAAGCTACGGAGTTCGTGCTTTGTGCGACGCTTTCAACAATTCGCTGCGGAAAGAGACTGAGCCATGCGGGATAAAAACCCGATGCAATGAAGTCGACCCTGTGGACTTTTAAGCGACTTTTGTAGGAGTTTAAACTTCCAGTTTATTGACTTCGGGGTACAGGTTTCAGTACCGGTCAGTCGGACTTCACCCCAGAGTTCTCGTTCATAAAGCAATGGCAAACTGCTGAAAGCAAACATTGCCTTGCAAATCCACCTGGATTTGGGACACCCTTCAAAGTATATGCAACATTATATTTCAGCCAACATGTCGGGTTTTGTATTGGAGCTGGTTTCCTTGCACCACTGAGAAACTGTGTATACTATTTTGACTTGGTTGAACATATATACTACGAGAGATCCCCCAAGAAGGACGTGTAGAAATATACTTCGTCCTTCTGTACAAATGTGAAGTCCTATTTGGCGATATATTATCCTTCGGCTCTGCATAAGTTAAAGGAAAACTTTACATATAACAATACAACAGATGGTGAACACTGTCTTTTATCATCAAAGCAACGGCAAATTACCTTCTGCAAAACTTGCCAAGAAACCTTAACAACCATGATAGAAAACCTGATAAGAAAGAGATCTGGTGGTGAGGAAGAAGAAGGCCAAAGAGAAGATGGGTGCAGAATGTGGCAGATGATCTCCAGATGGTATCGAACGCGGGACATCTTTGCTTATGACCGAGAAGTTTTCAGGAAAGTTGTTATGGGAGCGAGGTTCTGCAAAGGAAAGGACATACTACTGAATGAATGAATGGATGGATGCCTGAATGAATGAATGAATGAATGAATGAATTAATTAATTAATACAAATAAAAGAAGCACTTTATATGCAACAACAAATCAGCATGGCCGAATGGAAAATAACGCGGGTTCTTAAACATCCGGTGTGTTGATGCCGAGGTAAGGGGTTCAACCCCTACACCGGGCAGCTGGACTAAAATGTTGACCTGTCGTCCTTGACTTGGGGGCATACATTACAAGTACCTCTGAAGTCGGAGTGGGTTCGCCTGATGCCGAGGGACACTGTTAATAGGGAAAGTTAATCCACACGCAAAATTCAGTCCAGTGCTACTAGAAGTAGTGTTATGGACTACGCTTGAGTTCATAGCGAGCGAGCTCCCCCCCCCCCCCCCCCCCCCCCCCCCCCCCCTCCCCCCCCCCCCCCCCCCCCCCCCAAAAAAAATGAACACTCGCATGTATCAGATGAACACTGTATACGATGAGCACTTTATATCAAACAGTACAAAAGCCGATGAACACTGGCAATGCATCAATACATATTAAAGGAATACGTTACGCATACAATGCAACAATAGATGGAAACTGGCGAGTGTAAGTCCAGTACAGATAAAATGAACCCTTTCATTCTCATCTCATCTCATCATGTTCCTCTTGTACCTTGCAGTTTCGAAGCCTTTATATGTAACAATACAACAGCTGATAAACACTGGCATGTAATAATTATATGGCATGGATAAAGAGGTGAAGCCCACGTGTCACTGAATATGTAACAACAACAACAACAACAACAACAACAACAACAACAACAAATGTTTTCTGCTCTCCCGTTTGCTTGATCCAGTTGTGCGCATCAGAATGTGATCTAAAAATAATAGAATATCCATACAGGTAATGGCGGGTATATTCTAGCGGCTGTTGCCATGTAGATCTTAAACAACCCCGGAAATAACAAAGAACCCAGTGTCTTTCCAAACAGTAAACATGTCGAGAAAAGAAACAAAAAACAATACACGTACAGAAACATCCGAATCAAGATCACCTGCAGTTCAGTAAACTTTAAATGGGAGAAAACATAAAACGGCTACATTTGGATATTCACCAATGATGTGCTGCCAACAATGCACAGTAGTCTGGCTATTGCATCACACAGCGTGTTAGCTGTTGTGTGTTTATGTAATTTTTTTCTTTTTTTCTTTTTTCAAACG
Organism: Cepaea nemoralis; assembly: GCA_014155875.1. NCBI lineage: Eukaryota > Metazoa > Mollusca > Gastropoda > Stylommatophora > Helicidae > Cepaea > Cepaea nemoralis. The sequence goes on from JACEFZ010009450.1 coordinate 182,972, forward strand.
CAGTTACAAAAAAAAATAATCCGAGGTGAAGTCAATAAGTAAGTCACAAATGGCTGTAGAAAAATAACTAAATATGATAACAACGTGAAATCAGTTTATTTTTATACATACATTGTCCCATTATTTCTCAACATAATTTCCACCAAAATTGATGCACTTATCCAATCATTATATCAGCCCTCCCAAACAGGCTGCATAGAACTGCATGCTCCGTTTTCTAAACCACGTTTTCACTTCACATTCAACTTCGCCGTCATTCGTGAAATGTCTCCCGCCAAGGTGGGGTTTTAGTGGACTAAAAAGGTGGAAATCGCTAGGGGCTAAGTCGGAACTGTAAGGTGGATGTTCCAGAACCTCCCACCTTAGTTAGTTAATTTCCTCCCGAGTTAATCGAGCTGCATGTCGCCTGGCATTGTCACGAAGAAAAAACACTCTTCTAGTCGTTTTCTTCGAATTGCATCATGAAGCATCGATAGAACTTCACAGTACGATTCAGAATTCACATTGTCACCTTTCTTCTTGAAATTGGTTAAAAGCACGCCTTGACAATCCCAGAACACTGTCAGCATAACCTTCCCTGCTGATGGCGTAACCTTGAATTTTTGGACACAAGACGAAGAAAGATGTTTCCATTGCATTGAAGCACGCTTTGACTCGGGCTGGTAGAGATGCAACCATGATTCGTCCCCAGTATAAACAGGAAGCATTTCCTTATGCAGTCTTTTTGCCCACCAAAAAAAAAAAAACGCACAACACCACGTTGCTCTTTGGTTGTACACTCCGTAAGTACAGTCGCCATTTTGTTTATGCCCTGCACATGCGGACGAGACACCTAGCGCCATCTGACGAACGGGAATATAAAATTCAATGTTGCTGTCACCTAATGACACCTGTAGAAAACACCAACTACATGTACCTGCCATCCCACAGAACTGTGTGACTTACTTATTGTCTCGCCCTCGTACCTTACCCCAGCGGGTTTCAACTGATATGCTCCGAGACATCGAGACACCGTCCGTACGGAGACATGACTATTGTATATAATTATTATTTAGTTGTAAAAATTGTATAGAAATTGAAAAACAACACAACAGTAAAAATACCTAATTAATTAATTCATGCATTCATTCATTCATTCAGTAGCATGTCCTTTGCAGAACCTCGCTCCCATAACAACCTTCCGGAAAACCTCTCGATCATAAGCAAGATGTACCGCGTCTGATACACCCATCTGGAGATCATCCGCCACATCCTGCACCCATCTTCTCTTTGGCCTTCCTCTTCCTCTCTTCCCAGGCATATACCCCTCCATTATTGTTCTCTCCAAAGTTTCGTGACGTTTCAAGTGACCAAAATATTTCAATTTTCTTTGTTTTATCGTCTTTAATAGCCAACCTTCTTCAATATTCAACTCTTGAAGTATGGATGCATTTGTTCTTTTCTTTACCCAAGATATTCTTAGAACTCGTCTATAACATTTATATTCAATGGCGTTTATGCGTTGTTCAGCTTGTTTAGTAAGTGTTCATGTCTCACAGGCGTATGTTGCAATGGGAAAGATGCATGCTCTTAAAAATCTAATTTTTGTAGTTCTATCTGTCCCACTCCATAATTTATTCAGCTGTTTTAGTCTTTGAAGAGCAATTGATAGTCACCGTTTAATTTTCTTTCATTGTGTCATCGTTGTTGGTAATCAATGAACCAAGATATTCAAAATTTTCCACTACCGCCAATTTTTCTCCATTAATGTATATTTCTTTCTCCATAGTAGTTTTATCTGTATGCATTATCTTTGTTTTTGCTATGTTAAGATATAAGTTGTGATTTTCACTATTCAATTGGGTTGAAGCTATTAGGTTTTCTATGCCATTCTGTGTTGTTGATAGTAATACTGTATCATCAGCATATCAAATCTCCGGTATGCCATGACCGCCAATATTTAGGGCATCATATAGCTCCCTGTTTATATCATCTCTTACATTTCTCATTATATTTTCGGCGTACAGGTTAAACAAATAGGGTGACAGCACTCAGCCCTGACGGACTCCTTGCTTGATGTCAAATCAATCTGATGCCTTGCCATCTATTCTAACTGCTGCTTGTTGGTCTAGATAGAGCATTTTTATGAGTTGTACTACATGTGATGGAAAGCCCATATTCCTCATGATTTCCCAAAGTTTCTGAAGTTGTACACAGTCAAATGCTTTTGAATAATCCACAAAATATGAGAATAGGTTTACATTAAATTCTCTGCACTTCTCTATTATTAAACGCATGTTGAATATGTGATCTCTTGTTCCTCTTCCTTGTCTAAATCCAGCTTGAACTAAGTTAATCTCTTCTTCCATTTCCTTACGAAGTCTTCCCATTATGACTTTTAGTAGAATTTTACTTGCATGACTGATCAGGGCAACAGTTCTATAGTTGGTGCATAATTTCAGGTTGCCCTTTTTTGGTATTGGAATGAAGATAGTTCTCTTCCAATCTTTTGGCCATATACCATATTTCCAAATCTTTGTACATAATGCATGATATATGTGTATGCTTTCTTCTCCTCCCGCTTTAATTAGTTCAGCTGGTATCTCATCACATCCAGGTGATTTACCATTCTTCAGGTTCTTTATAGCCCAAGCAATTTCATCTAATGAGGGTTCAGGTTCTGTCTCTGCTGCCATTGGTCCATGTATCTCATTCATATTCTCATAGTCACTCATATCATACATTCCACTGCAGTACTCCTGCCATCTTTCTAGAATTTGTCTAGATTCTGTTAAGGTATTTCCCATCTTGTCACAGATAAACATTCAATTGAGGTTGAACATTTCTTGTCAATAACTTCATTTCTTTGAACATTTCATAATCTCTTCCAGTCTTATGATATTGCTCTATTCTAGTACAGCAATCTTGTATATATTGATTTTTGTTCTTTCTTGTGTTCTTTCTTATTTCTCGAGTTAAAGATTTATGCTTCATCCTGCTGTTATCGGATTCACCTCCTTTCTGTTTAAGTTCCCTTCGTTGTTTTATTAATTCTAATGTGTCTGATGTAATCCATGGCTTAAGTTGCTTTTTCTTTGTCGGAATTAAATCTTTGGCTGCAGTTATCAAGATATCTCTAGCTTGTACTGCCAGTTCATCAGGTGTCATTTCTTCTTGTACAGACATCAAGACCCCAAAGCGATTCCTAACTTCTACAGTGTATGCATCCGGTATTTTTGTGAGATCAAAACGAGGTGGCCTTGGTCCTCGGATAAGCTTTTTGAGTTTTAATTTCAGATCTGCTTCTAATAACTGATGATTTGTATCACAGTCTGCACTACGTAGGGTTTTTGCAGATGTTATGCTTGATCTCCATCTTCTTTGTATTAAAATATAATCTTTCTGATTTTTGGTAATATTGTCTGGAGACTTCCATGTGAAGAGTAAGAGTCTTCTTGGATGTTGTTTAAAAAGCGTGTTGGCTATCGTTAACTCATTTTCTGTGCAAAATTCAATTAATTTGTCACCTGCATCATTTCTATTTCCTAATCTAAATTTTCCTAAAACGTGTCTCTCATTTTCAGCTCTTCCTGCACCAACTTTTGCATTAAAATGTCCCATTATTATTGCTATATCATTATGACCAATCTTATTTAATGTGTCTTGTAGTGTGTTGTAAAAATCTTCAATTTCGTCCTCCTCTGCTGTTGAAGTAGGTGCATATATCTGTACTAGCTGACCCGGCCCGGCTTCGCCCAGGCCCTGGAGGGGATCTATCTATCTATCAGTCTGTCTGTCTGCTTGTTTGTCTGTTTGTCTGGCTGACCCGGCCCGGCTTCACCCAGTCCCTGGTGGGGAGCATCTCATTTAATTCATATAAGTAGTCACATAAGCTCCCATTCCCGACTATCTATCTGTCTGTCTATCTGTCTGTCTGTCTGACCCGGCCCGGCTTCACCCAGTCCCTGGTGGGGAGCATCTCATTTAATTCATATAAGTAGTCATATAAGCTCCCGTTCCCGACTATCTGTCTGTCTGCTTGTTTGTTTGTCTGTCTGTCTGTCTGACCCGGCCCGGCTTCACCCAGTCCCTGGTGGGGAGCATCTCATTTAATTCATATAAGTAGTCATATAAGCTCCCGTTCCCGACTATCTGTCTGTCTGTCTGACCCGGCCCGGCTTCACCCAGTCACTGGTGGGGAGCATCTCATTTAATTCATATACGTAGTCATATAAGCTCTCGTTCCCGACTATCTGTCTGTCTGTCTGTCTGTCTATCTATCTGACCCGGCGTGGCTTCGCCCAGCTCCTGGCGGGGATCGTCTCATTAAATTCACACAGTAACTTAAAAGAATGTCCTTCCACACACCATCCATTATTTTTAATGAAAACTATTTTTAATCACCCGCATGACTGTAGATAACTTCTTTAAGCATACAAAGATGAGTTACAATGTTATGCATTATGCATTATTTTTATGAAAACTTTGATGCCTTAAAGATTATATCATTATTTATTATAACTCATATGCCTGTAAATAACTATAGAGAAAGAGTTTAACAATAGTGCAAGTAAGTCCAACAATATGACTATAAAGTATATAGAAATGTTATTAAAAGTTATGGCCCTTGAAATAACTTTTCTAGAGTGAAGTCCCCCTGCTATATAGAAATTATATAATCTTCTTCTTCAGCGTTCCGAGCCATTGAGGTTCTTTGCTGCAAATACAGTCTGTCTCCATTCGTCTCTCTGGTGGACCTTCGTTGATTCCAAGTGCTTGTAGGTCTGTACATGTATTATCTCTCCACCGCCTTCTTGGTCTACCTCGGGGTCTACGGTCATTTATTTCCTGAGTGTAAGCGAGTTTTGTTTCCCTATTATCTTCCATTCTTTCTATATGCCCCAGCCATTGTAGTCTATTAGCCTTCATGATACCAGTGATTAGCGGGGACTTAAACAAATCATAAATGTCTTTGTTACTTCTTCTTTTCCACTCTCCACTTTGTGTATCCCTAATGAGTCCAAAGATGCGTCTTAAAATTTTGTTCTCAAAGGTTTGTAACAAGGCTTCGTCTCCTTTCGTTGTACTCCAGGTTTCAGAGCCATACAGCACAACTGGTCTGATCAGTGTTTAGTATATTGTGATTTTGGTGTTACGAGATAGCGCCTTTGATTTTAGTAGATGTTGTAGTGCATAGTATATCTTATTTCCAGAGTTGATTCTAGTTTGTATTTCTTCCCTTATGATGTTGGAGCAGTTGAAGATTGTACCCAGGTATTTATATGTTTCCGTTCTTTTAATGGTAGAAATTATATAATGAAAAATGAAATATTAAATGTTATTAAGTAAGTAGCCGATTTTACACTAAGAAACTATTACAGTCGGTTGCACAGGAATGAAAGGAAGACGTGTAGAAAATAATTTCATCTCAATCGGATGCACCGTTATCGAACGCATCCATTACATAGCCAACCACAGACATACAGTCTGTTTTATAGATATAGATTAGAGTTGTGTTTTGGGGACGGCCTTTAAGTCTAATAGTGAGGATTCTATCACTAACTGGATTATATCCCATTAAAGATTTTGCAGCTGTCTTATCTAAACAAAATGCCACTCCACTCTGGCCTCCGGCGTCTCTACCAGAATAAATGAAAATACTTCCATTTTCAGTTGTAAAATGTCCCTTGCCGCTCCAGCGATGTTCACTAATTCCTAAAATTTGAATGTTTAACCTCTCAATCTCATCACACACTACTTTAAGCTTTCCCTCATACAGACTTCTCACATTCCACGTTGCTATTCTCACTCTGTTTCTTAGTCTGACACAGGGGATTTCCTTGGTAACACAGTCAGGATTAACTCCGTCATCACGATTACTAGTACTGGTCCCTGTGTCACACTCTTCCCCAGTGTTATCTGATCTGCCTGGCCTGGGGTCTCGCCACCAGATCTCTTTCTTATTATGTTTTCTTTCATGGTTGCTATGGTTTCTTAGCAAGTTTTGCAGAAGGTAGTTTGCCATTGCTTTCCTTCTGGGCAGTGACTGTATTAGTCGGTGGCCATAGCCATTGACTCTACTGATGAGATCATCTGCCTATCGCCGCAGAGTGCAAGACCATAACCAACAACAATCTGTCGGCTGCTCTCACACTCCATCCACCACCTGCTTCCATGGCTTCACGTAACCCTGATCGGGGCGCTAAACGGGTACTCCACCTTGCCCAAGGGTGTACCGCAGACTAACGGAGGAAAGGAGGCGTCCTACATCTCCTTTGATAGGGGATACCCCTACCCCGCTAACCAGACTAAATTAATGCACAAAAGAATTCAGGAACTTACTAATAAAAGAACACGTACATCAACAGGCTACTTAAAAATACAAGATGGATCATCATAGCATAAAAAGATGACATTTTATATGTATGATCAGATTATGTGAAAAACCTTTACGACGATAAAAGAGAACAGTATGGTATTTGAAATAGTAATGATGGACCATCAATTTTGAAGATAGAGTTTCAGAATGCTCTTAACTATATGAAAACTGGCAAGACCCCCAGTTCAGACAACAGCACCCGGGAAGGTTAACCCGGTCAACAAATGCCCGCAGAAGTCGGATGTGTCGGCCTAACGGCGCAAGAACGCAGCTCTGCTGTAAACAGGCACAACGCAGTCACGTCCGAAAAAAAAAAATCCGGATGAACGCAGAAGAAGAAGAAGAAGACAACAGCACAACGGAAATAATGATCAATGCCTTAGAACATGAGTGGGCAAGCTTTTTGTGCGGAGGGCCGCATTGACAAATGTAAAGCTATTGGGGGGCCGCATATATATATATATATATATATATATATATATATATATATATATATATATATATATATATATATATATATATATATATATATATATATATATATATATATATATAATGTCCGTTTTGTTTACAGCAACCTATCACAATAAGTAATTATTAATTATTTATAGGTTATTAAGCAGTATAAATAACTAATTATTGTAATTTTATTGTACTTATACACATATACATTATATTTGACAATATGGACAAAATCGTTTACTAATTTATTAGCAAGATTTTACAACTTGTTATTACAACAAATATTTTTTATTATCTATCAATGGCTTTAATTCAGACACAGACCGACTACATTGTCACTATAAAGTATAATTGTTGATTTCTAATGAGATTATGTAATTGCTTGCACTCTCTGACAATATTCTTGAAATCTTGAAGATTACTTGTTGAAATTCGTATGACAGCATGAAAGTTACAGTCCGACAATAAAGACCTATTCTTAGATTTGTTGATCTTCAAGCAAGAGAATGCTTGTTCGCAAATGTATGTTGATCCAAACAATTATAAAAGTTTTGCTGTAAAGGTTTTAATTTTGGGAAATGATTCTTGTGATAAAGATCCATAGAAATCCAGCAAACCATCTAACTTGAATTTCTCTTTCAGGTCATGATCTGCTTGTAAGTCAAGCAGCTCCAACTGTATGTCCTCTGTGGCTGTATCAGCTTCTGCACTAAAAGGTGAACTGAGAATATTGAACTGTGGCTCTTAAGTTCTTGAAATCTTGGAATCTCCATCCAAATCCTTCAATCAATGCATCTAATTGGGCTTTGTACTATTCAGTCATTTCACTAGAAATGGTTTCTTGTTTCAGCAAAGGGTAGTGACAACATCTTTTTTCAGTTGCTTGTCTGGATAAAAGTGAGAGTTTTGCCTGAAATGAGTTTACATGTACATACAATTCATGTGCAAACACACCATTGCCCTGAGGTTTGACATTCAGTTCATTTAACTTTTCCATATTTTAAATGGCAAACATAAAGTCTAACTTCCACTCTTTATTGACAATGTTAGTATTAAAGTCACATGCAATGCCCTTCATGTCTAGGAACATCACTATTTCTTCTGTGAGTTCCCACACTCACCCCAACAGCTTGCCGAGACTCAGCCATCGAACAGTGGTGTGGTACAGGACATCGGAATGTTAAGTTTTCAAATCGTCAAGTAATGTCTTGAACTGTCTGTGATTAAGTCCTCTTGATCTGATGGGCTTGATGACACTGCCAACTGGGTCAATAACATGCATGCTATTCAAAAGAGTTTTACATAGACTTTCTTGATGAATCACAAAGTGAAGGGGTAATAATGTGTGGTCTGGATATTCTGCTTTAATCTTATCACTTATCAACTTTACCAGACCTACATTTTTTCAGTCAAAGCACGAGCTCCGTCAGTTGTAACACTTGCCATCTTGTTCCAAACCAACCCAGTTCTTTCAATACAGTTAATAACAGGATTAAATATATCATGGTCTGTGATTGTGTCTTTGAGTGACTCAACACTCAGTAACTCTTCAGTGAGTTTGAAAGAAGTATTTATTCCACGTATAAATATCAATAATTGGGTAGTATCATGTACACTGGTACTCTCATCCAATGCAAGAGAGTACCACAAAAATTGTTTACTTGCATCTTGAAGTTTATGCATCAAATTGTCACTTATTTTGTCAACACGTCTGACCACAGTTCTCCTTGATAAAGTAATGTTGTCAAATCTTTTGTTTGTTTGTTTGTTTGTTTGTTTGTTTTGCTCTGGACACATAATGTTTGCTGCATCTAGCAAACATTCCTTGATGAACTCGTCATCAGAAAATGGCTTTTTCTGTTTTACAATTCTGTGTGACAGCACAAGACTAGCTTCAGTTGCAGCATCTTGAATTGAAGACTGTTTAGTGAAAACAGTTTGATATTTCTCCAAATTTTTCACCAACTCCAGGCATTTTCTTTCCCTCCCTTCAGTTGTTAAATTGTATCCGAAATCGGAATGTTTTGTTTGATAATGTCTTTTTAAATTGTACTCATTGAAGACAGCCACTGACTCACGATACAACAAGCAAACGTATTTGCTACCAACTTTTGAAAAACAGTACTTAGTTGTCTATTCATCATTAAAACACGGCATTAATCTTCAATCATACGTTTGATATTGACACTCATTGTTTTAATAAAATTTGAAAAGTTAGAATTGTACAAAACATTAAAACGGAAATGAAACAAAACCTACTTCCGACTGTGTGTGAAAATAAAATATTCAGAAAATAAGTAGTGAACTCAGAATAAATTTCAGAAATATATCAAGACTACTACAATAAATAAATTAATTTGTACATCGTAAATGTGGAAATAATTTATAACAGCAAAAAGAATTTTAATTTAATATTTTCTTGCAAAATACATCATTTTATTCACCGGAGAAATATCTGTTTTTCATAAAATCATCCTTATTAAATTTTTACATGTCGATAAATATTTCTCTATACGAAAATCGATAAATTCGCATTTTAGCAATACATGGTTCCAAATGTTGTGTGTATGTAGCCGGGGGCGAGGTTGGAGTGAGCGCCCACCCTTGCATAAATATCCAAATGGCTTGTGAATTCATCACCTATGCAGCAAAAGTCTAACTGCTGGCCTTCTCGTGGCGGAACTGTTTTAACTAACAGGAGAAGGGGCGGCGGCGAGCCACTGGCGCCTAGAAATAACAAGAACGCTTTAGATGTGTATGCACGTACATGCATGCGCAGACATGTGTGTGCGTGCCTACACACCTAACCTCGCGTAAGACCATAGTCTGCTCTAGCAAAGGAAAGGTGCTGAAGACGGAGGCAAGCAGCCAATAGGCGCACCACAGAAATCAGGATGCCACGCAATCACGCGTAATGAAATATGTCGACAACTGCTAAATGTTACGGTGCTCGCTCTGCTTTGGACCCCCAGGCTGGTGCAGTGCCGGGCCCTATGCCTCGAAAGGGTCCAACCACAGATACTGGAGGTCCTTCTCAGATGACCTGTGGAGCCAGGGGATCTGAGAATAGAGAATCTGGCCATAACAAACGAAGACTAAAACTAATGTGGAGGGAATGGGAAGGGAGTCAGCAACAAAAAATATAGAACTAGAAAACATCTTGAACCAAGAAAAGGTAAGCGTATGTTGCTTGCAAGAAACTCACCTCAATGAAAACGAAATAATATCTGGGAAATTGCCAGTACTAAGGACACTACATTCTGAACTTAGCAGTCAGCATAAGGTCACCATAGAGTGGATACCATCCCACTGTGGAGTACCCGGAAACGACAGAACTGATGGATTGGTTAAGGAAGTAGCAAAAGAAGAACAGCCTGATGTGGCCGTTACATACGACCAAAAGAAAAGAATGATCAAATCAGTAAGAAGGCCACCAAAACCTGCCCAATACGACTACCACGTTATGGACAGACCAGAACAAGTCATTATTCTACGCCTCAGAACAGGACACAATAGATTACGCAACCACATTTACACAAGATTCAGGATTGGTGAATTAGCCATGTGCACATGTGGATTGGCGTCGCTGACAGCAGAGCATATATTCAAAGACTGCCCAATTTACAACATGTCTAGGAAAAACCTTCTGCCCTAGAGAGAAGACAGTGGAAGATAACCTCTATGGGCTGCTGAGTGAACTAAAAAGGACAGTTAAATTCATACAAGAGGCAACAATGCAGTTATAGACATATTTAAGGCGAACGAAAGAAAAAGAAGAAGCATTACATTATGAAGGTCAAGGACTGTTTACAAAAATAGATAATTAGAAAGACATTTTATCAAAAATGTTAAAACAATCATAACGGTACATGAAATTCTGTAAAATTCAACAAAATAGCTTAAAAACGAAGTTAAAATGTTTTATTTCTAAATGCCCTCGCGGGCCGCATAAAATCAATAGCCGGGCCGCATGCGGCCCGCGGGCAGTAGTTTGCCCATACCTGCCTTAGAAGAATATGAAATAGACCAAGTCACCAGACTTCTGAACACTGTCATTTCTGTCGTTTACTGCCAATATAGTATATAGTACCTTGCGGTGTATGGCAGAGGGGTCTTTGAGTCTGAGGAATTAAGACCGCCTGGCTAGTGCAGTCGCCGCGAACTGTGCAGGTTAGGATTTTCTTTTTGCCCCCGACAGAAAAAAATCCGACACCTTACCGAGGGATCGAATCCGGGCCTCCCGAATGAGAGTCCGGCGTTCTAGCCTCTCGGCCAGTCGCTCCTCACTTCTGAACACATTATATGATAATTGAGATATACCCCTGAATTATGCAATTCTATTTTTTATTGAAATCCCGAAGAAATCAAGAGCCTTGGAATGTAATATGCAGGTTTCCCTGGCCAAGGTGTTAACGACATCCCGTATATCCACGTGGGGAAAACAGCAGCTGCGAGAATCGGCAGTGGTTCTCGCCACACTGGTAACTTACGGGGGTATGTGAGCCGGTCGTTCAGAAAGCAATGGCAAACTGCTGAACGTAAAACTTGCATAGAAATCAACAGCAGCTGGAAAATGCTGATGTTGACTGCAACGTCCTGCAAGGGATATGCAACATAAAAAAAAAACTATTTAGTGATCATTTTAACATTGACGATGCACAACAGAAATTAAGAACAAAACAGGGCAAGCAACATCTGCATTTCAGAAACTGAAAAGTATTGTATGCAATAAGTCACAATCATTTAATGTAAGAAAGAAAATTGTGAAATGAAATGCTACATAGAGCCTATTTTGCTGTGTGGTAGTGAATCTTGGAATGTAAATGAACAAATTAGGAGAAACTTGGAAGCAAAAGAGATGTGGTTTCTGAGACGATTGATGTTAATTCTTTGGACCGCCAGATTAACTAACAATTATTGCCAGAAAGAGGTTAATGAAACTAGAACATTATATACAACAATACAAAAAAAAGACAAATAGCTTTCTTTGGTCATGTGGTGAGTAGAGAGGCACTGGAGAACATCGCGACAAGAAAGAAACATGAAAGATCAAGTGGAAGAGAAGCAGAGGCAGACCAAGAGAAATGATGCAGTATGGACTGAGACGGAGGAATGGAGGATATTCATCAGCAGAGTTCATCCAGAACTTCAAAGATAGGGATCTGAGGATGACATGAATGGTAACGCTAGCTGGCAGGGCACTTGATGATGATATTTGGTAAAATAGTTAATTAACATGCTCTTAATGTGATGGTTAGAACTGCTTCTCATTTGAGGGATATTCAAAGTAGAAATTCATCATTGCTTATGTACCGTTTATAGAAGATTTATTAATTTTCTAGTCACGACTGTGGTTGCCTTGACAGGGCTTATGCAATCCACGGGCATGACGTTCCCCGCCTATTCTATAGATAATCAAAGAAATAACAATATACAAATGTTCATGGGTTAGGTGAATGTGAACCTCTCTTCTATTTTTAAGTGTTGCAGGTTAACCATGCCTTATATTTTTGTGCCCTCTTTCCAAGGACAACTATTCATGATTTGCTCCAAATGCTTTCAGCCTACTGCAAGCAGTCTTCCGTACTCACTTCGTCTACTAACTGTTGCAGGACCTAATACTTACTGGAGACTGTGACCATAAGTTGTCCATTGTGGACGAACATTTAAGCACCTATTGGTCTGATCGCCAGTATCTCTGGTCTAGAGTTAACACGACTTTATCCATAATCTCGTATACTCTCGTAAGTAACGTGACGTTGCGCGAGAATTGGTAGCGGTTCTCTCCATGTCGGTAACTTACGGGGTATTTGAGCTGGTCGCTCAGAAAGCAATGGCAAACTACTGAGCGTAATCTTGCTATGACAAAACCAACCAGATCCCGTGTCTTTACTCTGCAGGGAATCCCTTCGGTAGGAAAAAAGACGAGTCGCCTCCCGTCAGATCTTAAAATAGCTAGGGAAAACCCCGGCTAAATAGTCCCTGTCTGAGAAAATTCTAGATTATTCTCGAACGTAATAGGCAGAGTGCGTACGTGATGTTTGCAGTCACGTAGGACAAACAGTCCCATCGGGTTGCTCAGGATTCTGGACTTCTCCGTGACCCATGAGATTCTCAGGGGTCGAGAAGAATTGAAACTGCACAATCAGCTTTGAGCAGTCAGTCGCCAACGGCCTGTCAACCAGACAAGGTCGCATATGAACTGACTGCTGTGAAATGATGTCTTTTCAACCGCTTGCCAGAGCGTGACACCGAAGCAGTCAAGTAGTGTGGTGATTCTCAATCTAAGGTAATACCTTAATACATTATTACGTAGCAGTTGTCCTTAAACAAAACGCCGGCCGCAGAAATGATTGTAACCGCTACGCGAATATTTTTCTGCCCGACCGTCTGCATAAGTAATTAGCTATATTGATCGGCTAGGGAATATTTAGGTCAGATGTCTCCTGCGAATACAGGTGTTTGTTATCGTTAACACATCAGGCGTGTGTAGTTAGCATCACCGGCTCAGCTGTGTGAAACTGACGTTATTGTAGGAGATATATGTAACGTTGTTATATAATATATTCACAAGGCTTGTTAGTGTAGAATTTACTATGAATTTGTCACTGCTACTTGTGAGTGTGTTTTGGGTAATTTAACAGCGATGTTTAGCAAGTGTGTTAACTGCGTTGTTCATTGATTGCCTAGATAGGGCTGTGAGGAATTCCTGACACTAGTTAGAGTGTAATATTAAATGCATTACTAGTGATGAGTTATTAGCTTGAGCAAGCAAGTGACGTGTTCTTTGCTTAGCTAGTTAGTGATGTAATTTAGGCATTAGCTAGATGTGTGTTAGTAATTCCTGGAATCAAGGTGTGGTTATTTCCATCAGGGTGTGGAGGTAAGTATTTGCTAAGTGAGGACGCCAGTGTTCTTACACCTGTATGTAGGAATGTCTTGTACTTACCTGATAGAGGTAGTTAGGAATTACCTGTGGATTTATGATGTCACTACTTGTGTAATTTGCCAGCCCGACTGGGTGTATTTTGCGTGCCATACTGTGTGTATTTTGCGAGCCCGACTGAGAGAATATGCATGCCCGATCATGTTTATTTTGTCTGCCCGACCGAGTGTATTTGCATGCCCGACCGAGTTGATTTCGCATGCCTGATCGGTTGATTTTGCATGCCCGACCGAGAGCGATGTGACGCGATGTAAACGAGGCCGGTACGTTTGTACCGATCCGAACTATGAGCAGAACGTTGATGTATGACTCTACTGTTCTTCTCTTCTGTAAACCCGACCCTGTTAGTGGGGAAACCACATCCACTAGGAATAGGGAGTTAAAACTGAGCCATTTAGGGCACACTTGAGGGAGGACTGAAGATTTATGGGATGAGGGGCTGGATGCCACTCTAAACAGGACGACGTGGTCTAAATCGCCACGGAACCAAGGTGCTCTTTTCCACAGCTGTCTGCGGGAAAGATTACTCGGTGGATTGCCACCAAACCTGTGATAGACCTGCACAGACTTGACCGTCAGGATACAAGGTCAGTTAATAAAGGTCAAACCTCTTCTGGTACAGAGATCCCAGGACGAAAAGCATTTGCTTAGTTCATGAGTTTGTTAATAAGTTATTAACAAGTCATGATTTAGTAATTTGTTAATGCAGATATGTTGATGAATTATGAATTATGTAATTTATTGATGTTGTGTAGTCATTAATGAATTATGTTTAATTAATTGATCAATGGGTTAAGTGATTAATTAATTGTTGAGTTATATGGATAAGGAGGATATATCCGGCTGGACACCTCCCAGATAATGAAACCTCTACACTGAAAGATAATTAGGTGTATTCTATGGTTGTTGTTGGAGGAGAAACGGAGGATTGGAATAACACCAGGTAGTAGGATGCTATGACAGAGTCAAACCGACTACTCTGGTGCTATCGGGCCAGATGTTGCCCAGAAGAGTTACTTGCCTATCTAGATACTTCCTAATGCACTCTCATGCATGTACCTCTTTGTTAAGAGAGATGATCTATTATGTTGATGATCTATTATATCATGTTATGATATATTGTTCTGATGCATGTGATGTGGTTGATGTGCATGTTAGTCCTAGTAGTAGCCGAGTACTCTCACCGACCTCCTTGTTTCAGGATCTGTTTATATGATGGAGATTCGAGAGTTATACCATAAACTCAATTGGACCAGCTCATTCCAGTGCCAGTCAAGGTGATGTTTTGAGGCAATACTGGGAGCGGTCAAATGAATCTGTCAGAGTCAACACTTTGGAGAAACCTGAGTTTTAGAAAGTCACGATGAGTCTAAGTGAAGACAACCGCGACGAGTCCGACGAAGATTTGGTCAACAGATCCAGGTTGGGTCTAGGACTGATGCGTCTCCTGATTCATGCCGGTAAGGTACTGGTGAATTTCTATGAAGACTCAATGGTAACTCTGTAGTAACATGTGCAGGATCTATGACATTTCGAGTTGAGTTAAAGGACTTGAACTCTGTTGAACAGTCACTACTATGGCCAGTTTAAATATGTTTCAGGCCCGGCTGGGTCTTAGTGAGGTCCAATGTATAATTATTCATCTAACTCCGGTGTGGATCTACATCTGTGATCTTCTACGAAACCTGAACTTGGTCAGTGACCCACAACGGTAGGCTGATATTTTCGTGAACACATGAAGGACACACTTGTTCAGGTAGGGAGCAACCCCATTCCTAGGTGTGTTGAAGGTTTGTGTCATTGCTAATCTGTGAAGTCATTAGATGCCTACAGAGCTGTGTAGAATTGTGAATATGTTGAATTCTTACAATGACATGCTGTGATATAATAAAACGTCCTTACCCTTTCCTATTTATTGACTCCCTTAAAAATAAACAACCCCTTTCAATTACTGTTTAAGTAACTTACTCAATGTAGGAGAAAATAAAACAGCGATAGACTGAACGTGGCACAGCTTAATTTAGTTGGCTTTATTTTGGCTCGCGTACCTGGCCAAGCCCGGGCGAGGTTAAAAACAAAGGCCCAGTGCAGCCATTTTTGGTCTGTACTACACAAAGAAGCAGACATGTAAAAGTTTCCCCGTGTGGGGAAAAGGTATTTTTGCCTTTTAAAACCATCACTTCTCTGAAACTATTGGTATGTTATAGTCTACATTATTAAGATGTATTTATGTATTACATAGACCAGTATGTTTAATTAAGAATTAGTTAGAATAATAAGTCAACAATTCTCTTAAACCAGGCTGGATGATGTTTACCAATGAAACACATGTGGGCGCCACGCTGTAATTTTTCCTGTTTTACAATTTCAAATCCATATGTTAAAATCTTTTATAGGCATTATGAACTTATATCTAACTAGTAGTGCTTATAACCTAGAAATATTATGTGTACCGTAGAGTATCAAACTCAGGTCAAAAACACATTCTAGGCATTTTCTCAAGGTGGGAACAGACTCTTGATTACATACTTCAGTAGAGAACTTGTGTCTGTCAATTTCATATTCCTATGTTAAAACTTCTATGCACTGTGAACAATATCTCACTATTTATGCTTAGAAATCTGCAAATAATCTATGTACTATAGAAAGGAAGTTTTATCCATGCGGAGACATACACATGAGTACGCATATCATGGACTCAGTTCATTTTGGATAAATTGTTTTCCTAATTCATAATCTGTAACTTGGAACTAGAGTGCTAAATTTTAGTACAATCCTTTTGTTAACAGATTATCAACCACTCAGCATGAGTGGTGAACATATAATCATTTCATAAAATAGTGTTAGGGAATGCCATGTTTGAGAATATAAATTCATGAACAATTAAAGTAAACGCGTGATGTAAATGCATGTTCGGATAGGATTCAATCCCCATCGCCTCACCGTAGTAGGAACAGAAGCGAAGATTGATGTGAATAAATTGCTTGCAATATTCAGAATACTGGACCGTGCGGCATAAGTTATTCTAATAAATACACTCCGAATAATAGCAGTCATTGGCAAAATATATCACAGCGATTACTATCCTCATGTGCTGTACGCAGTGGGGGAAAACAATGGATGTTTTAGTTTATGGATTAACCCCTGAAGAAAATTCAAAAACCTAGGCTCCCTGCATCATCATTATGATTAATTATTATGTATGATTATCATGTACTTAATATCAGAGAAATGTACATGTATGTTTTTTCTGGTATGAGAATTTTCTCTGTTCTGATTGTTACTTTTTACTGTGGGAATATACATTTTAATGTTGCACCTGGGGATTAGAGGATGTTGATGGAAGAATCCATGTGTATGTCAGTACTTAAGAAGCCAATGTTGAATAGTCTTGACCTAATGATGATTATAGTGCCGAAAGGAAGACGCGGCATTAGAAACCACAGAGATTCTGTATAGGCTATTCTCTTCAAGAATGAGAGATACAATGTCAACATGTTGGATGGACAGAATGACTTCACTCATCTAATAGTCCCAGTAACAACAGAACAAAACCGAGTGAAAAGATATCTCACTCACTATCAGAGCTAGCAAAGTTCTACCACAAGCGACGAGGGACAGGGAACTTGGAAACCCACTCCTATCTCCTTCCCCTTTTTTGTTTGTAATTGTCTTGTGAAAGTTAACACATCACAGTAGGTTAATGCTCGTGTTGTATTCTTTGTCATCCCTTTTCTATAGAAGAGAAGCGAGTGGTGGTTTTGGTGGGATTGCATTTCATAACTATCATCAGGATCCTGGGTTAAAAGCCTGATGAAGGTGAGTCAGGACTAAATGGCTTAACCATGTTCTGGATCTATAAATACATCGTTTACTGCTGCACTCATAAGCTGCAAACGCAAGCAAAAGAGATACATACGAAGACAACTGACGGTGTGATTGAGGAAGTCCTATTTTAGTAGGAATATCCAGGATGGACTTCAAGATCTAATAATCTACAAAGATGAAGATCAACAGAGTAACTGACAACAGTGTATCGTCTGCTTTACTTCTGAGAAGTATCACCTATGGCCTTCATCATTCAACCAAGTCAGTGAAACTATGGGACAATCCTTCTACAAGTTACTAAAACTAACAACAGTGAGTAACCTTCAACTGTTGGTTGGATTACCAAGTTAATATCCAACAATGGATAAGTCTTCGAAAGAACGTCTCGCAGCTGCAACAGTTAAACATAAGATTCAGCTATTCACCACTATGTTCTAGCTATGAACACCAACTCAAACAAATGGGAAGAGACACTGAAACAACTTTATAAGCCAATACAACAATGTACCAACTTCAGACCTCTGAACCATAACTACACCAGATTACCTCAAGGTTCCAAAACCTGAACACATAAAAAAGACCATATGAAAGCAGCTAGCGGAGTAAATGCCTTTACGCCTGCAACCACAGGAATCACCTGATGGCTTGCAACCCTGGATATGTGGTGGAATAATATTCTTCAGTCTCATGCCTGCAGCAGAATCCTGGAATTAATTCCAGATGAACCAAATGAATAACAAGCAGAATTGTATGTCTACACTGAAAGTAAATAATGAATCAGAACTCTATGCTGGTCCCATGTCGGCCTAACTGCCCCATCATCAAGTATGGGATGGCCTATCAACATGAACCGAGTATGTGACAAAACCTCTTGAACTAAATTGGGAAACGGTTAACGTAAACCGAGCTGTTGGACAGTCGTCATCTTTTCATCGATAAGATGATATAGGGAAGAACCTTCTGCAAGAGCTTAAGTTGCATCTCCTGAAAGTATGACAGACCTAGGCACCAATTTCATTTGGAACACAACTCAATGGCAACAGAGTATTCTTGAATTCAGCTCCACGGAGGAGATATGTATATGTGGTGAATTTATTTCCTAATAGGGATTATAAGTATTTCCGCAACAAACTTCAGTGGACATTAAAACATGACTGTGAGTATTTATTGCTGTCCCGGATAATTATGGACATTAACAGCTTAGCACTGGAGAGGAATACCCATCCGCAATGCCTAAATGAACACTATAATTAATTAATTTAATTATTAGTATCAACTGCTTTCATGTGTGTGTGTTTTCTTCTATGACATGGAAAAGGTAAAGAGTGTTTTACATGGTAATGGTGTACAACTAAAGGGTTATGTTATGATATATATGTATAGTATTTTGACACCAACTCATTATTTTTAAAATGAGAGACATTGTAAAAGGTGTCAGAAACAAATGTTATATGTTGGGTTCTATGTAATTAGATCTTTATTTGCCTTAATTATGAGGGAAAATGAAAGTAGACCCAATTTGTGGTTGTTGTGTTGTTTGTAATAACCTTGTTTTTTTCTGGGGTCACTGGGTACTATATTGTAATAATGCAAATAATCCCATGCCTGTCTGAAAATGCATAGTGTTCATTACACATATATATGTAACTACAGATCTTGATTTAATACTTGAACTGTTTGTCCAAAATGTGTTGTGTACATCAAGTAAATGTGGTGTTCCAACAGTGGTTGTTTATATGTTGTGAGCAATCAATATCCTTCTAGCACTATAGTAAATTTAAAGGGTGATAAGTGGGAATGGAGAAGTACTCATAAATACAGCTATGAACAGGAGTGAACTATTTTCCTCCTTGTGTTTATGGTAGAATTCCATGATCACATCAAGTGGCTAAATAATAGAGAATCAAATTAAATCCCCTAGACAACTTAACATAATATTCTCATAAATTAAAATCCACATCCCACATGTGGGGTCCCGCCCGGTAAGGACTTCACCTAGTAGTGGAGTAGTCCGTGAATTAAAACTCATGGTAAACATCACAATTGGTGTATTATTGTGGGTATATGAATTCAGGGAAAACCTCTTGCAGGTAAACCAAGTCACTTCAGAATGTTATAGTGTTAGTAACAGACCTAATCACTCATTAGTATGAGCTGAGTCAAGTGTTATGTGAACCCATAATGGTTCAGATAAATATAGGGTTTTTTTGATACAAAACTGTTCACAGGTAATATCTTGATGCTGGTAGATGCATCATGTAGTAGGTTGTTGGGTATGAGATTTTGTTCTAAAAACTCATATTTTATATCTTATTGATGGGAAACTAAGTCCAGTAATGAACCTCCAGTAGTAAGGTCTCTGGGATGGTAAACTCACATAAGATAGGTAATTCAGTGAATGTTTAGAATTCATAGTCATTCCCATTTGATGTTTGAGGTATGGTTCTGCTACTCTGGTATTCTCTTTAAATGGTTTAAAAGTGGTGTAGTCATGAACACACTACTATATTATGTATCCATAAGGTTTATGTTTCTAATTATGAATCATGTGGTAATTAACTATTTTGTCATTGATTATCATTGTATTTTCATGCTTGATCTGCTTGTATAATTCATGTAATATTGAAAAATTACCAAGGCAGCAGAGAGTGATAGACAATTTTATAGATAATTAGGACAGAAAAGTTAAAAATCCAATAAATTTTTTAAAGGGAAAATTTAATCAACAAATGATGATTCAGTAGGACAGTAAATAATACCTGAGAGATGAATTAAACCAGGGGAAAATAGCAGTAACTAAAGTAAATGAACTAAAGGTTAAGGCCTAAACCACCACTTGCAAAAAGGTAGACATGGTTAATGGAATGGAAGGAATATTGTAAGAATTTGCAGTATTTAGGGGCACCCTAATTTAATCCTCTTTCATATAACATAACATGTTCTACAACACCGGTAGTAAAGTAAAGTGAATAACTGATGGATACTTAGGAAGAAAAGCCATACTGACACTTATTCTGACCCACCGGTGATATGAGTAGTATTAAGAACTAACTCAGATGGCCCATATGTTAATGAGGGTCAAAACCAAAATATTCATCTGGTGATTTAAGCGAGCCTGATCAACTCACTTAAAGATCCAACAGAATATAAGGTATTTCTTTAAATTATCCACCCCGATTCCATTATTAATGGTAGCGGAAACAGACCGTATAGGTATGTAAAAGGTATAATTAAAGAATTAACTTAAGAAATTGGAATTTCAAATGAACTTCAGGAGATACCGGAAAAAATCTGTGCTAATCTCTAGTAAGAGACTAAACATTTCAGAAATTGGCTCCTTATCTTTGAAATTTACAGTTTAACCTCACTAAGTGAAATGTTCACTATGAGAAGTCCTCATCATAAAGAGGAATGAAACAACTTTTTAGTTAGCGATTAGCTTACGTAAAGTTATTTCATAAATTGCCTAACTAACATTAATCTTCTCATAAGGGAAGAAGTAAAAAGGGCAAAATAAGAAGTACAAAAGAGGCGCACGACTCAATTGTATTTTCTTTAAACTAACCGAGTAACTAAATTCTAGATAATGCTCGAAGCCTACTAATAGGTAGATGAATCAGAAATCAATCGCAGGACGAAACAGATTTCTACATCTCACTTCTGATTTGGATGATATGCCAGCATTAAATATGTGAAAGCAGATCCTGACTGACAGAGATGAGCTGCAAGAACTGATATTAATCGGTGAAAGCAACAATTAAATAAACAACTCTTGAAATAGATGCTGTTTATAGATAGGACGAACCTCTTGACGTAAAGAGAGAGGAAACGCCTAAAACTTATACAGTGAACCCATGCTAGAAAAATGGAATATAGCTGTGTAAAAACCAAGCAAATTGGAGCATATAGCTGAAGAATTGCTTGATGTTTACTAGATTAGGAATTTCAATCAGGAATCCAGCTAGTAAATTATATAACAGTTCAAAGATAGACCTTAGTCAATCTAAATAAATCCAGAGTTTCCACGTATTAAACGGATGAAAACAAAACTGGAGAGAAACATTAAGAGTACCTTACCTGTTATCTTGAGGACACAACTCAGGAGACGCCAGTATGAGAGGGATATACAGATGTAATAGTAATTTTACAAAGACTAGTAATCCACATCCATAACTGGAAGTGAACCAGCAACTTGATTGTCTGGAAGACTATCACAGGAACCATAAAAGGGGCTTTTAACTTCTCACTGAACTGATTATATATGGTAGGAGACAATACGTCTGAACCTACATACCAATGTATGTTGCCAAGTTGAATATTGTCTAAAACCTGGAGGGAGGTAGACGACGATCAATGTACGCCAAGCGACGCAAAATTGCTCGTAATTCAACACCAAAGCAACAAATACAGAGTGAAACTCAAACACATCAGCTTAGAATTACTAATAAGGATTCTAGCGTAAAATAGATCTAGGTTAGAAGGAAAAGCAGAGAGAAGTAAGCTAAGAATTACTTCATTTCTGATAGATTCATGTTTCCCGGAATATTCGGTTCAGAACGGAAATCTAGAAAAGTTGGACCTTTGTTTACATATTAGACGAGATTCTCCGGGAAAACCCGCAAGAGGAATGGGAACACCACTCTAATCAGTAGTTATCAAAACTGATCGGAAAATCCCATACCTCGAATAATAACCCAAACACATGATGTGTTGGATGAAAATGTATACAACAGGAACCATATTTAGCTTCCTTTAAATATCAGATCTATAGTTAAAACAAACGTCTAACTTACAGGGAGACGGGCGAGTTTAATATGCTATCAGTAGACGCAGAATTAACCGTTGGTTTTAACATAATCTCAAGATTGATAATCTAATGAGAGAGAAATCAAAGAAATTCAGCAAATGATCTCATATGAACACTATCATCTGGCTATTGAAAGCTTAATGATGATATTTTAATTGCTTCAAAAAGTCGGTTTGATACAGACAAACCATACTGGAAAGTAGCAAATTATCAGATAACCATGCATATTTCACACCATAGCTGACAACAGTGGAGAAGGTACTACACTCTTTCACTAATAGGGAAATAAGCCTTTAAAGGTATACCCGTTGTCGTGACTATAAGAAAATGGACGTGGCCCTGATAGATTATCTAACATAAGGAAGTAATGTAGGAAATTAAAAAGGGATGGATACTAGGTGAGTCAATGTAAAGACGGAAATTGTAGAGTACTACTTGACCATTTTTTTCTGGAAGAAATAAATGGCTTAAATGGGGGAGGCGTGTGATATAATAAAACGTCCTTACCCTTTTCCTATTTATTGACTCCCTTAAAAATAAACAACCCCTTTCAATTACTGTTTAAGTAACTTACTTAATGTAGGAGAAAATAAAACAGCGATAGACTGACTGTGGCAGCTTAATTTATTTGGCTTTATTTTTTTCACGTACCTGGCAAGACCGGGACTGATTGAAAAACAAAGGCCCAGTGTAGCCATTTTAGTTCAGACAATCACAGGAAGCAGACATGTAAAAGTTTCCCCGTGTGGGGAAAAGGTATTTTTGCCTTTTGAAACCATCACTCTCTGAAACTATTGGTATGTTATGTCTACATTATTAAGATGTATTTATGTATTACATAGACCAGTATGTTTAATTAAGAATTAGTTAGAATAATAAGTCAACAATTCTCTTAAACCAGGCTGGATGATGTTTACCAATGAAACACATGTGGGCGCCACGCTGTAATTTTTCCTGTTTTACCATTTCAAATCCATATGTTAAAACCTTTTATAGGCATTATGAACTTATATCTAACTAGTAGTGCTTATAACCTAGAAATATTATGTGTACCATAGAGTATCAAACTCAGGTCAAAAACACATTCTAGGCATTTTCTCAAGGTGGGAACAGACTCTTGATTGCATACTTCAGTAGAGAACTTGTGTCTGTCAATTTCATATTCCTATGTTAAAACTTATATGCACTGTGAACAATATCTCACTATTTATGCTTAGAAATCTGCAAATAATCTATGTACTATAGAAAGGAAGTTTTATCCATGCGGAGACATACACATGAGTACGCATATCATGGACTCAGATTATTTTGGATAAATTATTTTCCTAATTCATAATCTGTAACTTGGAACTATAGTGCTAAATTTTAGTACAATCCTTTTGTTAACAGATTATCAACCACTCAGCATGAGTGGTGAACATATAATCATTTCATAAAATAGTGTTAGGGAATGCCATGTTTGAGAATATAAATTCATGAACAATCAAAGTAAACGCGTGATGTAAATGCATGTTCGGATAGGATTCAATCCCCATCGCCTCACCGTAGTAGGAACAGAAGCGAAGATTGATGTGAATAAATTGCTTGCAATATTCAGAATACTGGACCGTGCGGCATAAGTTATTCTAATAAATACACTCCGAATAATAGCAGTCATTGGCAAAATATATCACAGCGATTACTATCCTCATGTGCTGTACGCAGTGGGGGAAAACAATGGATGTTTTAGTTTATGGATTAACCCCTGAAGAAAATTCAAAAACCTAGGCTCCCTGCATCATCATTATGATTAATTATTATTTATGATTATCATGTACTTAATATCAGAGAAATGTACATGTATGGTTTTTCTGGTATGAGAATTTTCTCTGTTCTGATTGTTACTTTTTACTGTGGGAATATACATTTTAATGTTGCCCCTGGGGATTAGAGGATGTTGATGTAAGAAATCCTTGAGCATGTCAGTACTTAAAGGAAGCCAATGTTGAATTAGTCTTGGCCTAATGATGATCTATAGTGCCGAAAGGAAGACGCGGCATTAGAAACCACATAGATTCTGTATAGGCTATTCTCTTCAAGAATGAGAGATACAATGTCAACATGTTGGATGGACAAAATGACTTCACTCATCTAATAGTCCCAGTAACAACAGAACAAAACAGAGTGAAAAGATAGCTCACTCACTATCAGAGCTAGCAAAGTTCTACCACAAGCGACGAGGGACAGGGAACTTGGAAACCCACTCCTATCTCCTTCCCCTTTTTTGTTTGTAATTGTCTTGTGAAAGTTAACACATCACAGTAGGTTAATGCTCGTGTTGTATTCTTTGTCATCCCTTTTCTATAGAAGAGAAGCGAGTGGTGGTTTTGGTGGAACTGCATGTCATAACTATCATCAGGATCCTGGGTTAAAAGCCTAATGAAGGTGAGTCAGGACTAAATGGCTTAACCATGTTCTGGATCTATAAATACATCGTTTACTGCTGCACTCATAAGCTGCAAACGCAAGCAAAAGAGATACATACGAAGACAACTGACGGTGTGATTGAGGAAGTCCTATTTTAGTAGGAATATCCAGGATGGACTTCTAGAATCTAATAATCTACCAAGATGAAGATCAACAGAGTAACTGACAACAGTGTATCGTCTGCTTTACTGCTGGGAAGTATCCACCTGAAGCCTTGTCACTCAGCAAAAGTCAGTGAAACTATGGGACAATCCTACTACAAGTTTAATAAAACTAACAACAGTGAGTAACCTTCAACTGTTGGTTGGATTACCAAGTTAATATCCACAATGGATAAGTCTTCGAAAGAACATCTCACAGCTGCAACAGTCAAACATAAGGTTCCAGCTATTCACCACCAAGTTCTAGCTATGAACACCAACTCAAACAAATGGGAAGAGACACTGAAACAACTTTATAAGCCAATACAATCAATGTACCAACTTCAGAACCTCTGAACCATAACAACACCAGATTACCTCAAGGTTCCAAAACCTGAACACATAAAAAAGACCATATGAAAGCAGCTAGCGGAGTAAATGCCTTTACGCCTGCAACCACAGGAATCACCTGATGGCTTGCAACCCTGGATATGTGGTGGAATAATATTCTTCAGTCTCATGCCTGCAGCAGAATCCTGGAATTAATTCCAGATGAACCAAATGAATAACAAGCAGAATTGTATGTCTACACTGAAAGTAAATAATGAATCAGAACTCTATGCTGGTCCCATGTCGGCCTAACTGCCCCATCATCAAGTATGGGATGGCCTATCAACATGAACCGAGTATGTGACAAAACCTCTTGAACTAAATTGGGAAACGGTTAACGTAAACCGAGCTGTTGGACAGTCGTCATCTTTTCATCGATAAGATGATATAGGGAAGAACCTTCTGCAAGAGCTTAAGTTGCATCTCCTGAAAGTATGACAGACCTAGGCACCAATTTCATTTGGAACACAACTCAATGGCAACAGAGTATTCTTGAATTCAGCTCCACGGAGGAGATATGTATATGTGGTGAATTTATTTCCTAATAGGGATTATAAGTATTTCCGCAACAAACTTCAGTGGACCTTAAAACATGACTGTGAGTATTTATTGCTGTCCCGTATAATTATGGACATTAACAGCTTAGCACTGGAGAGGAATATCCACCCGCAATGCCTAAATGAACACTATAATTAATTAATTTAATTATTAGTATCAACTGCTTTTATGTGGGTGTGTTTTTCTATGCCATGTATAAAGAGTGTTTTATTGGTAATGGTGTACAACTAAAGGGTTATGTTATGATATATATGTATAGTATTTTGACACCAACTCATTATTGTTTAAAATGAGAGAATGGTAAAAGGTGTCAGAAACAAATGTTGATATGTTGGGTTCTATTTAATTAGATCTTTATTTGCCTTAATTATGAGGGAAAATGAAAGTAGACCCAATTTGTGGTTGTTGTGTTGTTTGTAATAACCTTGTTTTTTTCTGGGGTCACTGGGTACTATATTGTAATAATGCAAATACTTCCCATGCCTGTCTGAAAATGCATAGTGTTTCATTACACATATATATGTAACTGCAGATCTTGAGTTAATACCTGAACTGTTTGTCCAAAAGTGTTGTGTACATCAAGTAAATGTGGTGTCCAACAGTGGTTGTTTATATGTTGTGAGCAATCAATATCCTTCTAGCACTATAGTAAATTTAAAGGGTGATGAAGTGGGAAGGGAAACCTACACACAGATGCCATTGTTTCAAGGATTGAACTCTTTTCTCCTGGGATTTGTGGTAAATATCCCTGATCACCCTGCATTCTAACCAGTGACCAGAGAATCAATAAAACCCCCTAGACAACTTCCCATAATATTCTCATAAATTAAAATCCACATCCCACACATGTTATATTCTTAACCACTGACAGTGTTAGTGAATGGAGTCAACGCTGCAGTTTTGTGTTGCAGAATAGTTAATCCCATTAACTTGAGATACCAGAGAGCAACTAGGCGCTTATATTCTATTATATTGTGCAGCAGTACTTATCATCAGATGGGGACATCTAGAACTCTAGGGTCGGCCCATAAGTCATAAGTAGAGTGGAACATGTGATTTATTACGTCATTGAGGGATGACCAGCGAACATTGTTGGAGTGCTAGTCAGGTATTAGACATACACCTGACTAGTCCGAGATCTTACTCAGTGGAAGGGAAGAACTCTGGAAGGGTCTACGACTTGGAGTTCCTTTGCACTGGAGGTTCATCGGGTGAGTCGTTAGCCACGACTAGACGACGGCACGAACTGAAGTCACATGCTCTATGATGATGACTGATTATCTATAGATCTTCTCTCTGCTCTCATTCAGCGGTGCACATACAGTCTTCTATCCAGGCTTTTCAGCCATCCCTCTCTAAGTTCAGCTTGACGCATTAAGAAATTAAACTTTGCTTTGTTGACCATGGCTTTGAGTACTAGTATGACTGTTGTCTTGTCCGAGCCCCCTGTGGGTAGGAATCCATAGGTGGGGAGGGAATGTCAGCTGTCCCGGCTTGTGTGGGGCCCTGTAGATGTAAAGTCCAATTGGGGTGGACGGAGCAAAGGCTGGGGATATTAACTATTAGTAACATACCTGTCCAAGCCCCGGGGGTCTTTTTACTCTTGCCAAGAAATCAACAATCAGCTGAAATACGCTGATGTTGACAGCGATGTCCTGTAAAGGACAAACGAAAATATAAATGGGTCTGATCAGTCACATTCGCTAATGCCATGGGTATTAAACCTTTTTGAAGCACAGTGTAACAAACTGTCGTCTGTCAAGACTGCAAAGTGCTAGTAGTTGATATCCACGTTACTTTATATATTCTTTTATGCGGACAAGCACTCCCTCCTACGATCTACTGTGCAGAAATCTACGAGCAGATCTTCATGTTTTGTTGATGACCCTATGTCCGTAACGTCGGTATTATTAGACAAAAATACAGAGAATTAAATTTATTACCTCTGTATTAACCAACAATTTAGATCATCTTTACGTGACGTATCAGTTATTAGAGGCATAGTTGTACATTTAAATCTACATTTGCTGATAAGTACCGTTAATCTGAAACTTAAGGGACACGTTAGTTGCATATCTTTTACAGGTTGTATTCAGCATTCTTTGGCTGTTTGTAATTTCTTGGTTACATTTAGTAATTTGCCATTACTTTCTGAACAGCCGGCACTCATACTATTGTATGAAAATCAAAGCAAGACGGCCTGCTGCCAAATTTCCCGCAGCTGTGTTTCGAACGCGGTGTGCGGGATTACGAATTGCGAACGTAACCCCTTTGCCACAGCACAGAGTCGAAAAGAAACATGTAGCATTTTATAAACATGGAAAGTAATCAAATGAGGATAATTAAACAATCAAGTTTATTTACTTAATTTTATTTTTTATTTATTTTTTTATTTAATTTTGTTGTTGTTGTATATTTCAAGCGTAGTCCATAGATATACTACTACTTCCAGTGAACTGGGCTGATTGTTGTGTGTGGATCAGCTTCCCCTATTACCAGTGTCCCTCGCCATCGTCAAACCCATTCCGACTTTTGAGCTACTTGAAATGTACACCCCCAGGGCGAGAAGTCATCCTTAAACATCCGGTGTGCTGATGTCGAGGTAGCGGGTTCAACCCCTACACCGGTCAGTTGGACTGAAATATTGACTTCTCGTAATTGACTTAGGCATGTTAACTACAAGTACCTTAAGAAGTCGGAATGGGTTCGTCTGATGCAAGAGACACTGATAATAAGGAAATCCACGAGTACAAATCAGAACAGCGCACTTGAAATAGTAGCACGTATGTCGACTACGCTTGAGTTCAAGCCAAGAGAACGCTAAAAAACAAAGAGTTAGTAATACCCGAACCTTCACCGGTTCATACAGACACGTCATCACGGTTCGAGACATCGACATGTCATTGGTGACGCAGTGTATAATTGAATTCAACCAGTAGCAGAAACGATGGGTCAAAACTCGTATCGCCACAATGACAATAAAGGCATGTAAATTACATAATATTAACTGTAGAGAGATGCGAAGAAGAAGAACATGAAAGCCACAAATTAATTAGAGAACTTTGATGTAGACGGTCATCAACGTTTATGTTTGTTGTAAAGAACGATGAACTAGAAAACTTAGTGGCAAGTTGAAAATTTGATGAGAACACAGAGCAAGAGAAGGCACAGCGATAGATGCCCAGATGAGTTTGGTCCTGTGGCAGAGTCAGGACAATAGCACAGACTTGATCTGGGAGTGATGATTGTTTCAGATGGCGAACAATAATCATCCAGGTTTATCTGCATGGCAAACGATAATGATGATTGTGAGAAAGAAAGCACTGTGGAGTACGAAGAAGAAGAAGAAGAAGAAGAAGAAGAAGAAGAAGAAGAAGAAGAAGAGGAAGAAGAAGAAGAGAGAGAGAGAGAGAGAGAGAGAGAGAGAGACAGACAGAGAGAGAGAGAGAGAGAGAGATTTGATTTACCTTTATTTTCAAAGAGTCACAAATTGAGCACGCAGGCTCGTCTTACATTCGGCCCTTCAAATCACTCATCTTTCGTTCATCAATAGGGTATGATACATTCACATAGGAAAGAAAACATTGTCAAATGAATGTTGTAAACATAAACAATGTATATATCCAAGTTATGAGAAACATTCCCCACCCATCCACACACCCCACCCACCACACATCCCACGCCCACACACACACCGGCACACATACATGCCCCCACCACACCCCATCCCCCACCCACCCAGCCATCCCCCACCCACACACATCCCTCCACCAACGCACATCTCCCCACGCACACACCATTTCCCAACCCACACACACCCACCCACCCACTAATACATCCTCCACTCACCCACCCACACCTACACTCCACAGTCCTACAGAAAAACACGCGCCCCCACCCACCCACACACATACCCACACCAACCCACACATCCCCCACCCAACCACACACACATACCTCCTCCAAACACCCATCCCCATCCACTCACACATCCCCCACTCACATACACACATCTCCCACACATATATCTCCCCATCCACATACACATCCCCACACGAACACACACACACATCCCCCACATGCACACACATCATCCACCCACACACACATTCCCCACCTACACACACACCCCCACCAACAGACACACCCACCACCCACCCACATATCACTCACCCACACACATCCCACACTCAAACTCGTCCATTACCCACACCCATCCCCAACATCCATCCCACACCCACACATCCACACACCCCCTACACACACCCTTACACACACCCTCACACCCACCAGCACATCCCCACCCACCCACCCACACACCCACACACCCAAACACACAACCCCCACCCACACACACACACATTCTCACACCACCTACACACACACCCTCACACCCACCAGCACATCTCTCGCCCACCAATCCACATACCCACACACCCAAACACACATCCCCCACCCACACATCCCTCATCCACACACATCCTTTACCCGAACATTCCCCACCCGCAGATATATCCATTACCCAGAGAGAGAGAGAGAGAGAGAGAGAGAGAGAGAGAGAGAGAGAGAGAGAGAGAGAGAGAGAGAGAGAGAGAGAGAGAGAGAGAGAGAGCAAAAATAGACAGAATTAAGACAGACACATAGAAAGACGGAAAGACACAGAGTCACACAAATAAACGGACAGAACAAGATACGGGGAGAGATAGAATGAGGTTGACGGTAGCGTAAAGTCGGTGTTAAATTTTGACAGAATGTTGCTTTTTTCTAAAGAATATTTTGTCACGAAATATTTCTAAATATAACAAATGTGTATTTAATCTATCCCTGTGGCACGGTGCTAATGTGTGCGGACATCAGCCGTGTCATGTGTGGCCAATCTATCAAGATTTGGCGCTACTTGGTGCACATATTTCCATTTTCTGAAAATAAATTATTCGGTGTAGGAATTTCCTGTGCTACTTTTCTAGACCTGACATGAGAAATACTCATAGAAGGCAGCGGAAGAATTAGAAATGTGTAGTTATAATTTCTTCTTTTCCTCCCCAGCTTCTTCTTCTTCTTGTTATTTCCCTCTTCTTCTGCACTTTATCCTCCTCCTCCTCCTGCTTCGTATAATTTTTTTCTTCTTCATTATCATCATGGATTAACACCAGCGTCATCATAATACTGATATGTAGATTTAGAATGAAGAAATAGATATCCCAAATAGTTGAGACCGGCTACTAACAGAAAACCAGAAATGTCTCGTAAGACTCCCTAATGCTAAAACAGATCATATGGTAAGTTTCTACTATAGTTAGTTAGTTAGTCGACAGATCATCCTAGTTGCACATCGGACCATTCAGTCCATAAGTGCTCGGATCCCCTCCTCAGCAAATCCCGCAGCGTGTAGCGGCTAACGACGCCAGTTCTGTGTTGGTTTATCAATCTTCTTTGGCTTCCTGCGTAGTGTTCTTGTTTGGCCACCCCTCTTTTAATTTGCTGCTCTCGCAGTCTGGCCATTGTTGTAGATTCACAGTCATCACTTGGTTCTTGCAAAAGTCTCACTTCTCGTAGAGCATTCAGAATGTCAGCCTGGTCCATGGCGCGTCCGCCCTCCACAGTAGCCTCACATGCGAGCTTGTCAGCCCGCTCATTTCCTTGTACTCCCGCATGACCTGGCACGAAGATGAAACTAATCTTTGCCAGCCGAGACCGCTCCAGAGGCAGCAACCATTCTCTTCGGATCGACCCCTCCTCTATCCTCTTGATCATGTTCATTGAGTCGCTAAGGAAACAAGCCCTAGTGAATGTCTGTGTCTCGAGCCATGTTATTGCTTTACTTACTGCCATGACTTCCATGGTCAGGCTACTTGTGGTTTCAGTGAAAGCACCAGAGTCCTCCTTCACAATTCTCCCTCCGGCCCGAGCTGTAAAGGCCCATGAGCTTCTCACATGTCGGACGACCGACCCATCTGTGTAGATGACCGCGTCACTGTCTAGCGAATTCTCGAAAATCAACGCTTGTACTTCAGCCTCCACAGCAGCCGGATTTTCTTGTCTGCATTTTCTATCTAGTTGGATGCAAACTGAAAAGGATGTGCAGAAGTCTGTTGGCACTTGCACCCACTCCTCGCCAGGTTCTAAGTCCTCAAGTGAACACACCTGTTGAAGAATGTCTTCGGCTTGACCCATCCACGACCGTCCTCTTTTTAACCTGCTGCCCTTCACCTTCCTAATTTCACTATGCAGTGGATGCTGTGTGTTTGCGTTAATTCTGAGGTAGGCGCGTGCCCTGCAAACTTGCATTCTCTCTTCAATGGTTGGAAAATCAAGAAGGTAGCGCATCGCCCTGCATGCTGTATCTCTTGTACATCCAAGAATAATGCGCATAGCTTCATTCTGTATCCTTTCCATCCTTTCTATCTGTTTATGGCTGAGAGTCAGGATTGCCATTGCATACTCCAAAACAGACATGACCAGCCCCTCGTACAGAAGACATAGATGGCGCTGCTCACAGTTTGCTGCCGCCATCACCCGCATCGCTGCCAAGCCCCGCTTGGCCTTTGTTATCACCTGGTCTATGTGCACATTATAAGCAAGGCTTCGATCAAACCGTATCCGGGGAGAGATATAATGTGTATTTAATCTTTTTTAATCTAAAGTTTCTACTATGTCTAAAGGAAGGTTTTCAGGTAGAAGGTCAGGAGAACCAAGAAAGTCACTGCATTCAGAGAGGAGGAAGCTCACTCTGGAAAGCTAAAAATGTGTAGTCTTCCTGCCACACTCTGCTCCCCTGTTACTGTGTTAAATGATTTAGTATTATCACCTTTACCTCACAAGATTAGACAAAAGTCCACAAGAAACCTAAACAACTTCTTGTTATAAATTAAAATATTTTAATGGGAAAACATGATGGGGAAGTGTGATACTCGATAGACATCTCAATTATACACAACCAAAATTCACAAAAAGAGATAAGTAGTTATACTAGTCATCACAGTTGATTAATTAAAATGATCTGATCCATCACAGGAGAATAAATAGAATGTCCTAATTCATCACAAGTGATTTACTATGATGTCTCTAATTCACCACAAGTGATTAACTATAATGTCTCTGATTCACAATCAAGGAGTATTTCTCATGTCAGGCCTAGAAAAGTAGCACGGGAAATTCCTATACCGAGTAATTCACTGCTGGTCTTCTGGCTGAAGACTGTGTTTTGTGGAGGACTGTTGTTTTGGCATTCTGGAGACGCATTATGTATAGTGAACTTTTTTTTTTTTTACATCTGTCCGAGGTGTTGTGGCGTGAACTGCATGCTCGGAAAATGGCGTAGCTGGCTAGAAAACATCTAGAAACCGAACAACAACATCTAGAAATATCTGCATGCATGGCGGCTGGTTGTGACGCAGAAATGGCCAGTTTTTTTTTTGTCTTGTTTTCTAATGACTGCCGTTTCCATCGTTGATGAACTGTATTTTCGATGAGGATTTTTTGGGTTGGCATTATGTCATTCTCATTTAATAAAGCTTATGCTAATTTTGTACCCGCTACAACAAATATAACCACTCTTCATTGGGATTTTTCTGGCGCGGGAGAATGCATCGTCCCACGTAGGTAGCTTCTTCTTCTTCTTCTTCTTCTTCTTCTTCTTCTTCTTCTTCTTCTTCATCATCATCTTCTTCTTCTTCTTCTCCTCCTCCTCCTTCTTCTCCTCCTCCTCTTCCTCATCCTCTTCCTCCTTCATCATCATCATCATCATCATCATCATCTTCTTCTTCTTCTTCTTCTTCTTCTTCTTCTTCTTCTTCTTCTTCTTCTTCTTCTTCTTCTTCTTCTTCTTCTTCTTCTTCTTCTACTCCTCCTCCTCCTCCTCCTTCTTCTTCTTCTTCTTCTTCTCCTCCTTCTTCTTCTTCTTCTTCTTCTTCTTCTTCTTCTTCTTCTTCTTCTTCTTCTTCTTCTTCTTCTTCTTCTTCTTCTTCGTCTTCTTCTTCGTCTTCTTCTTCTTCTTCTTCTTCTTCTTCTTCTTCTTCTTCTTCTTCTTCTTCTTCTTCTTCTTCTTCTTCTTCTTCTTCTTCTTCTTCTTCTTCTTCTTCTTCTTCTTCTTCTTCTATAATAATGTGATACATTTGAATTTAATTGTGTTGTTCTACAAAAAACATTTTTGAGAATCATCATCGCCAATATCTGCCCCAGACTCGGTATCCGAAGAACTAAAGAAGAAGAGAGAGCAGAAAAAAATTATTATCCTGACCGCCTAGTGTTTTTATGTTAATTGTTTCAATCCTAGTTGTTACTTTAACCCTTTCATTGCTAGACTGTTATTGCGTTATCTCTTCTTCTTTTGTTTCCAAGGTTGCCTTCTCTTGGCTTAAATAACCTGCCTCAACTTTGGACCGAATGCAGTCCACTTGGTAAACAAGGGCATTAATGGCTCACAGTATTATTTTTAAATAAGAAGATAAAAAGATAAAAATCTTAGTTGCGATTACTCAAATATGCCTCCGCCTCGTCTATTGGGTGTCCAAAACCTGGGTTATGCTTAGATAAAGCGATTTCTTAACGACTCTGCGGTTAAAGAGGAGATAATAAATGCTCCACATTCGAACAGTATAAGTAAGTGACAATGTGTGTTATTTATTTAAGCCCAAAATATTATTCTTCCATTCAGTTCTACAGCTTGCACCTGACGAGATGTCGCGAAACAGAACTGGCAATAAATTATGCAATCTATCGTTTATGGCTTCTTAATATAACACACACAAAATGGTCGCGAGGTAAAACTGGCAGAGGCAGTTGGCATTCATTTACAAAAGCCAATTTTGTGCAAACAAAACAACACACACACACACACACACACACACACACACACACACATACACACACACACACACACACACACACACACACACGATAGTCAGTTTAAAATTACTGTGGAAGACAATTAAAATTACTGTGTGAATATGTGTGCTGTATTTTTCAGCTTGAAGGATTTATCTAATTACTTTAGCTTATGTTGTGTGATTTCTCTACTATGTACCTGGCGAGATGCAATGAAATATCAATCAATCAATCATGTGCCATGCCGGAAAGCGTGGGCGGTCATGACTCGCCACTTCACTCGATCACCAGTGTTGCGGATCAGCTCAGTATTCCTT
This sequence comes from Cepaea nemoralis, assembly GCA_014155875.1. NCBI lineage: Eukaryota > Metazoa > Mollusca > Gastropoda > Stylommatophora > Helicidae > Cepaea > Cepaea nemoralis. Next base: position 218,070 of record JACEFZ010009450.1, read on the forward strand.
TCCCTTCCATGCCATGTGGCCAAGCCATCCAGGTATTTTCCTCTCGGTCTTCCTCTTGGTCTGTTCCCTTCGATCTTGCCAGTTGTCACCAAGTTGTCCAATCCACTTCTTCTCATAACATGTCCAAAAATTTTTGACTGTCTACGTCTAATCTCTCCAATCAGCTTACGATGTTCATTTGTCTCCTGTAGTACTTGGTCATTGGTTTTTCTGTCTGTCCATGATATTCTTTGCATTTTCCTCAGAAACCACATTTCTGCAGCCATCAGATGTTTTTCAGCTTGACTGCTCATTGTCCAAGTTTCACATCCATACAAAAGAATAGGCTCTATGTATCCCCTCAACACTCTTTTTCTCGTTTCAGTTGACATCTTTTTATTGGTCAGAATGTTTTTCATCTTGCTAAAGGCAATGAAATATGCCAGGCTAAAAATTGTGCATTCTATTGTTTGTGTCCTCGTTTTTCAAATTAACTTCGGAAAAACACTGTTTTGAATTGTTCTGTGTCTAATTTAACCAGGCGAATGCATTACTTTGAAAATTTATTATGTCGATAAACCCGATGCTCGTCATTTAAAGTCGTTTCAGCCTGAGTTATTACTTTCCCCCCACCAGCACCAGACAGACATTACATAAACTCCTTTAGCCACAGAGTAGGATTATATTGCTGTTGTTGACTCCAACGTGCTGCTGCGTTGTCTTCCCTTGGCTGAAACACTCACCCCCGCCCCTTCCCCACCAAAATAAAAATAATAATAAAAAGGCAGGAGTATTGACTTCATTGCACGGGGTTGTTATCTCACGTGGATCTATCTCTTTCCACAGGGCAGCTTGCTGACAGCGCCGCATAAAGCACCAACTCCATAGCTCCAGCGATGATTCTCACGAGTCTTCGATTGCACTCGTGAACCGAACGAAGTAAGTCGGTATCGAACCCATAACTTTCGGTGTGCGAGGCTGGCGGCGTAACCACTTCGCCACGGAGACTCCCTGCTGAAAAATAAATCTGCCCCAGCTCGGGGACTGAACCCAATACCCTGTTTTTGTTAACAAGCGCACTAACTACCATGGCATGGCGGAACCAGGTATTATTTTAAAACACCAACGGTCTGAGACAAAAAGAGTTAAATCGTATTTAAATAGTTATTTCTTTATATCCAAAAAAATATAAGCTAAGCCATCTATATCTGCATATCCCTGAAGATTGTTTTCTTTGTTCCGCTTACGATCGTGTCACAGTTTTTAACATATATATTACATCTCACAGCAGACACCACTATTTCTTCATTAATATTAAAACATAACACTCAATATCTTATAGAGATCCGGGTTTCGCTGTTTTAAATTCTCATTTCTCCAAATATAATATGTCGCGCGTGCTTAACAAGGCTTCGATAATGACAGCGCGAACAAGAATACAGTGTACACAAACACGACGTATTGTATATCTGAATTTAACCTTAACGTTGAAATTGGGGAAAATGTTTACAGTAAAGTTTCTAACTTCCCACATCATCCTAACCGACCGAAAACGTTTACGTTATTACCCAGCAATGCCTTCATAAAATAAAACAATGTATGCATATAGACTAAGGATCCATTCCTATTACCAGGCAATCTATTCAAATATACTAACAATTATGGCTGTTTGTTATTTCTTGGCAAGTTTTACGTTCGGTAGTTTGCCATTGTTTCTGAACTACCCACACTCCTATCAGTGTATGAAACACCAGCAAGGCTGGTATTTCTGCTTCCAAATCGCCCGAAACTGTATTTCTAACGAGGTATGCGGGATTATAAATTGCTTTCCTTACCGCTTCGCTGCAGAGCCGGTAACCTTCTAACGATGTTACATAATCCAAATATAAATTAACGTAATCTAGCAAGTAGTTCATATAAACTAACACATCATTCATATAACCTAATACATCATTCATATAATCGATCATGTAACCCAGCAACTCATTCATATAACCTAATATATCATTCATATAACTGATCGTGTAACCCAGCAACTCATTCATATACCCTACCACATCATTCATATAACTGATCGTGTAACCTAGCAACTCATTGATATAACCTAACACATCATTCATATAATTGATCATGTAACCCAGCAACTCAATCATATAACCTAATACATCATTCATATAACTGATCATGTAACCCAGCAACTCATTCATATAAACTAACACATCATTCATATAATTGATCATGTAACCCAGCAACTCATTCATATAACCTAACACATCATTCATATAATTGATGGTGTAACCCAGCAACTCATTCATATAACCTAATACATCATTCATATAATTGATGGTGTAACCAAGCAACTCATTCATATAACCTAATACATCATTCATATAATTGATCGTGTAACCCAGCAACTCATTCATATAACCTAACACATCATTCATATAATTGATGGTGTAACCCAGCAACTCATTCATATAACCTAACACATCATTCATATAATTGATCATGTAACCCAGCAACTCAATCATATAACCTAATACATCATTCATATAACTGATCGTGTAAACCAGCAATGTATTCATATAACCTAATACATCATTAATATAATTGATCGTGTAACCCAGCAACTAATTCATATAATATTATAACCTAACACATCATTCATATAATTTATCGTGTAACCCAGCAACTTATTCATACCACACACACACACACAAAACAATGTCTTTACATAATCCAACAGCTCAATGGAGCCGATTAAGTATTTGGTTTGGTTTTATTTGTGCAGTAGCACTCTCATGGCACACGGATATTCCCATACTGCCACAATCTCCTACTATAGCACACGGATATTCCCATAATGTCACAATCTTCTCCTATAGCACACGGATATTCCCATAATGTCACAATCTCCTCCTATAGCACACGGATATTTCCATAAGTGCCTCGGTCTCCTCCTACAGATCACACAAGGAGAATCTCAGCACAGTGCAGGAATTCTGAGCCATGGCCTAGTTGTATATTAATATACTTCTTGACGAGAGTAAAGCTCCAGTACTCGTCTTGCATACCAAGTATAATTTTGTATAGTTTATAGTTTCTGGGTTTGGAGAGTTCCGCACCACAGTACCCGCGGAGATGGGACTTGGTACCTGGTCGAGAGAAACATCTCTCCGATAGATGCGAGATCTGTTCATGGCTTAGACAACTTGGACGTTAAACTATCGGGCTTTAAGAGTCAACATTCACAGTACAGGTCAGCAGGGCCGAATGGAAAACAGCGCTCGTTCTTAAACATCCGGTGTTCTGATGCCGAGGTAGGGAGTTCAACCTCTGCATCAGAAAACTGGCCTAAAATGTTGGCTTCTCGTCTTTTACTTGGGGACGTAAATTACTAGCACCTCTGAAGTCAGGGTGGGTTCGCCTGATGGCAAGGTACACTGGTAAGAGGGAAAACTAATCAACATGCAAACATCAGTCCAGTGCACTAAATATAAAATAGTAACACGTATATGGACTACGGTTGAGTTAAAATTGAGCGAACACCCCAAAAGAAAGAACATTCACAGTCCTGTGATGTCGGTTCCTAAATCAATCAATCAATCAATCAAATCCTCCAAATAAATCACAATCCACCAACCATCCAGCCAATCCACCCCACAGCCGAATAGCCCCAATCTACTTATTATCCCTGCCGGTGGTTGTGGCAAAGAGGTAGCGAACGAGATTCACAATTCCACATACAGAGTTCTATATCAGCTGCAGGCGATTTGGAAGCACAACACATTGTGTTGATTTTTAACAATGGTATGAATATCGGTCGTTCAGAAAGCAATAGCAAACTTTTTTTTTTTTAAATTCGCATATCCTTTACAGGACATCGCTGCAGCATCTTTCAGCTGTCTGTTGATTTCTTGGCAAGATTACGCTCAGTAGTTTGCCATTGCTTTCTGAGCGGCCGGCTCAGTTATCCCGCAAGTCACCAGTGGGGGTAGAACCGCTCCCAGTTCTCGCCCGATACGAGACTGCGTGAATAGCAAACTACTGAAAGTAAATTAGTCTAGTAAATCACAAACAGCAAAAACAAATAATGGGGTTGACGTGACGTCCTGCAATTATTTTATTATATTACCTTATTTACTACTTTATATATTACCTTATTTTGCCCTATATCCCCAGTAGGGGCACTGATCCTCAGTCTACCAGTTCACTCCAGACTCCCGCGCAGCTATTGGTTTTTAGCTATACCACTCAACTCTGTCAATGTCCTTCCCATACTGTTTATGTCTATTCTCCCCTCTCTTTAGGTCTTCCTCTATGTTTGTTGCCCTGTGAGTTCAATACTAAGGCTTTTCTGGTTATATATTTTCAGGTTTTCTCAGTATGTGTCTATCCAGCGTCTTTTATACACCTCTTGGCTCATTGGTATTTGTCTAGTTCTTTCCATAAGATCCATATTGCTGATTCTGTCATACCAATTTATTCCTTCTATTTTACGCAGGCAACAATCGGTGAATGTTGACTGCAACTAACTAACTATTTATTCCTACTCAATTAATTCTACCCCGCTTCCAATGCACCAACTATCATCCCCAGGTATTAAAAACATCTTTATGTACTGATTCATTGCCGAAGGATAATATATCGCCAAGTGTGACCTCCCATTTGGACAAAAGTTCAATATATAGCCTTACTAGAGTCAACATGTTATTTTATTTGTTTCGCGGTTTTATCAATGCCCAGTGAATGTGCACTCACATTATTATAATACTTGTTGATTTGATTGTGTGCCATGTCTGGTGGAAACCTACATTTTTGTTTTTCACTGAAACAGTTAACCAATAGCCACCTCAAGTCTATACCCTGGGCATGAGCAGGACCGTGCCGTCCTATTATACAGACAGGCGGCGGCATCATGCGGCACCATAAAGGGGCTTCATAAGGGGGCGACATTTTTAAAGAATAATACATGTAAGGGGCGGCATTTCAAAGGCTTGCGTCATACTGAGAACATCTACCACACGGTACTGGGCATGACAGTGCAGGAGGCAGGAGAAAGGGCAACAGATCCAGCGGCTTTTAGTGGTGTCGTGATGAGAGCGACGTTCTGCCAAGGACCAACTACACGATTATGACCAGTAACAGGGAGCCGCGGTGGTGTAGTGGATAGACGCTTGCATGGCGGTCGGATACTCACAGGTTCGAATCCACAGCTGAGCGGATTTTTAAAATATACCCGGGTTCTTAGAACCACCCCAGCCTGAACTGGCTACTAGAAAATATCTTGGGAAGTAACAACGACCGGCCTGATTGTAACCACATCACCCACCAAGTGTCTGATTGGTCTATACAAATACACGTCTAACACGATATGTCCAATTTGTATAAGGTGTGTAAAGGGATAGTTTTAAATTTAAATGTTTGCATATCCTTTATCTGTCAACATCAGCATCTTTCAGCTAATTGTTGATTTCTTGGCAAGATTACGCTCAGTAGTTTGCCATTGCTTTCTGAGCGGCCGGCTCACATACCCCGTAAGTTAACAACGCGATTCGAACAACTGCTGATTCTCACCGTCGTCACGTTACCTACTAGAGTATACCAGATTACGGAGAAAAGTCGCTAACCTCTAGGCCAGGAAGCCGGCTAAAGGATATTGTAACCAACAATAATATTACCTCACCCATCTGGAAATTACCTCCTGTCCACCAATTATTTCCCCTTTCGAGCCATTTCTTCCGACTCATCGATTGATTGTTTGATCCATGGACTACATTGTCCACAATTAATCTTCCATCCACCCCCACATAACAATAACCCTGACCCATCTCTCAGACACACCCCTTCCCTACTCACCCGACATTCCCTCAAATCATCAGTAAATAAGGATATTTTATTACCAGCAACATTTCTTGCCATAATATCTTTCCCAAACGGGGTTCGATCTTCCGACTCATTATAGTGTAAACTATATAAGCAAATACATGTTTGCCGCAGACAATCGCATAGAACATGTGTTTCTGTGAACATTCGTCATCTATTGGACATCCGGGCCCGATCACGTGGCTGGTAAGTCGTGACTCCCCGGCTGGACGCGCAATAAAGTCTACCACTGCTCTCTCAATAAAAGGTGCACATACCCACAGGCACATCCCAGAGAAAACTTCCTAACCGCGGGGGAAGTTTTTCAGGCAATCATTCTACGATAGAAGCATCGCAGTCTGTCGCAGATATTTCGATCAATCCACGTGTCGTGTCATCTATTACTTCACCGCCTCTGAAGACTTCAAGATGTCGCCAGTGATATTCTTCTTGTTTGCCAGTCTCTGTGCCGCCGGTAAGTCTGGTGTTTGGGAAAATAACAATCTGCAGTGGCGGATTGACCTGGGGGGTCAGCTTGCCCGGTGGCAAGTGGGTTCTGTGGGGGCCCTAATCAAGTCCGGCCCCTTAACTGATTAAGTGCCATGGGATGATTAATCGTTTTAAGCGACGTCCCGTATTTGCCATGGGTTTATATATCACCGAATTGTTGTCATTGCGTTATAACACAAGATGTTTGCTACCATATTAACAACTTGTAAGTCATAAATGTGACACACCCTTGCTTCTCATTTAACGCTATTCATTTTTGTTTCCTCCTAACCTACTTTTTTATCTGTGACACATTCGACTAGTGGTTCCGGGGGGGGGGGGGGGGGGATTATTTAGGGTTTCCATGGGGGGGGGGGGGTATTAAGACCACAGATTGACAGACTCAAGATGGCTTCAGCACAATATCCTGGTATTTTATTGACCGTTTTGTTTGATGAAGTACAATTTTCTGGCATGCTGGTGTCGTGTATTAAGTGACAATTCTTTGATGTTTTAACTGTTTGTTTATTGTAATATGATTAATTTGGTGTGTTGATCAAATATTGTGAATATTAAAAAATGCACCTTTTGAGGCTGACAATTTTGGGGGAATTCTTCTTCTTTCATTTCACTGGAAAGGGGGGAATGACATCCTGACATATGGTGAAAGGGTGGATGAGCCAAAAAGGTTGAGAACCACCGCGTTAGACTATATGTTTAAAAAAAAAAAGCAAAGGTCCCTTTTGCACATGTTAAAGCGCACTGGGCATATGTACTAGACATAAATCGGCATAGACCAATCGGCACTCATGGCTGATGTGGTCAGTCTCACAGCGACCGCTTTTACTTTCTAAGACATTTCCAGGTAACCATTTTATCCTGCGACGACCTGGGAGCCCAGGTCAATTTTATTACATTCGAATCCAACCCAGTGTGCATCGAACCACTGATCACCGGCATGGCAGGCGAGTGTCTAGCCACTACGCCACCGTGGCTCCCGACTATATGTTAAAAATGTTATTGGAATTTTAGTCCTGGTAACCTATATTTTTAGATCCAGTCCGCTAATAACAATATGTTAAAAAAATTAGTTGCATATCCCTTACATGACGTCTCAGTCAACCCTAGCATTCTTTGACTGCTTGTGATCCGTTGACAAGTTTACGTTCAGTGGTTACCGACAATCCCCCAGATTTATACTGAAAACTGACAATATGTATTCAGTATAAATCTGCGGAGTTTCTGTTCACTCAGCTAGAATACAAGATCCATAGAGACCACTTAAATATAATGAGAAATAAATACATGGTTATTGATTGGCGCTCATAGGAGTAGAGGAAAGAAACAGAGATAGGAGGACACTGAAATAAATACATAGTTATTGATTGGCACTCATAGAAGGAGAGGAAAGACTAATACAATTCAAGAAATTGTTTCTGAACCATACGAACCGTTGAAATAAAATGAGAAATGAATACATAGTTAATGATTAGCATTAATACAAGTATAAGAAAAAAAACTAGAGTTTAGAGGACACTGAAATGAACAGGTTCGAATCCTGGTAGGGTCACTATAAAGAAAATGAGGCATGTTCTTTGAGGACGTTGCGATCAACCCCAGGTTGATTTTCTAATCAATTTTACGTTCAGTGGTTTGCCATTGCTTTCTAAACGAGAAATCAACTTTCAAATCCTTTTGACCAGTGTGTGGAATGATGCCCCCCTACCCTGTCATCATCGCAGAAGAACTTTCTTCTTCTTCTACTGCTCTCATCCGGAGTGTTTTTTTTTTTTTTTTTCAGACGTAGTTGCGGTGTGTCCGGTTAGGCACCCTTAGGCCAACACATCCGACTTTAGCGTGCACCCCTTACCAGGTTAGCACTCCTGGGCGACTCTCATTGTTGTGGTGCCGTCCACATCCCAGCTCGTCAATCTAGAACGGTCGAAGGCCTCACGGTCAGCCCTCAATCTTACCAGTTGTTACCAGGTTCTCTAGTTTATTTCTTCACTTAACGTGTCCAAAACTATTGATTATTCTAATCAATTTGCGGTTTTCATGTTCCTCTTGTAGGACTTGCTCATTGGTTTATCTATCTGCCAATCGTATTCTTTGGATATGTCCTTAGAAAGCACATTTCCACAGCTATTAGATGTTTTTCAGCTTGTCTGCTTATCGTCCACGTTTCACATCCATACAAAAGTACAGGTTCTATGTAGCACTTCAACACTCTTTTTCTCATTGCAATTGGCATTTTTGTATTAGTCAGTATGTTTTCCATTTTGCAAAAGGCTACCTTCGCCGCAGCGATTTTTCTTCTAATCTCTTTAAGCACCTCTCATCGGATGTTATGCTTGTTCGGAGATAGTGGTACACTGCAAAATGTTCACTAAGTGATGTCTGAGCGACATACAAGGAACATATTGTTAAACAAGTCATTTGCGTGTCCTTTAAAAGACGTTGCAATTGACCCCAGCATTTATTGGTTTTTTTGTGATTGACTCGACAATTTTTGTTCCAGATTGGTCGTTATTTCTGAACGGCCTATGTCTCACACTCTCGAAATTAATGCATAGAGATCTACTTCCAAACCGCCCGCCGCTGAATTTGAACTCTCGACTTGGTATGTCGGAGAAATTGTGAAACTGCGCCTCTCACTATACCCTTAGCCACAGATTAATCGTGTTAAGCGACCTCCCGTCTCTACCAATGGCTTATATACAGTTGTTTTCTCTATGCAACCCCCTATAATTTGATGTGTAAAAGAACATATCTGCTACCACCACTTTTAAGTCACAACTATGACACACCCCTATTACCCATTTTCCGCCATCCATTATTGTTTTATCCATGCCTACTTGTTGTTTGGCAATGAATCTGTTAATAATATAACAAAATGAAAATTGCGGAGATTGCGCGAATCTTAATTACATATCCTTTAAAGGACGTTGCACTAAACCCTGACATTTTTGGCTGTTTGTGATTTCTTGGCAATGTTGTGTTCAGTAGTTTTCCATTGCTTTCTGAACGAACAGCACTCATACTTTTATATGAAAACCAACACAAGGCGGTATGCTGCAAAATCTCCCCCAGATACGTTTCGAACGCGGTATGTGTGATTACGCATTGCATTTGTAACCTCTTCGCCACAGTGCCGACTTATAAACAAAATTAAGTTAATGAAGAGATGGAATAGAAACGTCCGCAGCCGCGAAAGTAATGAGAACAGTTGCTATTAGCACAACTAGATTGTCTTCCTCTGGAAGCCGCGGGACAAAAGAAATATAGGAATGCCTTAAGCCACACAGGGAGAATAGAATACAAGGTAATTGAATAAAATAAGAAAGTCAAAATAATGTTTTGCCGTAGTGAATCCGATTAACGAAGTCACAAACAACAGATTGCGTGATGTATGGCCTGACATGTTTCACTGCATCTCGTCAGGTCATACTGTACTGCAGAAATCACACAACATAAGGTGTATGCCATATATAAGACAGTTTTAAAAGAAACTACAAACCGTAGCAAGGAATATGAGAACGGAGAGTGAAATGTTTGAAGCTAATGTTTTGGGAGAATAAAAGACAAGAGAAAAGGTTGTCTGTATGACAATTTCTGGCTCTATGACATCGACCATGAGTCTTCAACACACGCTACATTGACTGTATCTTAACTGGTTTATTTTAAAGCCTGAATATTTCTACTAAATCTATTATTTTATTTGCACTAGTGCCAATACGCTGAAGTCTGTGTTTTAGGGGTAGTGAACGGCGTTTAACAATCCCGACAATCCGGTTTCGATACTGAGCCAGCAGGTGATTTGGCTACCCCAGAAGTCGGAGTGGGTTCGTCTTATGGCAAGGGACACTGGTAAAAGGGAAAGCTAATCAATACGCAATAATCAATCTGTTGCACTAAAATTATTAGCGTAGCACGGTGTGTGGCTGTGCTTGAGTGAGTGAGCGAGTGAACGTTAACACAGAAAACAATTTTTAAAAATTTCGAAAGCTCACATTTAACTGATTCAGTGCCGGTGGATTAATATATCGCCAAATATGAACTCCCATTTGGACAGAAGAAGAATATATAGCCATACTCAGGTCATCGTGGTATTTGTTTTGTTTGTGGTATCTTCCCGAGTGTTCAGTAATCAGTGAATGGAAATTTGCATTTTAATACATGCTCATTTTATTGTTTGGCACCGAATCAGTTAATACCCCCCCCCCCCCCCACGTCGGGAGAATACAACAGAGTGATGTGTCCTCAACATAAATACACGGATATTATCTGGGACTGCCGAAGACAACGGAGTGTATCACCATCATCCAGAAGCCTGCCCTGTACAGGACTTCTTCCACATAACAGTCTTTCAAAATGTCTCACTGTCATACGCCAGATGTTGTCTCTGATTCCCCCATGTGTAAATTATCCATCATCTCTTGAATCCATCTACGTTCTGATCTCCGTCTTATCCGATTCTCCGGTACACTTCCATCCATAATTATCTGTTCCTGACTTTCATGTCTATCCAAGACAAACAGACAAAGCCCATTCCCAAAGTAGGAGCCTGTCATGGGTTTGTGTTGTCCTAAGAACTTCACAGTTTGTAGACTTGAATGCATGGAAGGGTAGATAGCGAGGAGCGATCCCAAGAATTGAACCCCCGTCCAACTGCGAGCAAACCATTGTCAGCGCAACTTCCTAACCGTTTCTTCAACGCCCACCTCATGTCCTTTAACATATACAAAATATTTCGTTTACCTCATTTTGTTTTGTTTTGTTTTGGGTCTTAACAACCAGTCTTCTACAACACTCAGTTTGTGTTGGATAGATCACATCTTATACAGAAAGTGAAGTTAGTTCAGGAAATTCGTTCGCGTCTTATGCCCCGAGGACTTGAATTTCACACTGGAAACGGCGCACTGAGTGATTGGTAAACAAAGTTAACTCACTACCAGTTTATGTTTAGTTTAGTTTAGTTTAGTTTAGTTTAGGTTAGTGGGGGGGGGGGGGGCTGAGTGGTCTCGAGGTATGGTGTCCGCCTCGAGTGCTGGAGGTCCCGAGTTCAAGCTCTGGTGAGGGCCGGGATTTTTTTCATTTGGACTTCCAATAACAAATTTCCCCTGGTCTCTGGGTAGTGAGATCGGACACCCGTGTGCATTGTTGCGCATCGTAAAAAAGTAGCCTAACGGCGCTGCCCGGGCAAAATTTCGAGTTAAACATCTACCCAAAGTATTTCAGGATCCTGGCCGGTGCTACGGAGTTCGTGCACTGAGCTGAGATTCTCCGTACTCAGGCTTGAGTTGGAGTAGAACGGAGCACTTATGGGTTACACCCATAGCCACTCCGTAGCACCGGCGAGGCATCTGAAATACTTTGGGTAGATTCTTAACTCGAAATTTTGCGCGGGCAGCGTTTCATCTCATCTCAGCGTCGCTAGGCTAATATTTTTCGATTTCCAACCGCCAAGGGATATTTAACGTGCGCAGCAATACACACGGGCGTCCGATCTCACTACCCAGAGACCAGGGGAAATTTTTTTTACTAGAAGTCCACGTGAAAGCTTCCCGGCCCTCACCGGGGCTTACACGCGGGACCTCCAGCACTCGAGGCGGACACCATACCTCGAGACCACTCAGCTCCCTTTATGTATGCAGCCTTAGCTCTCTCAGCCCCGGGCAGGCGTTATTTTTAACTTCTTCTATCGTAAGCAGCAGGAGACGTGTTGTCTCAGTGGCTACAATGTTGGCCCGGCGGCTCGGTGTGCATATGTTCGCATTCCCCTGCAAGCTGGGACTTTTTTTTTTCATTGGCCAAGGTCGACATAACCAAATTGAGTACCGTGATATTCCCTCGGAGTATTGACCATGTCACCCAACACTGGCCGAGGTGTTTACAAATATGGAACTAACACCACATACCCATTACGCCACATGGCAACACAGATCCTCTACTTTAGTCCCAGTTATGTTTTGTTTGTGTGCGTAATCCTAAGTAGTTTCTTTCAATTAAAAACGTTTGGGTATGAACGTGTGAAAAAAAAATAATGGTGTGAAGTAGAGAATACAGGGGAAGAACTGGGTATTGTGGGTTGGTGTAAACTGGGTAGTGTGGGTTAGTGTAAACTAGGTATTGTGGGTTGGTGTAAACTAGGTAGTGTGGGTTGCTGTAAACTGGATAGTGTGGAGTAGTGTAAACTGGGTAGTGTGGGTTAGTGTAAACTGGATAGTGTGGGTTGGTGTAAACTAGGTAGTGTGTGTTAGTGTAAACTGGGTAGTGTGGGTTAGTGTAAACTAGGTATTGTGGGTTGGTGTAAACTAGGTAGTGTGGGTTGCTGTAAACTGGATAGTGTGGAGTAGTGTAAACTGGGTAGTGTGGGTTGGTGTAAACTGGGTAGTGTGTGTTAGTGTAAACTGGGTAGTGTGGGTTGGTGTAAACTGTGTATTGTAGGTTGGTGTAAACTAGGTAGTGTGGGTTGGTGTAAACTGGGTAGTGTGTGTTAGTGTAAACTGGGTAGTGTGGGTTGGTGTAAACTGCGTATTGTGGGTTGGTGTAAACTAGGTATTGCGGGTTGGTGTAAACTGGGTAGTGTGTGTTAGTGTAAACTGGGTAGTGTGGGTTGGTGTAAACTGCGTATTGTGGGTTGGTGTAAACTAGGTAGTGTGGGTTGGTGTAAACTGGGTAGTGTGTGTTAGTGTAAACTGGGTAGTGTGGGTTGGTGTAAACTGCGTATTGTGGGTTGGTGTAAACTAGGTATTGCGGGTTGGTGTAAACTGGGTAGTGTGTGTTAGTGTAAACTGGGTAGTGTGGGTTGGTGTAAACTGCGTATTGTGGGTTAGTGTAAACTAGGTAGTGTGGGTTGGTGCAAACTGGGTAGTGTGTGTTCATGTAAACTGGGTAATGTGGGTTGGTGTAAACTGCATATTGTGGGTTGGTGTAAACTAGGTAGTGTGGGTTGGTGTAAACTGGGTAGTGTGGAGCAGTGTGAACTTGGAAGTGTGGGTTGGTGTAAACTGGGTAGTGTGGGTTAGTGTAAACGCTTGGTGTCTCCGTGGCGGAGTGGTCGAGCCGTCTGTCTGGAGTCCCGAAGGTCGTGGGTTCGTTCCCCGGACTGCGTCGTTCAGAGTACCCATGCACTTGTTCCGGAGACTCCCGAGGGTTTTTGCTGGAGCTACGAGGTTAGTGCCTTTTGCATTGCTCTCGTCCAGCGGCTTGCTGTTCTGCGGGGAGAGATTCGAGCCACAATAGGCAAAACCCGGTGCAATGAAGTTGGCCCTCATGAATTTAGAACGATGTAAGCCTGCTCCGTTTTCAAAGGCTTGCGAACGCGGTTACGTGAGCCGCTTACCAGGCGTTAGAAACGCAGCCGCGACCGATTTGTGCAGCAGACCGTGTAGCGTTGTATTATAACGTGATAGTATGGGAGCCGGTCGTTCAGAAATCGGTGGCAAACTACTGAACGTAAAATGTGCCTAGTACATCAAAAGCTGCTGAAAAATGCTGGTGTTGACTGCAAAGTCCTGCAAGGGATATGCAATATAACAAATTTTTTATTTTTTATTTTGTGTAAACACTACTTGGACTCCATCATCGTGGTCATGTAGCAGGTCATTTGTAGAACGGAGCCCTTCTCAGGCCAGCCGACAAGTGTCTCGAAGCTTTGTCTGTTCTCCGGCCTCATGCACCTCCAGGGTGTTTGCGGTGTTCTGTGGCCATCTTTATGCTGACGATCCCTGTCTTTCCCTCCAGGAACGATTTCTTCCATTGCTGATCTTTTCAAACCACTTTTATGTTTAATATGGCCAAAATATGTAAGTTTCCGAGACATGAAGGTGTTTATGAGCTGGTTTTCTTAGATGTTCCGATCGTGTATGTCGCTGTATTTCTCCTCTTAATGCACGATATTCTAATAAATATTCTGCAACATTTTAAGTGTATATTTAAAACCCGATTTTCTTCTTTGATAATTGCAAAATGGTCCATAACTCACATCGGTATATAAGCTCTTAAAGCTGTTTAATTGGATTGGCTACAGCGGAATATAAAGGTGCAGTTGCGGTAAAATATATTAATGTTAAAACTGGATGAGCTACAAGAGAATATAGAGGAACAGTTGCGGTAGAGCATGTTAATGTTAAAACTGGATGAGCTACAAGTACAAGAGAATATAGAGGAACAGTTGCGGTAGAGTATGTTAATGTAAAAACTGAACGAGCTGCAAGCAAATGTGGAGGTTCAAATGAGTAATGCAAGTAACAATAAAGAACCTTTTTAGACGAATTAATGATTGGGGAATCAGTTCGACAAACAAAAAATGAAAGTTTAGACCAGACTTGGTACACAATCAAATGAACAAGTGTTATAATGTTACTTTCCGTTCACTGAGCATTAAAACTGCCGGAGATATACAAAAGAAAACAAATAACACGATGACCCTAGTGTGGCGATATATTGTCCATCTATCCAAATTGAGAGATCACAGTTGGCGATATATTATCCTTTGGCATTGAATCAGGTAAGGCACATTGAGCATTCGGTGCTAGAGCCGTATTTGTATAGAATAGACCAGTCGGCGCTCGGTGGGTGATAGGGGTCGGCATCATACCGACCGCTTTTACTTCCCAAGACATGTCTCGATACACATTTTAGACGGGTCGACCTGGCAGCCAAGGTCATTTTAGGCTGGGTCGACCTGGCAGCCAAGGTAATTTTTTTTAAACAATCGGAATCCATTTGATGCTGATCGAAGTCATGACCAGCGGGCCTACAGGCCTCCGCTGAACTAGGACTGAACTAGGATAGGGTGGCTTAGTTTAACAGATTCTGTGTCAAAATAAAGGTAGGTTTGGACCAAACAAAAGGTAGGTGTGGATCAACGAAAAGGTAGGTTTGGACCAAACAAAAGGTAGGTTTGGACCAAACAAAAGGTAGGTTTGGACCAAACAAACGGTAGGTTTGGACCAAACAAAAGGTAGGTTTGGACCAAACAAAAGGTACGTTTGGATCAAACAAAATGTAGGTTTGGACCAAACAAAAGGTAGGTTTGGACCAAACAAAAGGTAGGTTTGGACCAAACAAAAGGTAGGTTTGGACCAAACAGAAGGTAGGTTTGGACCTAACAAAAGGTAGGTTTGGACCAAACAAAATCGATGGCCGAAAATTGGATGTAGTGGTACGTCACAGTATTGACTCAAAAGTTGTTAATATGGCAGCAGACAGTTGTACCATAACGCAACGACAGCATTTCGGCGATAAATAAGCCCTTGGCTGATAGGGGAGGTAGCTTAAGACGAGTAATCTTCCCATGGCACTTAATCAATTAAAAACTGGACGAAATACAAAATTACAAGAGGCAAGGACGTGTATATGGTGTAAGGAATGACCAACAAAGGCACACTGAGTTGCAAGGCATTGAATGCGATTCCCGACATCTTTATTCCTAACTCACTAGTTGTACATTTGTATTCACAGTTACCACCAGCAGCTTTATAACATCCGAAGACCAGTGTTCAAAGAGTGCGGTTACCGCCTGCATGGGCAACGTGCACAAAAGAACCAGCGACATAGGATTTTGCCAGTAAGAAAAACATTTACTATAAATGTGTTCAACATTATCATCTCACGGACTCTGCAATTCAGCTCAGGTTTTGTGCTACGGTAGTTATTTTTGTATTTTTTTTTCCTCTTTCTCACAAATATCGTCTGTCAAGACGGCAAGGTTCAACATCAAGTACATACTATTGACATGACAGCCATCAGCGTGGACGAATGGATAAGATCGTTTGTTTTTAAACACCCGGCGTGCTGATGCCGAAGTGCCAGGCTCAGCCCTACACTAGTCAGTTGGACTAAATCCTTGACTTGGGTATGTAAATTACAAGTGCCTCTGAAGTCGGAGTGGCTTCGCCGATGGCGAGGGATACTGGTAATAAAGAAGGCTAATCCACTCAGAAAAATCAGTCCAGTGATATAGAAGTAATAGTACGTGTGTGGACTACGCTTGAGTTCAAAGCGAACAAACGAAGAAAACGTATTGACCTAACTAACGCAGTTTGTGTCCTGAATAGGTGACTGAGAATTCCGATATGATTCTCCGCAAAGATCAGTCCAGTGCACTCCTAGTAGTACACGTGTATGGACTACGCTTGAGTTTAAAGCAAGCTAAGAAAAACAAAATCGTGACCGATGTGTATAAGTAAACTCTACATTAAGACGCTTTGAGCTGTAGCAGGTATATGATGTTAGCCCATTCGGCGACACTCTATTGGTGGTGTGGTCCTTATCGCCATGGCCTCTTTTACTTCCCATTACATAACCCGGTACCCATTTTTGACAGGGTCGACCTGGAAGCCAGGTTGAATTTTTAAAATCCGCATCGCTATCGATTTGAACTGATAATTACCGGGTCGGCTGGCAGGCGTGAGGGCCATTACTCTCTGGTGACCCTTAAACGAAAGAAATAGAAACACAAGAAAAAGAAACACAAGAACACAATTAAAGAGAATTAGAAACGGAGAAGAATACGACAGTAGAGGGGATGAAGGGAGCTGCATGTGGTAGCTCAAATGGAAATAAAGGGTTGCAGAAGAAGAAGACAGATTATCGTCGTCACTACGAAGAAAGAAATACCACAATGTAATATACAAGTAAATGGGCATATTCTTCAACAAGTGAATCGGTACAGTTATCTTGGAACAGTCATAACATCTGATGGGAGGTGCCTTGAAGAAATTAGAACAAGAATCGCCATGGCGAAGGTAGCATTTTGCAAGATGGAAAACATAGTGACCAATAAACAAAGATGTCAATTGCGACAAGAAAATGAGTGTTGAAGTGTTACATACAACCTGGCTGTATGGCTGTGAGAAGTTGGCAATGAGCAGACAAGCTGAAAAACATATAATGGCAGTGGAAATGTGTTTCTGGGGAAAATGCAAATAGTATCATGGAAATAGAGAAAACCCAATGAGCAAGTCTTACAAGAAGCAGATGAAAACCGTAAACTGATTACAGAAATTATACGTAGACGTCACACTTTTTTGGACACGTTATGAAAAGAAACAACTAAAGAACTTGGTGACAACTGACACGATTTAGGGGAAACGAATAAGGGGAAGGCAGAGAAGTAAGTATCTGGATGGCTTGGCCACATGGCATGGTCGAGAGAAGAACACGAAGCTGATGATCGTATAAGATGGCGAAATATAACCGCCCACACTTATCGTCATGGCACATGATGATGATGAGAAGAAGAAGAAGAATAAATAAGAACATGCTTTAATTCTAGTTATATAACCTGGATGGGTAAATGTTTCTGATACGCCAGGTAAATGAAGTTGCTATTCTTCTGCCTCTAATACAAAGCTTTATGCATGTCAATGTTGGACAATGTGTGACATGATAGAGACACTGGAGGCAGTGAACATGTGGGTTTTTTTGGAAATATGTTGAGAATATCGTGAACGGGAGAAGGGGAGGGGAACAAACAACTGCTACTACGATTAGATCACTCACTAAAACAGTGGTTCTCAACCTTTTTTTGGCCCATGCACCCTTTCACCATATGTTCAGAATGTCATTCCCCCCTCCTTTTCGTATTTCCTCCCTATAAATTACCCCCGCCCCTACACAGTATACGTAAAAATTGAAGCTAAATTTAATAACACATACTAGAACAAGTGTAGACGTCTACATAAAACGTGATGTGCCGGTCTACTTACGTTATAAAATTAAACTGAACCGTAAAGTATGGAGGGAAAACAATATAAAGTAATCGGTTCTTGTATTAACACGATCTTGAAATAATCTTAATACCACACCCCACCCCCTCCCACCACCACCACCTTTGGAAACCCTAAAATTCACCCCTGGGGGGAGGGGGGGAATTCCCCACCGGTTGAGAACCACTGCACTCAAACCAAAGTACTATCCCGACGGAACTGTGTTACAGAGCTCCCCTTGCCCCTTCAAGTCCATAAATCAGAGCTGTGTATAACAGCGGTACTGTTTCTTCACGTCTATGGAAAGGCATTTAAGAATGTTACCAGGTCATGATTCAGAACAACATGTACGGACTAATTGTGATTAGGTCTAGGTTGTAAATGTTTCTTCCATAGACTTTGGGTCTACAAGTGTTAGATATGTCTTTGCCAATAGACTCCAACTCAAATACCACACAATGGACATTACCAGGTTGTGATTCAGAACAATACGTATGGATTGACCGTGATTAGGGATAGGTGATGTTTTCTCAAAGTGTTGTGTATTTCATTGTCAGGAGATTCCGACCTAGTGTCCCGAGCGGTCTTGTTCAAAAAACACTTAAACCTGGGCAAATCAGCGTCTTTGCGCTCCGTCGTCACCAAACAACACTAAACATATTTGTTTCATCGGCGTTGTCTGTGAATTAATAGTCAATAGTCTATATTTATAAAACAAAGTGTCTTCTTCTTCTTCTTCAGCATTCCGAGCCATTGAGGTTCTTTGCTGCAAATACAATCTGTCTCCATTCGTCTCTCTGGTGGACCTTCTCATGCCAGTCGTTGATTCCAAGTGCTTGTAAGTGTATGTATGTAAATATGTATGTAAATATGTATGTATGTATATAAGTATTATGTAAATATGTATGTCCTTTATTTGTTCGCGAACGGCCCATCCGATTGAGATGAAATTTTCTACACGCCTTCCTTTCATTCCAGAGCTGTCAACTGTCATAGTTTTTTTTTCTTCTTCCTCCTCCTCCCTCCTCCCCCTCCCAAAATACGTACGTAAATATATGATGATGATGATGAAAGAATCCCCGAACCAAAACGCTAGGGAAAGGGAAGAAAATGACGTGACTACACAGAATCGTCACACGGCAATCATCATCATCAAGTGCCGTGCCGGCTGGCGTAGGCGTTCATGGCTCTCCGTAGATCTCAGTCTTTGGTTTTTTGGATCAACTCTGCTGCTGATATTCCTCCATGCCACGGCAATATCAATAACAATTCATCTTTTTATGTGTAAGGAAGTTATCTACAGTCGTGTAGAAGGGAAGAACTAGACGAGTATGAATTCGGAATGGCGAACTCTCTCCTCCTCTCTTCTCCTCCCTCCTCCTTCCTCTACCTCCTCCCTCCACCCTCCTCCTCTTCCTCCTCCCTCTCCCTCCTCCTTCTCCCTCTTCCTTCTCCCTCTTCCTCTCCCCTCCTCCTCCATCCTCCTCCCTCCTACTCCTCCCCCTCCTCCCTCATCTTCCCTCCTCCTCCCTCTCCCTCCTCATCCCTCCTCCTCCTCCTCCTGCCTCCCTCCTCCTCCTCCCGCCTCCTTCTCCCTCATCATCCTCCCTCTTCCCTCTTTCTCCTCCTACCTCCTCCCTCTACCTCCTCCTCCTCCCTCCACCCTCCTCCTCCCCCTTCTCCTCCTCTTCCTCCTCCCTTTCCTTCCTCCTCCTCCTCCCTCTACCTCCTCCTCCCCCTACCTCTTTCCTCCTCCCTCCTCCTCCTCTTCCACCTCCCTTTCCTTCCTCCCCTCCTCATTCTCCCTCCTTCCTCTCCCTCCTTCCTCCTCCTCCTTCCTTCTTCTCCCTCTGCCTCCTCCCTCCTCCTCTCCCCTCCTCCTCCCTCCTCCTCCTTCTCCTCCTCCCTCCTTCTCCCTTCTTCTCCTCCTCTCCCCTCCTCCTCCTCCTACCCTCTTCCTCTTCCCATCCTCCCTCTGCCTCCTCCATCCTCCTCCTCCCTCTTCCTCCTCCTTCCTCTTCCTCCTCCTTCCTCTTCCTCCTCCTTCCTCCTCCTCCCTCTTCCTCGCTCTCCCTCCTCCATCCTCCTCCTCCCTCTTCCTCCTTTTCTTCCTCCTCCTTCCTTCTCCTCCCTCCTCCTCCTCTCTCCTCCTCCCTCCTCCCTTTTCCTCCCTCCTCCTCCTCCCTCTACCTCCTCCCTCCTCCTCTCCACTTTTCCTCCTACCCTCTTCCTCTTCCCCTCCTCCCTATCCCTCCTCCTCCCTCTTCCTCCTCCTCCTCATCCCTCCTCATCCCTCCTCCTCCTTCTTCCTCCCTCCTCCTCCTCCTCCCTCCTCCCCCTCCTCCTTCCTCCTCCTCCTCTCCTCCTCCTCACTCCTCCTCATCCCTCCTCCTCCTCCCTCTACCTCCTCCCCCCTTCACATTCCTCCTCCTCCCTCTTCCTCCTCCTCCCTCCTCCTCCTCATCCCTCCTTCTCCCTCCTCCTCCTTCTTCCTCCCTCCTCCCTCCTCCTCCCTTCACATTCCTCCTCCTCCCTCTTCCTCCTCCTCCCTCCTCCTCCCTCCTCCTTCTCCCTCCTCCTCCTCTCTCCTCCTCCCTCCTCGTCCCTTCACATTCCTCCTCCTCCCTCTTCCTCCTCCTCCCTCCTCCTCATCCCTCCTCCTCCCTCCTCCTCCTCCTCTCTCCTCCTCCCTCCTCCTCCTCCCTCCTCCTCATCACTCCTCCTCCCTCCTCCTCCATCTTCCTCCCTCCTCCTCCCTCCTCCTCCTCCTTCCTCCTCCTCCCTCTCCGCCTCCTCCTCCTCCTCCCTCCTCTTCCCTCTACCTCCTCCTACTCTCTCCTCCTCCCTCTACCTCCTCCTCCCTCCTCCTCCCTCTACCTCCTCCCTCCTCCTCCCTTCACATTCCTCCTCCTCCCTCTTCCTCCTCCTCCCTCCTCCTCCTCTCTCCGCCTCTCTCCTCCTCCTCCTCCCTCTACCTCCTCCCTTCACATTCCTCCTCCTCCTCCCCTCCTCCTCTTCCCTCCTCCTCCTCCCCCTCCTTCTCCTCCTTCTCCCTCCTCCTTCTCCCTCTTCCTCCTCCCTCTTCCTTCTCCCTCCGCCTCCTCCCTCCTCCTACTCTCTCCTCCTCCTCCCTCCTCCTCCCTCTCCCTCCTCCTCCCTCTCCTCCTCCTGCTCCCTTCTCCTCCTGCGTTCTCCTCCTCCCTCCTTCTCCCTCCTCCTCCCTCTTCCTCCTCCCTCCTCCTCGCCTCCTCCTTCACCCTACTCCTCCCTCCTCCTCCTAATCCCTCCTCCTCCCTCCTATTCCTCCTTACTCCTCCTGTCTCCTCCCTCCTCCTCCCTCCTCCACCTCCCTCTTCCTCCTCCCTCCTACATTTACCCAAGACAGACAGACAGTCAGACAGATAGTCGGGAACGGGATCTTATATGACTACTTATATAATTTAAATGAGATGCTCTCCACCATGGGCTGGGCCGGGTCAGACAGACAGACAGATAGATAGACAGACAGACAGACAGACAGACAGACAGACAGACAGACAGACAGACAGACAGATAGACAGACAGACAGACAGACAGACAGACAGACAGACAGACAGACAGATAGTCGGTAACGGGAACGAGAACTTATATGACTACTTATATGAATTAAATGAGATGCTCCCCACCAGGGTCTGGGCGAAGCCGGGCCGGGTCAGCTAGTAAACTATAAATATGTCTTTCAATGGCGTTCTTTGTGAATTAATAATCGATAATATATATAATAATAATCGAAACTATAAATATGTGTTTCATTGGTGTTATAAGTGAATTAATAGTCGATTGTAAACTAGAAATATTTGTCTCGTTGAAGTTCTATTTGAATTAATAGTCATTTTTTTTTTGTTTGGCATATCCTTTACAGGACATCGCTTTCAACATCAGCATCTTTCAGCTGATTGTTGCTTTCTTGGCAAGATTACGCTCAGTAGTTTGTCATTGCTTTCTGAGCGGCCGGCTCACATACCCCCGTAAGTTACCGACGCGATTTGAACCACTGCTGACTCTCACCGTCGTCACGTTACCTACGAGAGTATACGAGATTACGGAGAAAAGTTGCTAACCTCTAGGCCAGGAAGCCGGCTAATAGTCACTAGTTAACTAAAAATGTTTGTTACATTGATGTTCTGTGCACGTCAGAAGACCGTTTCACATGGGAATTCACGTTGTTGTGTCTGTTCTTGTTAATATTTGTCATCATCATATTACGCCACAAAAGCTCCTTGGTGTTCTGAGTCAGTTCTATTGATGATATTCCTGCTTACTACCTTCTGAGACCCTCAAGCATCTGATCTCTCGTTCTGTCTCTGCCTCTTCAACCACGGATCTTGCCAGTCTTCACGATATTCTGCAGGGTATCTTTTCTTATTATATCCACACACACACAAAAACACAGTTTGCCTCATTCTTATAGCTGTATATAATGTTCTACTTTCATTAGCTTCTACCAGGCAATCATTGCTAGTTCCTCCAAAGGTATTGCCAAAATTCTTCTCATAAACTATATCTTCGCTTCCTCCAAGCCCTTCCTATGTTAATAATACGTTAGCTGAAACAATTAAGGCACAGTCACATGCATTGTTCGAATGTGGAACATCTGCTATCCCCACGGTAAAGTGAGATTTACAACGAACTCTGTTTGAATAGAACATTTAGAGGCCAGACTATAGTGCTGAGACTTGTATTATAATTTCATAATTTCTGGGAATCTATGAATGAATGAATGAATGAATGAATGAATGAATGAGAGAGAGAGAGAGAGAGAGAGAGAGAGAGAGAGAGAGAGAGGAGAGAGAGAGAGAGAGAGAGAGAGAGAGAGAGAGAGAGAGAGAGAGAGAGAGAGAGAGAGATGTAATATGGAAAGCGGCCTAATATGCATTTATTCACTTCAGATGTATAACTCTCTAGTAATGCACCTGACAAGATGCAGCGAAATATGCTCGGCAATAAATCGTGAGGTGTTAACAATTTGGCGGTTCCAGCTGGTTTGGTGCAAACAGCAAGAGTTTGTTGTAAATTTGAAATTACCGTCGGGACAACCTATTTGCCTAAGTTGTTCGTTCCCAGTTCAAAGGTCACTGCACTGATTCAGTGACAAACAGAAAGAAGGTTTGGAACAAACATGGTAAAACAATCAAATGAAAAAGTATTATAATGTAAATTTCCGTTTATTGAGCATTGACATGTCTGAAGATACCACGAAACAAAGCAAATAACACGATGACCCGAGTACGGCGATATATCGCCCTTGTGTCCAATGAAATATTATCCTTCGGCACAGAATTAGTTAATATTGTAGGACATATAACAAAACTGTTATTATAAACTTCCTATTTGATGTGCTTGGCTGTTGCTGAAGGAACTGTTACTGACGACTTAATGTGTACACCCACCTTGTGATTCTGCAGGCAGGCGGCCGCCGCCCTGGAGTGCTTCTCTGACGTTCTACGCATGTGTTACACCAGGAATGACCCGGGCTTTCTGGAAGCTTTGGGCATGTACGACATCTCCGGACTGTTCAGGAAAATGACAGCCATGTGTAAGTTGTCCAACGTTTACGGTTTTAATTTTTTTCGTATAGGACTTGGTCATTGGTTTTTCTGTCTGTTCGTTGTATTTTTTTGCATTCTCCCCAGAAACCACATTTCCACAGCTATTAGATGTTTTTCAGCTAGTCTAGTCATTGTCCACGCTTGACATCCATACATGGGGGTACGGGGTGTCAGGCATTGGTAGCACCTTTGGTAAGGATGACTCATGTCCTTTTCAGGACCCATCCCCCACTGGTCCAAGCCTGACACACAGCTCGTGCCTGTGGCTCCTAGTAGCTGTCAGCATGCTACAGCGGCCACCACCCGGGCAACAGCTGTGAGAGGCTGGCTAAACCAGGCATGGGTAGCCGATTTGGTGTCAAACCAAGCGGTAAACTAGGGTATGCCTACCCAGCATGTGAAGACAGGATTCGGCAGACTGCGCGGAAGAAATCATTCCTGATTCAACGGGCAAGACGGCGTTTACCTGCAAAGCGTTGTGGAACGTAATGAGCACGGCAAGGCACGTAGAGCGCCCTGGTCATCCACTGCACCTGTATTCGTCTCCAGTCGTCTCGACTTGTCTTGCCACTGGACTCAGATGGACTCAGGCGAGAGAGTGAGGTCGACGAATTGCGCAACTCTTCCTCACTTTAATCCAAGTCATCGCGCAAGTCATTCTTCATCCAACGTCATATATCACCTTCAAGCCCTGTGGCGATGGGCGAGCGGCGAAGCGGCAGGCGTGGGTACGCTGGCAGCCGTAGTCGCAGACCTGCACACAGGCGGCTCAGGCCATATGGTCGTCTTCTACTGACCGGAGCAGCAGTGGGATTCGGCAGCCCCCTGAGCGACTGAGCAGCCCTCTATAGGAACACACTGCTCACCTCCATAGCATGAGGAAGGGGCTAGAAAAGGTGCCCTAAACATTGTCTGCTCCATCACTACCTAACCAGCTAGCCGCGGTTGGTGGGTACCCTAACTGCGGTCGACATACAAACAAAGATAAAACAAGCAAAGCTAAAAGAGTAAACCATATTCCCTTAACAATTGGAACTTGGAATGTACGCACCCTACTTGACAGAGACGGCTCGTCGGGTCCAGAGAGACGAACAGCACTGATTGGGAGAGAGCTGGGCAGGTACAACATCGACATTGCAGCCTTGAGCGAGACACGACTTGCAGAAGAAGGCCAAATCTGTGAAATAGGTGCCGGCTACACATTTTTCTGGAGTGGAAGGAAAAGCGAGGAAAGACGCCAATCCGGTGTGGGATTTGCCATTAAGTCGGCCCTGGTCGGCAAATTAGCTGGATTTCCAAAGGCTATAAACGACAGGCTCATGACCATGAAGTTGCCCCTGCTGAATGGAAGGAAGCATGCAACCATTGTGAGTGTCTACGCACCAACTATGACCAACGAAGATGATGTCAAGAACAAGTTCTATGAGGACCTGCACAATGTATTAACATCTGTTCCCAAAGGAGACAAACTTATACTCCTTGGGGATTTCAATGCCAGAGTAGGCACGGACACCACCTCTTGGAGTGGCATTATTGGAAAGCATGGAGTCGGAAATTGTAACAGCAATGGACTCCGCCTCCTTCAGACATGTGCCGAACATGATCTCCTGATTACGAACACAATTTTCCGTCTCCCCATGAGAAATAGGACATCGTGGATGCACCCTCGCTCGAAACACTGGCACCTCATTGACTATGTCATCGTCAGGAGGAGTGACAGACAAGACGTTCGAGTGACAAAATCCATGTGTGGTGCCGAATGTTGGACAGACCATCGTCTCATTGTCTCGAAAATAAACATTCACATCAGGCCACCACGGCGTCCTCAAGGGGCGAAAATGCAAAAAAAAGCTAAATGTCACCCGCCTAAACAGCAAGAAAATGCAGCAGTCGTTTGAAAATATGCTGGAAGACCGCCTCAAGCCCAATGCTGCAGCTAAACAGGATACAGAAACAGAATGGAGAGCCCTAAAGGACATAATTTACAACACTGCTATGGAAATCCTGGGTCCAGCCCCCCGAAAGCATAAAGACTGGTTTGATGAAAATTCCGAAGACATCAACCAATTGCTGGCCGAGAAACATCTTCTCCTCAAGGCACATTTGAATGACCCAAAGTCAACATAAAAAAAAGATGCTTTCAAGAACATTCAGAGAGTAGTGCAGCAGAAACTTCGGCACATGCGGGACTCCTGGCTGAGCAGCAAAGCTGATGAAATTCAGGGCTTTGCTGACAGACATGATATGAAAAACTTCTACGACTCACTGAAAGCGGTCTATGGTCCTACATCACCAGGCATAGTTCCCCTCCTCAGTGCAGATGGGGGAACATTGGTCACCGATAAGAAAGAAATCCTTCAACGCTGGGCAGAGCATTTCAGCAAAATCTTAAATGCAACTTCCTTCTTCGATGATGAAACCATCAACTGCCTTCCTCAAGTTCCCACCAATGAGACACTTGATGACCTGCCAACCATAGTGGAAGTAAACAAAGCCATCCAGCAACTCTCCAGCGGCAAGGCACCTGGTCCTGACTCCATCCCAGCAGAGATATACAAGGCAGGTGGGCCGGTCCTAACAGAGCAGCTTCACCAAGTCTTTACAAACATATGGGTGAACGAGACCATGCCACAAGATTTCAAGGACGCGTCAATAGTCCACCTTTACAAACGTAAAGGAAACCGCCAATCCTGTGACAACCACCGAGGCATCTCCTTGCTTTCAATTGCAGGGAAGATACTCGCCAGAATTCTTCTCAATCGCCTCACAGCCCATCTCGATCAAGGTCTTCTTCCTGAGAGTCAATGTGGCTTCAGAAAAGAACGTGGAACTGTTGACATGATTTTCGCTGCAAGGCAGCTGCAAGAGAAATGTCAGGAACAGAACTGCGAAATGTTCTCCACTTTCATTGACCTTACCAAGGCTTTTGATACAGTCAGCAGAGAAGGACTGTGGAAGATTATGGCAAAATATGGCTATCCACGAAAGTTTGTCCAAATAGTGCGGCTATTTCATGATGGCATTCAGGCAAGAGTACAGGAAAATGGTGAACTGTCTGAACCCTTTCCTGTCACCAATGGAGTGAAGCAAGGATGTGTCCTGGCACCAATACTGTTCAGCTTCATGTTTTCAGCCATGTTGATGAATGCCTTCCAGAACGATCACATTGGAATAGACATCAACTACCGTATGGATGGAAAGTTATTCAATCTCAGAAGGCTGAAAGCTAAAACCAAAATTAACAGCGACACCGTCAGAGAGCTCCTGTTTGCTGATGATTGCGCTCTATACGCCAACTCAGAGGCGGACATGCAACATAATGTTTCAGCTTTCTCACATGCCTGTGCCAACTTTGGGCTCAATATCAACTTGGAGAAGACTGTAGTTATGTACCAGCCAGCTCCAGGGAATAATCACACTGTGCCGAATATCAAAGTGAATGATCATAGACTAAGTGTTGTGGACAAATTCACCTATCTTGGCAGCACTGTGTCACAAGCTGCCACAATTGATGACGAAGTGAATGCAAGAATCTCCAAGGCCAGTGCGGCCTTTGGCAGACTGTACAAGAATGTATGGGACAGAACTGGAATAAGCCTGCAAACAAAGCTAAAAGTCTACAAAGCAGTTGTATTATCCACACTGCTATATGCTTGTGAAACCTGGACTGTTTATCAGCGACACGCTAGGAAATTAAACCACTTCCACACAGTCTGCCTAAGGAAGCTACTGAAGATTAAATGGCAAGACAAGATTCCAGACACTGAAGTCCTAGAAAGAGCATCCATGCCCAGTATCCACACTATACTGATGAAGAATCAGATTCGTTGGGCTGGTCACTTGACTCGCATGCCAGATCACAGGCTCCCTAAACGAATTTTTTACAGCGAACTGCGTTGTGGTAAACGCTCCCAAGGTGGCCAGAGGAAACGCTTTAAAGACACTCTGAAAATTTCACTGAATGCTTTTGGAATTCATCATGACACCTGGGAGGCTGCAGCCAGAGACCGAAATTCGTGGCGTGCATCATTACGCAAAGGTGCAGTCATATGCGAGGTAACCAGGACTGCAAGAGCTGTGAAGAAAAGGCAGGACAGAAAAACCACTGCAGGAAATCCTCCTCCAGAGACGTCAAGCATTCTTTGCCCACAATGTCAAAGAACATTTCGAGCCAAAATAGGCCTTATCAGCCATCTTAGAACCCACGGCTCCATACCTTCAACCCCACTGGATGAAATGAATGGTCATCATCATTCTTGATGGACAAACAACAACAACACATCCATACAAATGTACAAGTTCTATGTAGCACTTCAATACTCTTTTTCTCGTTGCAAATTTATTTTTTTATTGGTCAGTATGTTTTCCATTATTGAAAAACCCTGAAAAGCCTTCGTCATGGCGTTAGGGACATTTCATATAATCGACTTAAGTGAGACTCTTAAACGCGAAATTTCCAAGTGAGTGTGCTCAAGATTTCACAGTAATTCCATCATTTTTCGTTTTTCTGTATAATCATTATTTTATGTATTTGATCTCTCTCTCTCTCTCTCTCTCTCTCTCTCTCTCTCTCTCTCTCTCTCTCTCTCTCTCTCTCTCTCTCTCTCTCTCTATCTTCTCTCTCTCTCTCTCTCTCTCTCTCTCTCTCTCTCTCTCTCTCTCTCTCTCTCTCTCTCTCTCTCTCTCTCTCTCTCATAGACTGTCGGAAAATATAACCCCAGTCTCAGTACTATAGTCTGGCCTCAGCAGAAACACATCCATTGCACTGCGATATCTGAATAAATACTCCAGTCTCTTTCCATAAATTACACAAAGGGAATGTCACCACAGCTCACGAACTCCTTAACACTGGCTAGGACTCAGATATATGTATATCAGAATCGAATCACACAAGCAAATATGTGTATTCTGTGTGTAGGTTGTGTAATTTAACAGGGAAAGCATTATATGTGGGTTTTTAAATATTTTTTTTGCCAATGGCAGATGGATTTTTAATTTGCGCAACGGACACGGGTCACCCTAGCTTTCGCCTGTATCAGCGAAGGCTAGACATTTGATCCACTACTACAAAATCAGGGTGGTGGGGGTTGTTAAAGGATGGATATAAATTTGCTTTTAATGTTCTTTTTCTTTTTTTTTGAAACTATATCGTGCAAACGATGAATCGAACGAGGTCTAATGAGTAGGGAAAAGACCTTTTGGAAGCATTAAAGCACCATATGTCGAATATAGTTTAAGGCGTGTAAAATTTTCTTTTTACATGTTTTAAATAACCTGAGATCCTCCCAACATGTGCACGAAAGCGCATTTTAATAGGACAAAACATAATTTTGGAACTGAATTTTTCTTAAGAGTGAATACTCCAACAGTGCCGATTGTTGTTACCTGTTGATCCAAGGTATTCAAAGTGTGTGGCATTTTCAGCATCTTCTCTGTTCCTCGTAATGTAACTGAATGACATGTGGTAGGCCCCTATTGTTTTCTGTCCTTTTACGTGTATTAAGCAACCTGAGATTCTTGCAACATTTGCAAGTAAACGCATTTTAATAGGACAAAACATAATTTTGGAACTGAATTTATCACAAGGGTAAATATTTTGTTTACTCCATGTTTACTCTTTTTAACGTAGAATATGTTTCTAATGAATATACTGTATTTACATGCATTCTTATTATTCTTATTCTTCCCCCTCCTAGTTTTCCCTCAAGTGTCTCCCCCAGTAAAATAATTATTATCTTGTTATATAAAAACGTCGTTGCGCTACGCAAGGGTTTGTTTAGGTAGTAGTGGGTTAGTTTCACCCGCCGGTCAGCAGGATTTGAATCTTTACTTCTCGTCCTTGACTTGGGGATGTACATTTCCAGTACCTCTGAAGTCGAGGAAGAGTTCGCCTGATCTAATAATTGTCGACTTTTCTCATTATATCTTCTGCATATATGTTGAACGGGTAAGGGGAAAGAAAAAAACCTTGTCTTACTCTTCCTTGTTCCCCAAACCAGTTTAATGTTTCACTAGCTACTCTGACAGCTGCTTGTTGTTCATAATATAAAATACAATTAAGTGGATCAGATGTGCTCGCATGATGTTCCACAATTTCTTATGCTGAACATAGTCTAAGGCCTTACTGTAGTCTACGAACAAAGTTCATGTACAATACTAGGGGTGTTCATTTAATATCCGTTCGTGCCGCACCGCGCGTAATTGCGTACGTTGAACATGATCATGTCATAGTCATGTGATAAGTACTGACCAATGAATAAAAGAGCACGTGCTTATCATCCCATGATGCATAGGTACTGTTTCTGACCATTGAGAAAATGGCCAGGTTGATCCAAAATCTGTCCAAAGAAGCTCAAAGAGCGGTCATTCAGGTTCTATCATTTGAAAGATGTCAGCCAGTGGACATTTCATCGAAGAATGCAGGCAGCTTACGGTAACAAATGTGTGTCAAAGACAACAGTGACAGACTGGGCACGAATGTTTCGGAAAGGACGTAGTTCACGACAGAACTTCGACGGCCGGGTCAAGTGCATATTGTTGCAACAGAAAAAACCATCGCCAAAATTGATGCAGCAATACAGATGAACCGTTATCGAAGCATACGTTCGCTAGGGAAAGAATTTGATGTGCAACTGTGACAATTCAAAAGGTCGTTCGTAAGAAATTGCAACATCGGAAGGTGTGTTCATAATGGGTACCACAGATGTTGACGGAACACCAAAAAGAGGAACGCAACCAGAGGGATGGTGTTTGAACCACTTGCTGCGTTACAGAGTGGAGGGTGATGCATTTCTGTGCCGCATAGTGGCAGGCGATGAATCATGGTTCAACCACTTTGAGCCGAGCAGCAAAAGCAATGGAAGCATTCTGGATCACTAAAAGCCAAAAAATTCAAGTTAAAGGTTTCCACTGGTATGGTTGTGCTGCGCGCATTGTTTTACCATGAAGGGCTATTGTTGGCCGACTTTAAAGAACCTGGTGTCAACATCAACTCTACCCACTACTTGCAAACATTAAACAAGCTGCAAAAAGCCATCAAGAATAAACGACCCGGCATGCTTTCTCGCGATATGATTTTGTTGCACGATAATGCTCGTCCGCATGTCGCAAAGATTGTGCAGGAAGCATTAGCAAGGAAGAAGTTGGAAATTCTGCAACATCCAGCCTATAGTCCTGATTTGTCACCACGTGATTTTCATTTGTTCGGACCTCTAAAAAAAAGCTCTCAGGGGGCAACAATTTCCCACAGATGCAGACATAATGAAAGCGGTAAACATTTGGTTCAGTGAGCAACCATAATCCTTTTTTCTTTTCTTTTTTTTGCGGACGGCATTCGCCGCCTACCTAAGCAATGGGATGCTTGCCTGAATGCCTGCGGGGACTTCTTCTGACCAACCATGGTGTATAATTCATTTTAAATGAATGCTTTGTTTAATTCTACCACATCTGTTAATGTTTCTTTCATGCTTTTGTAATAAAGTCATTGGAACGGGTTTCAAATGAACGTCCCTAATGATAGTTTAAAATTTCAGTTTCTTTTATGACAACACAATTTCTTGTTCCCGTTACACGAAAACATATGCGAAACTAGTATTTGACGGACATAACTCGTTTCACCCACGGAATAAGCTGAAGCCCAGTGTTTTAAATTGTTGTATGATTCAGTTTTGACATGGTGTAATTATTCGTAAAACATGCAGTATAACAATTTTCACCTTTTCTCTTACTTTTAACATCTTGTTATCTTACAGGTAACTGAGAAAGTGTCCCTCTTTGCGATCGGGATCACCACCAAACTGCCTACCATAAAACTTATTCAAAATTATACTCCATGGAACTAATAAAACTTTCAGGATTGTACTATTAAATAGTCGTGTTTTTATTTACTTCTGAATGTCTTCACATGTGCTTGTTTTATAGCGTAATTTTAAGTTATTGTTTAAAAATTTGAAACATTCAAATGGCCCTAATACATGTTTTTCCTTTGTAGATTTGCGTATCTTTTTTTCAGTTTGCTTAAAAGCCACGATTAAAGTGCCTACTATGTCTGCCTCAGACTGGGTAGGTAGTGCAAACAACAAAACCGGTAATTGTAAAGATAGAAGTTCAGGCCGATATCGTTGACACAATGTTGGGTGTAGGGTTTGGTGAGCGCCGCCCAAAACTCGGAACTAAAAGAACGCAGGTAACACCGTGTACTGTCATATGGTAGCTCAGTCATATCTGACTAGGACCTAACATATACGCCATTATGACATATGCCTCAATATGCCTGTTTGATCACATCTTTAATTAATTGATTGATTGATTGATTGATTGATTTAAGAACCGACATCACAGCATTCGGGGCATTCCCATAAGCGCTCCGTCCCCATCCTCAGAAGCCAGCGAAGAGTTCCAACCCCAATAGTACCAGTAGCAATCTGATTATATATGCGTCTCACCTTTCCTCTAAGCGTCGAGCATTGGCCAGATCCCCTCGTCACTGCACGCTGTCGCATTCTTGCCAGACCATGGTGATCCATTTGCTCCTCCGTGGTGTACACGTGCTCTCACAAGGCCGCAACCACGTCTGCCTTATCATGCATCAATACTCCACCAAGTTTTGCAGAGCCAGCCAATCTGTCTGCCTGTTCATTCTCCAGCACACCAGCATGCCCCGGAGAAAAGATCCAGACGATGCTTGCCATCCGTGACTTCCAAAGCGAAGCAAGCCAATCGGCACGAAACTTGCCTGTCCTCACCCTACTCAGCATGCTTTCTTAGTCAGTTACAATCACCCTCACCCTACTCAGCATGCTTTCTTAGTCAGTTACAATCATGATGTGTGCGTATAGCGTATTCTACATCCAGCGGAAAGCTGCAATGACTGCCTCCACCTCCATTCTTAAGCTAGATGTTGTGGTATCATATGCCAAGCTCTCCTGCACCAAACGTCGACCATTAGCCTTTGCCAAGAAACCCCAGGCACTTCTACTACCTCTCAACACCGAACCATCTGTGTAGATAATCACATCACCCAGGCGAGCATTATCCTGAATTAGTTGCTGGATTTCCACTTCCGTGGCCCCTGCTGGCCACTCCCTGCACTCCCGGCTCCAGTCCATTGGCACCTTGCCGTCTTGACAGACGATAGTTTGTGCTTTAAAAAGGCATAATAACTTTTAACTATGGCGGTAGCGAGTGTGACTGATAAGGCCAATTTGCGCTGTAAATGTCCGTTCACAGTGGGTGCATGTGAACACGTGGTCATTTCCACCATCATGCACCATCTTACGTCTCAAACGCTTGGTGTGTGACTTTTCTGCAATAATTTTCTCCTTTGACTTTATTCCATTTCTGATATTTGCCCTCCATGCAACACGTTCAGCGGCGACTTGCTCCCAATGTGCATTATCAATGCCTGTATCAATCATGTCCCGCTTACACACATCTTTGTATCGTAGTAGAGGCCGACCCTGAGATCTCTTACCCATCTGTAATTCACCAAAAAGATATCCTTTGGTATTCTACCATCATCCATCCTCCTAAGATGTCCTATCCATCTAAGTCTACGAAGACTGAGCATGGAATAAACTGTCACACAACCTGATCTTTCCAATACTTCAGTATTTGTGATTTTGTCTTGCCACTTAATACCAAGAATTCTTCGCAGACACCGCATATGAAAGCTGTTTAAATTGTTCTCTTGGTGTGAGTAAGTTGTCCAGGTTTCACTGCCATAGAGAAGAGTACTAAGGACACAGGCTTGATAGACAAGGACTTTTGTTTTGGCAGTAAGCTTCCTGTTCTCCCAGACTCTTTTTCTTAACCTGTTCATTGTTGTTGCTGCCTTACCAATCCGGATGTTGATTTCCTGATCTAGGGATCTCTCCATAGCACAAAGCCTGGGCTAAAATATAGAGATCATGTGTTGCCCATGCAGCATGATCCCTCTCTCGGCCCGCCTAGTTCACTCCAGAGGAAAGGTAACACCCCTACATCTGGAACAAGACAAGCTGCAGAAGCTGCCGGATCAGCAAAGCAATGCTCTAACTGTCCGCCTGTCGGAGCTTCGATCCTAGACCAGTCGCCAACCAAGGCTTAGGGCCTGGTCTGCCCTGCCATGACAATTTTGTCTTTAGATTGCATTTCCTCGCACCAGGGTAAGGCTTGTACCCTCCCAATTGCGCTCTTCCGCCCGAAGCCGTTGGCACAATGTGGGGTGTCGGGTTTGGTAAGCGCCGCCCAACGTTCGGCGCTAACAGAGACTCCCGGCTCAATGTGATTATAACTCTGCACAAGTCTGACTGTTCCGCTGGCACTCTGACCCACTCCTCTCCTCGCCTAATGTTCTCCATGGGGCACACCTGTCTGATCGTATCCTCCGCCTGAGCCATCCATGATTTCCCTCTTATCAGTCGCATGCCCTTAGCTGCGTCCAGCGCCTCATGCAACGGGTGATCTGTGTCAGCAGCTACTCTGAGGTATGCCTTCGCCTGCATCACCTTGAGCCTACCAGCAACAGTCCGCAAACCAAGGATGTACCGCATACACACCACTGGGGTGTCTCTGGTGCATCCCAGAATGACCCGCATAGCCTCGTTCTGTATGCGCCCCAATCTCACCAGCTGATTCTTTGAGACAGTGAGCAGTCCTAGTCCATAATCAATCGCTGAGAGGATCAAGTGCTGGTATAGTCTGAAAAGCATTCTCTGCTCTATGTCCATTGCAGCCATAGTTTTAAGTGCGTTTAGTCCCTTTTGAGATCTTGTCACAACCGTCTCCACATGATCCTTGAAGGACAGGCTCCTGTCAAATGTGATTCCCAGATATTTCAGTTTGTTCTCTCTGTTGACGCTTCCACCATCTATCGTCAGGCTTGGAACATCAGCTCTCACAATCCTGTTGTCCAGAGAGCACCACAAAACAACTGCCTTTTCCGGGTGGATGACAGCACCCATTTCAGTGCACCAGTCAATCACTTTGTCTACTGTCGCCTGTAGCTCCTGGGCTGTTTTCTCCCTATCTCTCCCCTGCCTATATGCAAGAATATCATCTGCAAATGTTAGTATCCTTCCAACCCCTGGTGCTTCTAGGTTTGCAATTTTGCTCGTATACACATTAAAGGCCGGCTTCGTGGCTTAGAGGTTATGACTTTTCTCCGTAATCTCGTATACTCTCTTCGGTGACGTAATGGCGGTGAGAATCAGCAGTGGTTCGAATCGCATCGGTAACTTACGGGGTATGTGAGCCGGCCGCTCAGAAAGCAATGGCAAACTACTGAGCGTAATCTTGCCAAGAGATCAACATACAGCTGAAAGATGTTGGTGTTGACAGCGATGTCCTGTAAAAGATATGCAATATATATATATATATATATATATATATATATATATATATATATATATATATATATATATATATACACACACACACACACACATATACACACACACACTACATTATAAAAACTACACCAGCTATCGATTGTTGATTGGTCTATAAAATATGGGGCCAGAACCATATACCCAATACACCTCAAGGTGGGGGGAATGCCCTTTACTTTTCCTTGTTTATAAGGGGACATTCACAGAGCTTTCATAATCAAGGATTATGTTGTATTTATCTGTTGGGGTATTATCCCTGCACTCTGGACAAGTACAAAGGTGCTCAGATTCTCCCCCAGCATATGCATCAGAGTCCTATGGCTAATAGTGCCAGTTCTGTGATGAATGATGAGGTCCCTGATTCTCCCGTGTATCTCTCGTGTCTAACTGTACCATATACAGTTCCAACAACGAAATGGATTCACTGTCATCAAAGTCCTCCCCCTTCGACATCTCTCTAAGGGCATTAATAACATCGACATGATCCATGGGCTGGCCATCTGCAGGGGATGCAGAGCCAGCAAGGTTATCAGCTTGTTCATTTCCCTCAACTCTTGCATGTCCACACAACAGACCTCCGCAAAATTCAGTCCACTGTATACGTACAGAACCCACCTCAACCTTTCGGATAATGCTCATTGAATCACTTAGTACACAATGTTGATATAATTCTGAATCAAGTTTCATTTTCATTATGACTATATTCGAGAAATTTAAATATATTATACTGGATTAATAATGTTTCTAATCTGGCAATGCAGATTTCGAATTTATCAGTGTCAACATCACAATGAAATCTTGGTAACTAACACGTGACCAGGTATAAGACAAATGATGTTATAAATAAAATTTTATTTCCATCATAATCACTCTCAAGACAATATGAACAAAAATATATCTTTAACTCTTGTGCCTTTCACATTTCTTATCTGGTTACGTGAAAGTCCAGTTTATGTTTTAAACTTTGTATCTCTTTTTTTTTCACAGTCATTGAGTTAATAAAAATTGATTGAATGAATACATTCTGTTTATCAATGTAAAATAGCATATGTTGTTTATCATTCTAAACTGAGGCTTTATAGTAGTCTAAAATAGCAAATGCTGTTTATCTGTGTAAGCTTGTAGAGGCTGCTTATCTGTGTAAACTAGCAGAGGATGTTTATCTGTGTAAACTAGTAGAGGCTGTTTATCTGTGTAAACTATAAGAGGCTGTTTATATGTGTAAATTTGTAGAGGCTGTTTATATATGTAAACTAGAAGTGGTTGTTTATCTGTGTAAACTAGCAGAGGCTGTTTATCTGTGTAAACTGGTAGAGGCTGTTTATATGTGTAAACTAGTAGAAGCTGTTTATCTGTGTAAACTTGTAAAGGCTGTTTATCTGTGTAAACTAGCAGAGGCTGTTTATCTGTGTAAACTAGCAGTGGTTGTTTATCTGTGTAAACTTGTAGAGGCTGATATCTGTGTAAACTATTAGAGGTTGTTTATCTGTGTAATCTAGCAGCGGTTGTTTATCTGTGTAAACTTGTAGAGGCTGATATCTGTGTAAACTAGCAGTGGTTGTTTATCTGTGTAAACTTGTAGAGGCTGATATCTGTGTAAACTATTAGAGGGTGTTTATCTGTGTAAACTAGCAGTGGCTGTTTATCTGTGTAAACTTGCAGTGGTTGTTTATCTGTGTAAACTAGTAGAGATTGTTTATCTGTGTAAACGAGTAGAGACTGTTTATCTGTGTAAACTTGTAGAGGCTATTTATCTGTGTAAACTAGTTGAGGCTGTTTATCTATGTAAACTAGTAGAGGCTGTTTATGTGTATAAACTACTTGAGGCTGTTTATCTGTGTAAACTAGTTGAGGCTGTTTATCTGTGTAAACTAGCAGAGGCTGTTTATCTGTGTAAACTTGTAGAGGCTGTTTATCTGTGTAAACTTGTAGAGGCTGTTTATCTGTGTAAACTTGTAGAGGCTGTTTAGCTGTGTAAACTAGTAGAGATTGTTTATCTGTGTAAACGAGTAGAGGCTGTTTATCTGTGTAAACGTGTAGAGGCTATTTATCTGTGTAAACTAGTTGAGGCTGTTTATCCACGTAAACTAGTAGAGGCTGTTTATGTGTATAAACTACCTGAGGCTGTTTATCTGTGTAAACTAGTTGAGGCTGTTTATCTGTGTAAACTAGCAGAGGCTGTTTATCTGTGTAAACTTGTAGAGGCTGTTTATCTGTGTAAACTTGTAGAGGCTGTTTATCTGTGTAAACTTGTAGAGGCTGTTTAGCTGTGTAAACTTGTAGAGGCTGTTTATCTGTGTAAACTAGTAGAGGCTGTTTATCTGTGTAAATTAGCCAAGGCTGTTTATCTGTGTAAACTTGTAGAGATTGTTTATCTGTGTAAACTTGTTGAGGCTTTTTAGATGTGTAAACTAGTATGTGTTTTTAATTAGTACAATTGAGTTTAATGCCTACATTTGTGGAGAAAGTAACTATATGCACATGTTTCTGCATGTTTTTTTGCAAGACATTGCAATCAACCTCAACCCCAGGTAGGCACATTTAAATATACTCATCTTCTATCACATGCTTCCAGCCTTATTTAATCATCGAAAGCAAAACTGAATAAGAAAACTTTTATTTGGCAGGCAATTTTGGCATGGCACAAACAATAGAAAAGCTTTTAATGCATGAACAATAGATTGTTTGTATGCCTTCAAAGAAGGAATTAAAAATCGAATACACACATCATATTTATCATGGCATGTGTCATCTTGATGTTGACATTTACTCACGAGCTTGACAACTTTCACCATGATCTTAATATCTTCAAACTGATTAAAATAGTTAAAACAGATAACTCTGAAAATATATGCCAATATTTGTCTCCCTTTGGCAACATTTTTGGCATTGCATAAAATTTAAATTTTTAAATCACATAAACATTGATATTAAATGCTAGCATTTTCATGCTATCCCATGCTGATATCTGACAGTTACGCATTATATTACAGTCAGAAGTTACAGACTTGTAAAATGTTCCTAAATCTAAACATTATTACTAATAACCAGTGCTACCATACAGTGGCAGACAGTCTAGGGTGTCATCAGACCCAATGGCAAGTGGGCCCTGTGTTAACCTGATGAAGTGGTAACCCTTAAAAAGCAAAAAAAATATGTTTAAATGTTACTGTCCCTTTAGTAGCTATATCTCCTGACAACCAATAATGAATGAAGTGGGGTTAAGTCCTGTAAAACTGAGAAAATGCAATGATTTTAGAACAAACAGAAGTACCAACAAACCCACAGCACACTAGGAAAGTACATGCATAAGGTCGCTGCCAGAATGCCAACACAACAGTCCATCATGAAAATTACAGATCTGCGTAGATGAAAGTGGCAGTTACTAGAAAAGCAGCAGCTTCACACACATTACTGCATAATGCAAAACTAGCTAGTTCAGCAACCAGCCACCGCCATTTTCTGAACATGAAGTTCACAATATAATACTGCTGAACAGATGTAAAACGCACTCCACACAAACTTAGACAGATATATAAGATGTAAACATGTACATGGACAATTATCAACATTCATGTCTGGCTAGCAACAATCATCATCATGTAGCAATTTACCTTGTGGAACATCACTCTCCTCACAAGCCCCTGGTAAAGACTCTTGATCATTCACCAGTTCTGCTGCCTTATGTATTTTCCTGGCCAAGGTATCTTTAATGTCTTCTGTCCATTGTCATGTGTGTCGGCCCCTACCATATCTTCCAGGAACCATGTCTTCCATTATTGTTCTTTCTAACCTACTGAGATATTTGATGTGGGCAATATATTTTAGTTTCTGAGATATGACAGTTTATGAGCCTGTGTACAGTGGCAGTATGTTTTATACCTCTTGATCCATGGTGTTTCAAGAATGTGGAATGTGTTTGTTAAGCCAGCAAACATATATTAACTAGTTGTGATATAATCAGTGATTATGGGCATATCTCCGTATTATTTTGTTTGTTTTATTCCAGTAGCAGTTATGATTAAAAAGCAATTTTTCTTCTGCCCTAATTTTTCTCAAGTGGTTTTCAAGTTTCTTCACAGGTCTTGTTCTGTCTTGTCCATCCATCTTCACTATTTGGCGTTGACTTTCACAGCTAATAATTACTGTCAAGATGTTATCTTCATATGCTACAAATGTTTCCACACAGAGTCTGTCTCATGTGGGAATGATTTATTTGTATTATTCATTCTGTCTTTTTCAAAAATAACATTTTGATCAAACAGAAAATACTGTTCCTTTATTTGTTTCATTCATTTTAGTTAAAGACTTCTTTTTTCATAAATTGTATAGATTTGGCTTTGAAAACAAAATTATGATCTTGTTAAACTATTCTAAGGATAAGATTTATTCAGTTTTATAAGAAAGCACTGAAACAAAATTAGCAGTCTTCTTCTTATTTGTCCCATCTGGCATTACAACATCAAGAAAACTTATAGCCATCCTTTTAGGGCTCTGATGTTTGTTTCATGAGAGTTATTATCTACAGCTTCTATCCATTGCTTCTATGATCGGAAGCTTGTGTTTGTAGCAGTCTTGAAATGGCTTTGGCTACTAAGGAGCAGTTTCTGTTGACATTACTGTTACACAATGAAACTGATCTAATTTTTCTGTACATAATCTTTTTCAACCGTTATTCCTACTTGTCATCTTATTTCTGAATTATTTCTGATTTTGTCTGCTCTTATTACCTCTAATATTCTTCTAACACATCAAATTTATGATTTCCCATGTTTCTCTTATTATTTGTTGTAAGTGTTCAAGTAGTTTTTTGGGGGATAAATATTGAGAGAGAAATTAAAATAGCAGCAGATTCCTGGACACCAAAAAGAGCCCTGTAGACTTGTAACAATATACCTCCCAGTACTGTGTTACCAATGTAAGACTTTTAGTATTTGCTTTTTTTAAGTAAAGAAACTTTTTTCATCACTTGAAGCATGTACGCCATATGGTGCCAATTTCATATTTTTATAAACTAATCGGAACTTGGTGGATAATGTGGTCAATATTGTACAAACCAATCTTCTTTTTTTTTAAATCTCCACAGATCAGTAGTAAACCGGTTAGAAAACACAGTTTGGAAGCCTTTAGCTTTAAAATCTGACAAAATAAAATTAGAAAACACAGCAACAATAAAATGTGTTTATAAGTGGCTGATATAAAGGTTAATGTAGGTATGTAACAAAATGCTGCATCACAAAAGTGCGAACACTCTTAACTCTCTACCATTACTATTTACAAACAAAATAAACTGCATTGATAAATGCTACCAAAGCATATATGTTTATTATATACATACAAGTTTCTTGAATATCTGAGTTAAACAGGAATCTGTCATTTATATCTATGACCAATCTTTTTTTTCCCTTTTTTTTGGGTGCTCTCTTTGACCTCTAATCTAGTCCGTATATGTGCTATTACTTCTAATGCTCTAATGAAGATCTAACATCTCTTAACTCTTGTTTGCTGAAGAAACAAACATTCACAAATGTATTAGTAGTAATAGGAGAAATGTAGATGCAAAATTACTTGTTAACTATATGTAGTTTCTTTACATTTTATACATATTTATTTTTTTACAAACAAGTCCAATAGCCGGAACCCTCTGTGAGTATGTGAAGTGCTAGCACTATCACATCTTGCAGTTCTGAGTGCATGAAGGAATAGGTGGTCAGTCGTTCCCTCTCATAGTCAAGCTCAGGTATCGAACCCTCCTCTGACTGTTGTCATGCCATTGTCAGAGCAGCTTTTCAACTGTCACACCAACACACCCGCTTATGTTTTATATATTAATATATAAACATATAACACAACAAGCTATGTACACATCAGTGTCAAATTTTTAACTACCAATACATTTTGGCCCCATATAATTATATATTGTTAACATGCAAAACAAATCATGCCATGTTGGGTTAAAATGGTGTAAAAATATATATACAACAGTTTCCCACAATATCAAGCAGTTTAGTTTACAATGTTCAGAAACCCCAGTGTCAAGTCAAACAGCCTCTACTGCCTGTTGTATCTTGCAGTGAAGGACAGGGCGAGGGGTCTTCGAGCCTGAGGATTTAAGGCTGCCTGGCTAGTGCAGTTGCCACGAACTGTGTAGGTTAGGGTTTTTTATTTTGTGTGTGCCCCCAACAGAAAAAAATCCACACCTTACCAAGGACTCGAACCTGGATCTCCCGAAGGAGAATCTGGTATACCTAACCACTCGGTCAGCCACAAAATAAGTTTTACAATGTCCAGAAACCCCAGTGTTTAGTTTCAAATAGCAAAGTCAGGATGTGTTCATGGGCTGAAACTTAATTTCATCAAAAAGGTTAGTTATGACAGAAACATGTTTACCCCATGCCCTTCTATGGGAGCAGTGGGAGAGCAGCAACCCATCTTAAATTGGCTACCAGGAAATGCCTTGGGAGGTCAAGGTGGCCAGTGTGATACTGACATCACTCACCACATGCCAACACATCACAGTATGGGATACTGACATCACTGACCACATGACAACACATCACAGTGTGATACTGACATCACTTATCACAAGCCAACATATCACAGTGTGATACTGACATCACTCACCACATGCCAACACATCACAGTGTGATACTGACATCACTCACCACATGCCAACACATCACAGTGTGATACTGACATCACTCACCACATGCCAACACATCACAGTGTGATACTGACATCACTCACCACATGCCAACACATCACAGTGTGATACTGACATCACTCACCACATGCCAACACATCACAGCATGATACTGACATCACTCACCCCATGCCAACACATCACAGCGTGATACTGACATCACTCACCCCATGGCCAACACATCACAGTGTGGTACCGACATCACTCACCACAAGCCATCTTGGCTATAAACATATGAATCTAGCACCACATTTTCAATACACCTGAAGGCGTATATAGGATCCTTTACATGGTGAGACGTAGTCAGTACAGTCAGTAAAGTAAAATAGTTGGCTAGTTATATAGCTTGGTATTAGTTACTAAGCCGCCTCCCTGGCATAGGGGTTAACGTCTTTCTCCGTAATCCCATATATTCTCGTGAGTAACGCAGCTGTGCGAGAATCAGCAGCGGTTTGCGCCGCACTGGTAACTTACAGGGTATGTGAGCCAGTCGCTCAGAAAGCAATGGCAAACTACTGAGCGTAATCTTGCCTAGTACATCAACAGCAGCTGAAAAACTGCTGGTGTTGACTGCAACGTCCTGTAAGGGATAGGCAGCAGGAAACAAAAGTTAGTTGGATGGTTGGTTGGTTGGTTGGTTGATTGGTTGGTTGGTGGCTGGTTGGTTGGTTGGTTGGTTAGTTAGTCACAGTTCCAACTTCATGGCAAAGGGTCGTCCCCATTATGTTCTGTTCCTGTGCCAGTGAATATCACACAAAATTCTCCTCACTGCTCCATGTGAAAAGTGTATCAGACAGGCGTGAGTAAAGTAAGCAATCTACTGAATGTAAACTTTCCAAGAAATCACAAACGGCCAAAACACGCTGGGGTTGAATGTGAAGTCCTGTAAAGAATATGTGATTAACTTCTATTTCATTTGAACAAATTAAACTTCAACAGTGGGGAAGGAGGTAGCTGAGTAAAACATATTTTTGAAGTTGTTAGAAAAATGATGCACCGTTCAGCTATCTTCTCCTTCTTTGTTTCTCTTTTGAGGGAAGCACATCCCCATATGGATATAATTTGGTGCATTTGAAGTCAGACAGATGCCATACCTCTAAGCCATACAACTCCTTCTCCTTTCCCTTATCACAATTAAACAAATGAAACATATTGCTTTATCCTTGTTAGGAATGTTGAATAACTCTCATCCACGTTAAATGACTTCAAACGAATGGTGAAAAAATTGCCAATTTTGCTTGTTAGTATCACAAAGATAACAGTGTTCACAAACTAAC
This sequence comes from Cepaea nemoralis, assembly GCA_014155875.1. NCBI lineage: Eukaryota > Metazoa > Mollusca > Gastropoda > Stylommatophora > Helicidae > Cepaea > Cepaea nemoralis. Next base: position 261,057 of record JACEFZ010009450.1, read on the forward strand.
GTGTTGTCGTACCACCAAGATATACATCTGTGAATCCCTATGGGCTTTGGGATGGGGTATCAAACCTGTGGAGGAAATTATAGCAATCCGAGCTTAATCCTAGCCAGTCTGTATGTGCTGTGTTAGTTAAATCATGATCTGATTACATGCTAATATGCCTTTCTACAGATGTGAAGTTTCAGTACTGGTCTTACACACCCCATTGGTTTCCGAGATTGGGGAGGGGAAGGAGAGCTCTGTAATACAATAAAATTAAACACATAGCACAATAGCATTAAATACATAGCACAATAGTATTAAACACTCAGCATAATAGTACTAAACACAATCACAACAGATTTACAAGTAAATGTGACAATACTTCTGGCAGGATACAAAGGTTTGTTTCAGCAATTTTCACAAGTTTGGCTGTTTTAATTATAAAAACAATTATTTCATGAATCACTTTTCTCATTTAAAGACATGGTTGATTGTCAAATGGAAGCGATGTTTGATTACTAAAACATTACTACATAAAGAATTAGTTTAATAGTATATAAAGAAAATATGCCTGTTTTGTTTCTATATGAATAAGGCACGCTTTTGCTTATACTTCTGGGAGACAAAATATACTCTTGATATTTAGAAGAAGTAAACATAATACAACATAAAGAACTGAGAGCACATAAGCTACACAACATAAAGAACTGAGACCACATAAGTTTCACAACATGAAGTACTAAGACCAAATACAATATACAATATAAAGTACTAAAATAGCATAAGCTACACTGCATGGTGTATTGAAATAAGACACACTAGCATTAAGTACTAAGACCAAATAACTACACAGGATGAGGTACTGGGATAAAATAAGCTACACACCATATAATACGAGGATAAAACTACACAAGATGATGTACTGGGAAAAAATAAGCTACATGGTATAACGCAAAAATAAGTTATTTGCATGTCGTTTACAGGAATTTTATCACAACCCTGGCCTGTGACTTTTTCATCATTCTGACAAATTGTTGAAGCAGCAGCTCAAGTTAGCTATGTATGATATGCCGTGCACCATAGCGAGATCACCCACTGAAGAAACAAATCCATAATTTACACATTCTGTAAAAATATGAGGGGCTTTACTGTGTCTATTTTCAACTTTCTCCTGTCACTCCTTCATAGTCAGAGTGAGCAGCTTATAGCCTACCACTTGTAATAGCTGAATGAGATAGATTGAGTTAAGGTTAAGGTTAGATAGTAACGGGTTGAAAAATCACGTCAGGAATGTTTAAAATTTCATTTTGTTAATGTTACAAATGGGAAATAAAAGGTGAAATTTATTACATAAGCTCATTATATGTATATATAAGTTTATTTTATAGTGGCGAGGTATATCTGAAGTCTCCCATAGTTTCACACATGAGGGGGCTTCAAATTAAGACCTTAAATGTTTTTGTGTATCAATATATTCTGAAAAAGTAAAGAACAAATGTATCATTTTCGATATAGTCACTATTGTGTTCAATTTAAATTCTCCAGCACTGATAAAGTGCTCGGATTCCTGTAGAAAAACATTCTCTGTGGTCACTGTTCAGAGTGCCCCACCCGGTCGTGAACAGTCTGTCACAGAAGTCACACCGTTTTGAAACTTCCTATGCCACTCATACACTTGCTAGACTGACAGGCATGCATCACCATACTGGACCCTCATTCGCCGATGAATTTCTATAGGTTTCACCCCTTTACTGATCAAAAATGGATAACAGAACGCCGCTCCTTTTTGGTGCATGTCTAAAGTGGGGCGTTTATCTTTAAACTGTCCAAATGATGTCACCGTGTTTGTCTGCACTGTGAAGTCATGTGCTATTACTCTTGACACCCTTAACAACAATATTGACAGGTTACAAGACAATGGCATGGTTATTGTAATTTCTATCACACGTTTAAGGTTTTCATTTGAAGCCCCTCATATAAGGGCGTTCATTTGAAATCTGTTCATGCCGCACCGCACGTAATTGCATACGTTGAACATGATCATGTCATAGTCATGTGATAAGTACTGACCAATGAATAAAAGAGTAAGTGCTTATCGTCCCATGATGCATAGGATCTGTTTCTGACCGTTGAGAAAATGGCAGAGTTGATCCAAAATCAGTCTATATAAGCTTAAAGAGCGGTGAATCAGTTTCTTTCATTTGAAGGATGTCAACCAGTGGACATTCATCGAAGAATGCAGACAGCGTACGGTAACAAATGTGTGTCGAAGACAACAGTGACAGACTGGGCACGAATGTTTCGGAAAGGACGTCAGTTCATGACAGATCTTCGACGGCTAGGTCAAGTGCATATTGCTGCAACAGTAAAACCCATCGCCAAAATTGATGCAGCAGTACAGATGAAACATTTTCGAAGCATACGTTTGCTAGCGAAAGAATTTGATGTGTCAATTGGGACAATTCAAAAGGTTGTTCGTAAGAAACTGCAATATCGGAAGTTGTGTTCACAGTGGATACCACGGATGTTGACCGACCACCAAAAAGAGGAACGCATGGGATGCTGTTTGAACCACTTGCTGCATTACAGAGTGGAGGGTGATTCATTTCTATTCTGCATAGTGGCAGGCGATGAATCATGGTGTCACCACTTTGAGCCGAGCAGCAAAAGAGAGAGCATGCAATGGAAGCATGTTGGATCACCAAAAGCCAAAAAATTCAAGTTACAGGTTTCCGCTGGTAAGGTTATGCTGAGCGCATTTTTTTACCTTGAAGGGCTATTGTGGGCCGACTTTAAAGAACCTGGTGTCAACATCAACTCTACCCACTACTTGCAAACACTAGACAAGCTGCAAAAAGCCATCAAGAATAAACGACCCGGCATGCTTTCTCGCGGTGTGATTTTGTTGTTTGATAACGCTCGTCCACATGTCGCAAAGACTGTGCAGGAAGCATTAGCAAGGAAGAAGTGGGAAATTCTGCAACATCCAGCCTACAGTCCTGATTTGTCACCATGTGATTTTCATTTGTTCGGACCTCTAAAAAAGCTCTCAAGGGGCAACGATTTCACACAGATGCAGACATAATGAACGCGGTAAACACGTGGTTCAGTGAGCAACTACAATCCTTTTTTGCAGACGGCATTCGTCGCCTACCTAAGCAATGGGATGCTTGCCTGAATGCCTACGGAGACTTCTTCTGACTAATCCATGGTGCATAATTCATTCATAATGAATGCTTTGTTTAATTCTACCACACCTGTTAATGTTTCTTTCATGCTTTTGTAATAAAGCCATTGGAACGGGTTTCAAATGAACGCCCCTAATATGTATGTGAGAATTTACTAGTCCATCTAGTCACGATGAAATAAACTCCATGTTAACCACATTATATATGTATGAGAATTTACTAGTCCATCTAGTCACCATGAAATAAACTCAAAGTTATTCAAATCATATATGTATGAGAGAATTCGAATCCATCTAGTCACCATGAAATAAACTCAATGTTAACCACATTTAATATGTATGGAAGAATTCTAGTTCATCTTGTCACAATGAAATAAACTCAATCTCATCTCTCATCTCATCATGTTCCTCTTGTACCTTGTGGTGTCGAGGTGAAGTATAAACATCGTGAGAGTGCCCGATTTTGGGCTTCATGTATCGATATTCCATGGACTCTGTTATTCCCTGCATCCATCGTTTACTGTGGTCGGCTTCTTCCTCTGCTTCTCTCTGGTCTGTACATCATTGCTTGTTGTGGTATACTGTTAGTTGGTAACCTACTTGCATGGCCAAACCATTTGATTTGCTGCTTTCTAATAAAATCTAGTGCAGCTATAACCCCCACTTTAGTCCTGATTTCTTCATTTCTGATCTTATCTCTTCTTGATACATTGAGTATTCTTCTCAGGAATCTCATTTCTGTTGTTGTGATTTTTCTTTTCTTTTTTTCCGTCATTGTCCAGGTTTGGCATTGGTAACATAGAGTTGGCAGGAAAATTGTGTTGTAAAGTGTTTACTTAGTAGTTATTGATACATGTTTGTTCTTTAGTATTGGTGCCATCTATCTAATGAGTTGGTTTGCCTTATTGCATCTATTTTCGATCTCGTTTTCTACTTCCTAGGTACTTGAAACTCTTTACTTGTTTCAAGGGATTTTCATTTAGGTGAATCGTTGTTTCTTTTTCTTCTTTAGTTATAGTCAATACCTCTGTTTGACTTGTGCTAATTTTCATGTTATGTTCCCTACACATTTCATTTAGGCTATTCATGTGGTCTTGTAATTCAGCTTCTGATTTTGCTATTAGTGCTTGGTCGTCCGCAAACAGGAGTTCTCAAATGGTTAGATTAACAGATGGTTCTTCTTCTGTGTTCTCTTCATGCGGTGTTCTTGCAGTCTCTGTTTGGCTGGTTTCTTTACATATGTTGTCTATATATGTTATAAACAAGAGAGGGGACAGGACACAACCTTCTCATACTCAGGATCTTATAAACTCAATGTTAACCACATTATATATGTTTGAGAATTTACTAGTCCATCTATTCACCATGAAACAAACTCAAAGTTATTCAAATCATATATGTATGAGAGAATTTGAATCCATCTAATCACCATGAAATAAACTCAAAGTTATTCAAATCATATATGTATGAGAGAATTCGAATCCATCTCGTCACCATGAAATAAACTCAAAGTTATTCAAATCATATATGTATGGGAGAATTCTAATCCATTTAGTCACCATGAAAAATACTCAATGTTAACCAAATTTAATACAGGGTGTATTTTTAATGACTGTGCAGTGTTTGAAAATAGTGCCGGTCCAAGTTTTGTATTTACCTATTATGTTGCATAAACTTTACAGATGGTGAATATAAAACTTGGACCGGCAATATTTTCAAACGCTGCACAGTCATTAAAAATACACCCAATATGTATGGAAGAATTCTAGTCCATCTAGTCACAAAGAGATAAACTCAATGTTAACTACATGAAATATATTTGGGCGAATTCTCATCCATTTAGTCACCATGAAATAAACGCATTGTTAACCACATCATATATGTCTGGAAGAATTCTAGTTGTCTCAAGAAGCAGTTTGTGTAATATTTGTGGAGAAAAGTGATAGTTTATCTTTATTCAGTGAATTTAATTGGCTTATCATCATAGATGAAGAAATATTGTCATGGTAAGTGAACATTTTGAATTCTCCCCCCCCCCTTTTTCCCTCCTCAATAATTGTTACATAATATAACATTATTATAAGGATTTGTTGTGTTAATATTCAAAGAGCATCCATAGTGTTACCCATACAGTCCTCTTTAATTTGATATATATTTTGTCTGCTTTCATATTAACTTATTAACATATTAAGTCATTATTGTGACACATCCCTACTTCTGCAATCCATTTTTGTTTGGTTCAGTCCTACTTTTTGTTTGGCAAGCAATCAGTTAACTCGGCTAAAAGCAAATAAACTCAGTCCTGAATTCAACTATAAGTGCTCATTATGAAGAGTAAATATAACACTTGATTACTTTTAATTCACAGTAAATCTTTTAAAGGCATGTAAAATTAGTCCTGAATTCAAATGTAGGTGCTCATTGCCATTCTTGGACAATAATTCTCTCACTCTTTCTGAAGAATAAAGTCTAGTCTGCTGAACTGCTGTGCTGTGAACTAACAGTGACAGAATATTGTGACTTCTTAAGCAGAACTGTTAGAGACTAGGAGGCCCCCCTTTTGGGGCTCCTCCCCCTTTTGAGTTTCCTCCTTTCGAAAATTTCTCTGCAAATGCAAACCTTTTATCTTTTGGTACTTTTTCTGCTTGTCGTTTCAACAGCATCTGCAGATAGAACAAATAAAATGGATATCACAATGGTTTTCTCTGTCTGTGAAAGGTAAAGGTCAGTTCAAGTTACATGCATGTGAAACATGGATATGAAGCAGACAAGTTGAGAAACATCTAATGGTGTTAGAAATATGGTTTCTGTGGAAAATGCAAAGAATACATGAGTGGACAGAAAATCTTATGAGTAAGTCCCACAAAAAGCAAATGAAAACCATAAATTGTTTCAAGAAATTATGCGTAGATAGTCCATATTTTTTGGGCACATTATGAGCAGACATAAACTGAACAACCGAGTGACGACTGGCAAGGTTGATGGGAAAGAAACAAGAGGACAGCAGAGAGATAACCATCTGCCACAAGGCATAATTGAGACAAAATCAAATCAAATCACATCAACTTTATTAGGGTCACAGACAAGAACACAGAGCTGATCCATGACTCTGGTGATCGTGTGAGATCGCGAACCATGATCGCCCATGCTTATCAGCACAGCACTGATGATGATGATAGCAGATATTGCCACTGGGATGTGAAGTACTAGGATTCACATAGTCTAGGGCATGATATTTGAGGTTAGGGTGACTAGTTCCTTTCCTCATCACCTTTCCTCTCCCTCATCACCTTTCTTCTTCCTCACCATCTTTCTTCTTCCTCACCATCTTTCTTCTTCCTCATCACCTTTCCTCTCCCTCATCACCTTTCTTCTTCCTCACCATCTTTCTTCTTCCTCATCACCTTTCCTCTTCCTCATCAGCTTCCTCTTCCTCATCACCTTTCTTCTTCCTCATCACTTTCCTCCTCCTCATCACCTTTCTTCTTCCTCATCACTTTCCTCTTCCTCATCACTTTCCTCTTCCTCATCACTTTCCTCTTCCTCATCACCTTTCTTCTTCCTCATCACCTTTCCTCTTCCTCATCACTTTCCTCTTCCTCATCACCTTTCTTCTTCCTCATCACCTTTCCTCTTCCTCATCACTTTCCTCTTCCTCATCACCTTTCTTCTTCCTCATCACTTTCCTCTTCCTCATCACCTTTCTTCTTCCTCATCACTTTCCTCTTCCTCATCACCTTTCCTCTTCCTCATCACCTTTCTTCTTCCTCATTATCTTTCCTCTTCCTCATCACCTTTCTTCTTCCTCATAACTTTCCTCTTCCTCATCAGCATCCTCTTCCTCATCACCTTTCCTCTTCCTCATCACCTTTCTTCTTCCTCATCACTTTCCTCTTCCTCATCATCTTTCCTCTTCCTCATCACCTTTCTCCTTCCTCATCACTTTCCTCTTCCTCATCAGCGTCCTCTTCCTCATCACCTTTCATCTTCCTCATCACCTTTCCTCTTCCTTAGTGACCTTTCCTGTTCCTCATCATCTTTACACTTCCTTATTACCTGTCCTCTTCCTCACCACCTTTCCTCTTCCTCGTCATCTTTGCTCTCCCTTATCACCTTCCCAGTTACTGTAATAAGAATGGACAATTCTAAGGATATCGCAGCTACTACTAGGGTGTGGCTTCTTGATACGGTGAATATATCAGCTCAAATATTTTAAGAAATATGGTGCTTTGAGATCCTGCATCGTAGGCACACTCAACACAGTCTGACTGGTAAAGAGAAGAAATCTTTTCATAATGGTCTCTTCATAATTTATCTGGAAAGTAAAATAATAGTAGAAAAGAAAAAAACCAACACCATTGAAGAGAACAAGTAACAATCTTCAATCCGCTTAGCATACAACAGGCTTCAATACCCCATGATTAATAAATTAAAGAAAAGAGATACTGATGAATGTAACAGTGGTCCTGTAAAATGACAGCTATACATTTATTGCAGGAGTGTTCAATGTATGCATAACAGAGAAAGTATTTTAGCCTACACACAGAGAAAACTACTTTGGCCTACACACAGAGAAAACTACTTTGGCCTACACACAGAGAAAACTACTTTGGCCTACACACAGAGAAAACTACTTTGGCCCACACACAGAGAAAACTACTTTGGCCCACACACAGAGAAAACTACTTTGGCCTACACACAGAGAAAACTACTTTGGCCTACACACAGAGAAAACTACTTTGGCCTACACACAGAGAAAACTACTTTGGCCTACACACAGAGAAAAGTACTTTGGCCTACACACAGAGAAAATTACTTTGGCCCACACACAGAGAAAATTACTTTGGCCTACACACAGAGAAATCTACTTTGGCCTACACACAGAGAAATCTACTTTGGCCTACACACAGAGAAAACTACTATGGCCTACACACAGAGAAAATTACTTTGGCCTACACACAGAGAAAACTACTTTGGCCTACACACAGAGAAAACTACTTTGGTCCACACACAGAGAAAACTACTTTGGCCCACACACAGAGAAAACTACTTTGGCCTACACACAGAGAAAACTACTTTGGCCTACACACAGAGAAAACTACTTTGGCCTACACACAGAGAAAACTACTTTGACCCACACACAGAGAAAATTACTTTGGCCTACACACAGAGAAAACTACTTTGGCCTACACACAGAGAAAACTACTTTGGCCTACACACAGAGAAAACTACTTTGGCCTACACACAGAGAAAGTATTTTAGCCTACACACAGAGAAAATTACTTTGGCCCACACACAGAGAAAATTACTTTGGCCCACACACAGAGAAAACTACTTTGGCCCACACACAGAGAAAACTACTTTGGCCTACACACAGAGAAAACTATACTTTGGCCCACACACAGAGAAAACTACTTTGGCCTACACACAGAGAAAACTACTTTGGCCTACACACAGAGAAAACTACTTTGGCCTACACACAGAGAAATCTACTTTGGCCTACACACAGAGAAAATTACTTTGGCCTACACACAGAGAAATCTACTTTGGCCTACACACAGAGAAAACTACTTTGGCCTACACACAGAGAAAATTACTTTGGCCTACACACAGAGAAAACTACTTTGGCCTACACACAGAGAAAACTACTTTGGCCCACACACAGAGAAAACTACTTTGGCCCACACACAGAGAAAACTACTTTGGCCTACACACAGAGAAAACTACTTTGGCCTACACACAGAGAAAACTACTTTGGCCCACACACAGAGAAAACTACTTTGGCCTACACACAGAGAAAAGTACTTTGGCCTACACACAGAGAAAAGTATTTTGCCCCACACACAGAGAAAACTACTTTGGCCTACACACAGAGAAAAGTATTTTGGCCTACACACAGAGAAAACTACTTTGGCCTACACACAGAGAAAACTACTTTGGCCTACACACAGAGAAAACTACTTTGGCCTACACACAGAGAAAACTACTTTGACCCACACACAGAGAAAATTACTTTGGCCCACACACAGAGAAAACTACTTTGGCCTACACACAGAGAAAACTACTTTGGCCTACACACAGAGAAAACTACTTTGGCCTACACACAGAGAAAACTACTTTGGCCTACACACAGAGAAAGTATTTTAGCCTACACACAGAGAAAATTACTTTGGCCCACACACAGAGAAAATTACTTTGGCCCACACACAGAGAAAACTACTTTGGCCCACACACAGAGAAAAGTACTTTGGCCTACACACAGAGAAAACTATACTTTGGCCCACACACAGAGAAAACTACTTTGGCCTACACACAGAGAAAACTACTTTGGCCTACACACAGAGAAATCTACTTTGGCCTACACACAGAGAAAATTACTTTGGCCTACACACAGAGAAATCTACTTTGGCCTACACACAGAGAAAACTACTTTGGCCTACACACAGAAAAATCTACTTTGGTCTACACACAGAGAAAACTACTTTAGCCTGCACACTCTCCATTTGAGGACAAACTCTATGGAGATGTCAACAAGCTCAAATAGACTACTGCTTTCTTTGCATGAAGTAATATTGATACCTGAAGGTGTACAAAGATGAAAACAAAAGGATACTGACAACACAGGAAAAAAAGGAGAAAGAAGATAACATAAATGCCTGTGCAAGATATTCAACACAACAAGGAGAGAGGAAATGTTAAATAATGATATTAGGAAACAATTTGGCGTTATATCAGTGTTTGACTTCATGAAAATACAGAAAGTAAAATTGTTTGGTTATGCACTGTCACCTTGGCGTCTTGATAGACGATAGTTTGTAATGAAGTTATACCTCTGAATTGTAGAGACCATGTGTTGCCCATGCAGCCTGATCCCTCTCTCGGCCTGCCTAGTTTACTCCAGAGGAAAGGTAACACCAATACATCAGGAATGAGACCAGCTGCAGAAGTTGCCAGATCGACAAAGCAACACTCTAACTGTCTGCCTGTTGGAGCTTCAAACCTAGACCAGTTGCCAACCAAGGCTTAGGGCCTGATCTGGCTTGCCATGACATTTAGTCTTTATATTGCAACTCCTTGCACCAGGATCAGGCTTGTCCCCTCCCAATTACACTCTTCCATCTGAAGCCGTTGGCACAATGTGGTGTGCCGAGTTTGGTGAGCACCGTCCAACATACAGTGCTAATAGAAAGCAGGTATTTGATTTGGTTATACATCACAGCTAACAACAGATGATGTTTCATAAAAATGAATATTGCTCAGATAGAAATGGGGGGAAAAGGCAATAGGGCATCCTTGCAAGAACTGGATAAAAATGTTAACTGAAGCCACAAAAAATAGGTTGCACAAAATATTGCCTAGCATATTTCACTGCATCTCATTAGACGCATACTGCCGAGTTATACACTGTATGAAGCGAATAAGTGAATCACTTTTTTGGTAGAAATACAAAACACAGATTGTCTCTGATACTGTTTGAATGTGAAGCTTTTGTTATCCCCACAGGGTAACAATGACCATGGTTGTGCCTACAGAAAGACTTCATTGTGACTGTTATTACCATGGACTTGCTAGCCAAGCAATGTTCCATTTCATAGCCACTGGGACGCTTTTCTCTCATAGTACTGATACCCTGTTTGGTAGATGCACATGTCGTGGGCTTTTGAACCATGTTGTCATTTATTAAGGTTTTCATTTGGTGGGCATTTGAACATTTCACTTAGCAGGAATCAGACATTAGAACCATTTTGTCAGTTTTGCAGGGCATATATTCAATAGACATTTACCCATTCTTTAGGGTGTGCTAATGAGTGCCTGAATACTGCTTCTCTAGGGCTGCCAACTCTGAGATCTCCTGCCAGTGTGGTTTAGGCCTGTTGTGGCCATTTATCCGTGGTGTACGACGTGGATGTATGGCAGAAGTCTTGCATGGGGTTCCATAAAACTAGCACAGAACCAAATTGTGTGGTAACCATTTATACACATTACAACAACCTTAACTTTCCCTTATACCTGTGACCAACATCACCACACAGCATTAGTGATTCCATAATAATATTTTAGTCCTAGATGTCGCCAATACAGAAGAATATGTGTCAGTAGATACAAATCTAGCATTGTTCAACACCAATTTCCTATCAACATCATGCTACAAGTACCAGAACTGGACAATGATGAAGGCGCCTCGCTGCAGGAACAAGTGTGCTTTGATGCATTTATAGGGGTGTCTAGTTGGTCATGCGTCGAAGTACACGTGTACCTGCAGTGAGGCGCCAAAGTCATTTGGAAGTGACAGGTTTGAATCCCGGTCAGTAACTATAGCTTTCAATTTGTATGTTGTTTAGTGAGTCCTCTAGTCTATGAGAGCTTAACAATGCATGTGTGTTCATTTATGAACTGTCTTAGTGGCCTCAAAGGCTTCCCCAGTTGATATTCCTTTAGCATAATCTGACCCAATGTAAAAATTCAGAGAACACATAACATGATGACCAAACAATTACTAATAAACTACAAACAATCATTAACTGGTGCCTGTGTAAAGCAGAAGGTAAAATGATACAATAGAATCACTATTGTGGAGCTTAGGGACAGAACTCGACAGATTCCAGCAAACCAAGAGGTACGGGAAAAACACTAGATAAGACACACATTGAGAAGACCTGCCTATAGTATAACTAGTAACTCACTTCACTGGAAGCCACACGGAAAACGAAATAGAGGAAGCCCTAAAACATACGAAGAAGTGAATTAGAGATAGAGATGAATAATACGATGAGGCCATGAAGATAGCTGCAGGAGATAGTAAACGATAAATGTCTTGGCGTGAGTTGATTGAGGCCCAATGTTCAGTATGGAATAATGCGCAGAAGAAGAAGGTAAGAGGAAGACTGAGATTCAATGGAAAGTGGCCCTCACACATTACGTTTCTTGGCACTGAAAGAGTTAAGGCAGAGCTGTGGCTGAGAAATTATAGTGTTTGTCTCAGAAGGTACAGGGTCAATCCCAGAACAGGGCTGGAAATTTGTCCAAGAACCAAGTGGTATACTCAATGTATCAAGAAGAGAGAAAATCAGAAATGAAGAAATCAGGATTAAAGTTGGGGTTATAGCAGTGCTAGATTTTATCAGAAAACAGCAGGTTAAATGGTTTGGCCATATAACTAGATTACCAACTAACAGTATACCTCATTAGGCAATGATGTACAGACCAGATGGAAGCAGAGGAAAAGGCTGGCCACGTAATCGATGGATAGAGTGAATTACAGAGTTCATGGGAACATTGATTTATGAAGCCCACACACGGGCACTCTCCCAATGTTTATGCTTCACATCGACACAGCCAAATACAAGAGAAACCTGATGAGATGAGATGACTAAGTGGTATCTAATGATACAACACATTCCCTCTTATTTCTTGGGTAGTGAGATTAGACACGTAGCCTTCTAAGATACATGTAAAAAGAAACAGAAAGTCCAGTATACAAGTTGTGCACATTAAAAATCCCATTTGAGTTGGAAATTATAAAGATTAGGCAGTAAGGCCGCAACACTGACAAAATTAGTATTGAAACTCTACACTGGTTGTTGAAGATGAGGAATGAGCGCTTATGAGAATGCCCCAGGTGCAATGATGTTAGTTCTTGACTTAACTCAACAGGCAAAATTGTTAGAAAAAGAAAACCTACCCACATGTAGTTCAAGATTATTACCTTGAATGGAATCTTCTAGAAGATTCCACTCAAGATACACAAAAGGGATGTGGAAATCAGACACTCTGACCTTTGAGACTTGGTGTGCCACATTCCATGTTAAAGTAAAATGAAGAAGAAGAAAGAAAGAGTTTAAAATAACAGTGAAATTCAACAACGAGCATGTGAAGTCTGACCTGCAACTGAAGCTTGTTCATAAAAAACAACTCCTTCCATCCCTTCTGGTCTGAGAGCATCAGCAGGTCTTGGGTGATTGGTTGTGTTGTGTGCTGTATGTAGAGTTTGGACCAAAGTGCATCGCATGAGCACAGCTGAAAGAATGTGGGCATAAGTTCAGCAATGTGATACATTCATTAGACTATCTATCTTGATCAACTGATAAGTATCATCATTATATGTCTTGCCACCTGCTGAAGGCATTCATGTATCTCCACAGATCTCAGTTATTATGATCTGGACCAATTTCTATTGATATTCCCACATGCCAGTTCACCCACTCGTTAAATTTATGAAAGTCTATAAACCGTATACTTTGCTACCTAAATCACTAGCGAGTTGGTTCATTTTATAGTGTGTTCCTCAAATCTGTGAAAACTCTACAAACTTCCTTACTTCTAGAAAAGTATATTAACTTAAAATGGTGTTTCTCACTCAGGTTGGATACTTTAGCTGTAAACTGGATATGAAGAAGGCAACATGGCGGCAATAAGGTCTATTGGATCATACTGAGCCACTAAGGTGGAGGTGAGGACAGAGACAAAAAGGCTGGGGAAAGAAGCTGGATTTCTGGTGGTCAAAGGAAGGTGCAGTGATAATGTTGGTAGATGCATCGGGTGCACAAAGTTTTCCTCCCCGAGAGTAGGATGGCTTCTGGGCAGGCACATATAGCAATATTAATGTACAATAAGTGCAATAACAATAAATGTCTTGAAGGTGGATGTGTAAACACATGAAAGAAGAAAAGCGCCTGAGAGTCATGACCCAGATTAGGCCACCTTCATAGAGTGTAAGGAAGATAACAGGGCCGAAGCATTCTGTGAAGGGGGATCGCTTCTGATGATGGAAGCCACCTGTCATGTTTCCTCTACGGTGGAGTTCATACTACCCTGAACAGTCTTTTAACATAGTTTCATCCTTTAAATCTGTGATTAGTATTTTAACATTTACAGTTTGCTTCTTACCTCTCTGAACAGTTTGTTAACTTGAGCCAGTCTTGCAATGGAAACAAGGTCAAGGTTAAATATAATCCGTAAAAGAACTTTCCTTGGTAGCCTATTCGGGTAGTCAATGTGGCCGGCTATCAGACGATCAATGTAATATATTTCACATTCTCCCATGTTTCTGGCAATTGATGCTTAAAATAACAAAAGTATTCAACACATAACTGAGACATACAAGATTTGTTAAGATGTTGCAGAGAAACAAGCACAAACATCACATACTTCTTCTTCTTCTTTTTCTTCTTCTTCTTCTTCTTCTTCTTCTTCTTCTTCTTCTTCTTCTTCTGCTTCTGTGTTCATTCAGAATGCTCTTTTAGACGTAATTGTGTTGTGCCTGTTTACAGCAGAGCTGCGATATTTTATTATTTGCACTATTTGACCCGACACATCTTACTTCTTCAGGCATTTGTTGACCGGGTTAACCTTTCCAGGGGTCCCATGAATATTCCCAGTATCACAGATATCACTAGTGTATAAAAATAAAAAATATATATGCATAAACACACATAAGAAAGGTTAGACAAAATGAAAATCAGACCACACATGTTCAGTGTTTAATTTATAAACATTTTCAGGCACAGTACAAACATTGATGTAAATATAACAGGAAATATATTAATTTGTGCTCTTGTAACAAAGAAAAGGTAAAAATAATAATTCATATATGGAGGGGGAAATTGCACATGAGATGTCGTGACTAGTGCCCTTCTTTACCATTCTTCATCGCAGAAAAATCTAAAGATCTTATTTTATGAAGCTAGGCCTGCACATGAGGTTGGGTGACCAATTCTAATCTTTCTTCCCAAAAAACTTTATGGAGCTTATTTTACTCAGCCGAGTCAACCCCAGAGATATGCTGATCTAAACGAACTCCTTATCAACTGAGGATTGAACCCAGACCATAGTGTAGGCAAGCCAAAACATGATCAATTATGCTACCAGGTCTCCACCATAACATAATATGCATTTGTATTTGGACTGTTCTTCCATAATATCAATCATGTGCCATGCCGGAAAGCGTGGGCGGTCATGACTCGCCATTTCACTCGATCACCAGAGTCGTGGATCAGCTCAGTGTTCCTGTCTCGTCCATGCCATGTGGCCAAGCCATCCAGGTATTTTCCTCTCGGTCTTCCTCTTGGTCTGTTCCCTTCGATCTTGCCAGTTGTCACTAAGTTCTCCAATCCATTTCTTCTCATAACATGTCCAAAAAATTTTGATTCTCTATGTCTAATTTCTCTAATCAATTTACGATTTTCATTTGTCTCCTGTAGTACTTGGTCATTGGTTTTTCTGTCTGTCCATGGTATTCTTTGCATTTTCCTCAGAAACCACATTTCTGCAGCCATCAGATGTGTTTCAGCTTGACTGCACATTGTCCAAGTTTCACATACATACAAAAGAACAGGCTCTATGTATCCCCTCAACACTCTTTTTCTCGTTTCAATTGACATCTTTTTATTGGTCAGAATGTTTTTCATCTTGCTAAAGGCTACTTTCGCCATGGCGATTCTTGTTCTAATCTATTCAAGGCATCTCCCATCAGATGTTATGACTGTTCCGAGATATTTGTACCGATTCACTTGTTGAAGAATATTCCCATTTACTTGTATATTACATTGTGGTACTTCATTCTTCCTAGTGACGACCATAATCTGTGTCTTCTTACAATTTAATTCCAACCCCAGCTGCTCACTGTGTACAACAACTGCGTCTACTAATTGTTGTAGATCTTGTGCATTGTCTGCAATCAATACTGTATCATCTGTATATCTAATGTTATTGATGTTTCGTCCTCCAATGCTGATTCCATTTATATCTTCTACATTCCTGAAAATATTTTCACTGTATAGGAAAAAAAGTTCTGGAGACATTACACATCCCTGCCTAACAGGCATATTATACTGATAGATATAACAGCAACTGAAAGTCAAAGCACAGGTCTTATCCTGAATAAGAGAACAATTGAAGTAATAATTAATTACAATGAAAAAAATTTCTTCCCAAATGCAATATCACAATAAATAGAACTAGTTTGATGAAAGTCATTATATTTAGAACTTTGATAACAGCAGATAGCAGATGCATTAAAGAAATTAGATGTAGAATAGTGGAAACAATAGCAGCATTTCATGTGAAGAAGAATATTCAGTGCAACATTTCTTTGTCCAACAAGTGGGCTAGGAGGCAAGAATGCTAGCTACTGTGCTAACGATGCTCCTTTCTTTGTATATTTCATTCATTCATTCATTCATTCATTCATTCATTCATTCATTCATTCATTCATTCATTCATTCATTCATTCATTCATTCAGTAGCATGTCCCTTGATGTCCCTTGCAGAACCTCGCTCCCTTAACAACCGTCTGGAAAACTTCTCGGTCATAAGCAAGATGTCCCACATCCGATACACCCATCTGGAGATCATCCGCCACATCCTGTACCTATATTTTCTTTGGCCTTCCTCTTCATCTCTTCCCGGGCATATACCCCTCTATGACTGTTCTCTCCAAACTTTCATGATGTACCAAGATGACCAAAATATGTCAGTTTCCTTTGCTTTATCATCTTTAGTAGCCAACCTTCTTCAGTATTCAGATCTTGTTGTATGGATTCATTTGTTCTTTTCTGTATCCAAAATATTCTTAGAACATGTCTATAAAATGTATATTCAAAGGCATTTATGTGCTGTTCAGCTTGTTTAGTAAGTGTCCAGGTCTCACAGGCATATGTTGCAATGGGAAAGATGCTTCTCTTAAAAATAATTTTTGTAGTTCTATCTGTCCCCTCCACAATTTATAGTTTTAGTTTTTGAAGAGTAATAGATAGTCATCTTTTAATTGCCTTCATTGTGTCACCATCGTTGGTAATTAATGACCCAAGATATTCAAAATTTTCCACCACCTCTAATTTTCATCATAAATATTTTTTTTTCCCTTTAATAGTTTTATTTGTATGCATTATCTTTGATTTTACTATGTTAAGATATAGGTTGTGATTTTCGCTATTCTTTTGGGTTGAGGTTATTAGTTGTTTTATACCATTCTGTGATGTGGATAGTAAAACTGTATCATCAGCATATCGAATCTCTGGTATTTCATGACCACCACTATTTAGGGCATCATATTGCTCCCTGTTTATATCATCTCTGACATTTCCCATTATATTTTCGGCGTACAGGTTAAACAAATAAGGGGAAAGCACACAGCCCTGATGGACTCCTTGCTTGATGCCAAACCAATATGATGTCTGGCCGTCTGTTCTAACCACTGCTTTTTTGGTCTAGATATAGCATTTTATGAGTTGTACTACATGTGATTGAAAGCCTATTTTCCTCATGATTTCCCAAAGTTTCTGATGTACAGTCAAATGCCTTTGAGTAATCCACAAAACATGAGAATAGGTTTACATTAAATTCTCTGCACTTCTCTATTATTAAACGCATGTTGAGTATGTGATCTCTTGTTCCTCGTCCTTGTCTAAATCCAGCTTGAACCACATTAATCTCTTCTTCCATTTTCTTATGAAGTCTTCCCATTATTTTTAGTAAAATTTTACTTGCATGACTGATCAGGGCAACAGTTCTATAGTTGGTGCATAATTTCAGGTTACCCATTTTTTGTATTGGAATGAAAATAGTTCTCTTCCAATCTTTCGGCCATATATCATATGTCAATATCTTTTTACATAATGTGTGATAGATTTGTATGCTTTTTTCTCCTCTCGCTTAAATTAGTTTAGATGGTATCTCATCACATCCTGGTAATTTACCATTCTTCAGGTTCTTTATAGCCCATACAATTTCATCTAATGAGGGTTCAGGTTCTGTCTCTGCTGTCATTGGTTCATCTATCTTCTTCATCTTCTGCGTTCATCCGGATTTTTTTTTCCGGATGTGACTGCGTTGTGCCTGTTTACAGCAGAGCTGCGTTCTTGCGCCAGTTAGGCCGACACATCCGACTTCTGCGGTCATTTGTTGACCGGGTTAACCTTCCCGGTGGTTTCTTAGGACGTTTGAATCTCACTGTTGTGGTGTTATCCCCCATCCTAGCTGGCCCATATAGAACAGCCAAAGACATCCTGGTCAACCCTCAAGGGAAGGCAGGGGCAGACCATGGGCATTCCCCGCCATCCAAGGAGGCTTCCACACTTGCAGAGCCATCACACAGCGCTCTGGTACTGGGCTCACCCAAGGAATCGTCACGTCCTGCACATGGCTGCTTAGCCTCACTTCTGTATATTGGGCCTTCCGTTCACCATAGGCTGTTCCTCTGGAAACCAGAAGAATGCAGTCTGCAGATGACATCCACACAGTGAGCTTTCGATTAAGACTTTCCACATAATGGATTTGCTATCCAAGCAATATTCCATTTCATGCCACTAGGACACTTTTTCCACCTTTTATGAAGCCCACACAGTGTGCTTTCGATTCGGACTTTTCACGTAATGGATTTGCTATCCAAGCAATATTCCATTTCATGCCTCTGGGATGCCGACATACCTGTGGTATCTTCTTCTTCTTCTTCTTCGTTCATCCGGAGTTGTTTTTCCGGATGTGATTGTGTTGTGCCTGTTTACAGCAGAGCTGCGTTCTTGCGCCGTTAGGCCGACACATCCGACTTCTGCGGGCATTTGTTGACCGGGTTAACCTTCCCGGTCATACCTGTGGTATGAAGTGTGGCAGTCTAAAAACATCTTCATGCACCTTTAGATGTCAACCTGAATGTAGTTAAAGTAAGCTGTAGTCAACTTGAGCTTGTTGATATCTCCATAGAGCTTGTCCTCAAACGAAGCAGGCGTGGGCCAAAATATCTTTCTCTGTTCTGCATATATTGGGCACTCCTGCAGCAAATGTTTAGCTGTCATTTTACCAGTTCCACAATTACATTCATCGGTATCTCCTATCTTTAGTTTATTGAACAAGTGGTGTTTCAGCCTGTTATGTCCTGTGCGGAGTCTGAAGATTGCTACTTGTTCTCTTTGGTCAAGTTTGTAATATGCATCATCCTTCTGGTGGCCTGGATGCTCTGATTCCCATTTGGTTCTATAAGTGCTTTTTATAAACCTTTTTGCCTCATTATAGATTATGTCTATGTCAGGCTGTGGTAATCGTCCACCCTCTTTTGCTAGTCTGTCAGCCTCTTCATTTCCAGGTATACTGCAATGTGATGGGATCCACTGTATTACAACTTTTTTGGATTTCTGGCATAGACCATGGAGTGCTGCTCTTAGGTCAGCTAGTTCTGTGCTGTTTTTGCTCTTCAATATTGAGACAGCTGACTTTGCATCTGTGAAGATAGCTATTTGCTTCTCTTTATTTTCCTCCATCAAGAGCATTTCTGCTGCAGTTTTCAAAGCCTCTACCTCCGCTTTGAAGTTACTTGAAAATTTTCCAGTTGCCACTGACTGTGTTTTTATCGCTCCATTTGTTAAATTAAGGAGAATTCCTCCTCCTCCATTTTTAATTGAATCTTTGGCTGATCCATCTGTATATGCATGGGTCCAATTGCTGCTTGGGTAATGTTCTTTTATGTAGTTGAGGGTTATTTTTCTTCTTTCGGTTTCATTCTGAGTGTTCTTTTTCTCAATACCAGGAATGTTTTCTATCATCTCAGGCAGTTGCTGCTGTCTCCAAGCTGGGAAGTTGTGTGCATTGTAAATGGGCTTGACTGTTGATATGTTAAGTAAGGGATCTGCCCTAATCTTTCGTTTTGCAGTTTCTACAAAGTTGCTACGCTTCAGTCTTCCTTTTCCAAAACCATTAAACCTGTTATACATAGGGTGGTCTGTCAATCTTCTAAATTTTTCTGCTTGTTGCTGGGCTCTGCTATCTCTTCTGTCCTGCATTGGTTGTAAACAAGTGATCTTTTCTAGTTCATTAATAGGCGTTGTCTTCAGGCTTCCAGTTATGATTCGCATTCCTTGGTTTTGGACTCTACTTATTTTGTTAAAGTTTGACAATGCAATGCCATATTCCAGTACTGGCCTCACCCGTCCAGTATATAACTTCTTGAGAACTTTCTCATCTGCTCCCCACGTTGTACCAGCAAGCTTTTTCATGATTGCCATTCTCTGCCTTGCTCTTGTTCGATTTTTCTCAACCTGTGTCTTCCATGTCAGGCGACGATCAAAGGTGACTCCTAGATAGTTTGGATTTTCTTCATGGCGCAATATTTTTCCATTCAATACCAGCTTAGGTTGCTGAGTTTTATTTGAGAGGGAGAACACTGTGCATGTTGTTTTCTCCTCACTTATCTTCACTAGCCATGATTTTGACCAGTCCTCTAGCGCTAATAAGACTTGCTGTATTCTGCTGTTAGCTGTACTAATATATTCTTCAGATGTCCATATGGCTAGGTCATCTGCAAAGGAGGATGTGTGTACTCTGGCTGGAAAATTTTCCGTGATGTCATTTATATATGCTAGGAATAATGTTGGTGAAAGAACTCCTCCTTGGGGGACACCTTGCTCCAACAGCATCATTTTGCTTGTTTGTCCTTGTACTTTTGTCCTGGCAGTTCTGTTCTCAAGGTAGTGGCTGATCCATTTATACATTTTCCCACAAACATGCATTTTTTGCAGTTTTACTTTCAGTCCTTCCTTCCATACTTTATCAAATGCTTTTTCTAAATCTATCCAGACTGCTAGTGTGTGCTTTTTCTCTTGGAAGGCATCCTCTATTTCCTGAGCTATATAGGTTATTTGATCTTCAGTGGATCTGTACTTTCTGAATCCTGCTTGGTGTGGTGTTAAGAGTTTGTTTTCTTCCAGATGCCATGTTAGCCTGCCATTGATAATGCATTCCATTAATTTTCCTACACAGCTAAGTAGACTGATAGGTCGATAGCCATTTGGTTCTTCCAGGTCTTTTCCTTTCTTTGGGACTGGTATTAGTATAGCTTCCTTCCATGCCTGTGGGACTATTCCTCTCTTCCAGCTGTTATTTAGGACTGCTAGTAGTTTCTTCTTTGCTTTGGTGCCTAGTCCTATTAGCATTTCATTTGTGATTCCATCCTTTCCTGGTGATTTCTTCTTTTTTAGGGTATTCATTGCCTGTTCCATTTCTTCCATTGTTAGATTTGCCATCATATATTCTGCTGCTGTCTCTGTATTTCTATGATGTATCTGTTTGTCTTTGATTGCTTTCTTCTGTTCGGTTGTAATATCAATGTGGTTTGCATTTGCATAGTGTTCCATTAGTGCATTTGCAGCCTTTTTTCCTGTAAGCAAGGCATTTCCTTGTTTAATTGTTATTTGTTTGTTTCTAGGTCCTTCATTGTTCATGGCTTTCACTAGTTTCCATAGTTTGTTTCCATCCCTGTCAAAATTCAGGTTTTCTGTTTTTTCCCTCCAACAATCTCTTGTTGTTTGATTTACTGTTCTTTTATATTTTGCTGAGATGGCTTTGAGAGAGATGTTCGCTTCAATTGTTTGTTCTCTCTCTGCTGTCTTCCTGGCATCTTCAACTTTGTCCTCCAAACTTTGTAGTTCTTCAGTCCAGTATGGTTTGTAATTTTTCCTCGCTCCTCTTGGAATGGACTCAGTGGCTGCCTGTATTATCGCTCTGTTTAGACTTTCCACCATTTGCTTTATGTTGCCACATCGTGTATTTATGTTTTCACAATATTTGTCTGTTAGTATGGCAAATCTGTCCCAGTCTGCTTGTTTGTAATTCCAGCGGGGCAAGGGCTTTTGCTCCTGTGGAACATACTCCATATTCATTACAAGGTTGATTGGTCTGTGGTCACTACCTGCTAATTGGTCCAGCACATGGCGATCGATTTTGTGGAGGATGTCTCCTGTGCAGAAAGCTAAGTCTGGAGTAGAAGTGGTAAGCCATCTTCTGGAGTAGAAGCTTGGTGTGTCATCCGCTTTGTTGAGTAGATGGAGATTTGAGTCTATTTCCCAGTCCTCCAATTCATCTCCTCTTTTGTCAGTATCTGGGTATCCCCATCTTTCTGAACTGGCTATTAAAGTCTCCTGACAATAATGCAGTTTGTGTCAGTTATTTTCATGTTTGAGAGTGTAAGGTCCTTATCTGCTGGGCTATACAGATTGTAGATTCTTATTTTCACGTCCTTTATCATTATATCAACACTTATAATTTCCGTTTGGTTGTCAGAGATCACAGATACTTCGCTGCAAGGTATTGTATTTCGTGTAAGTATTAGAACTCCTCCTTTGTGTCCTTCGCGGTTGAAATGTGTGGCCTGATATCCTCTGACTGAGAATTTGTGATTGGCGTTGAGGTGTATCTCTTGAATGCATGCCACATCTATTCTATCTTTATGGAGACGCTGTGTTAGGGAGTCTTTCTTCTTGTAAACTCCTTCGGCATTCCACTGTAGTATGTTGAGTGTCCGTGGTATTTGGTCAATAGCTCTTAACCTACTCCTCTGTGCCTTGACTCCACAGCACAGGGGAAGGTGACCACCAGTAGTCATGGGTGGACCCCCTCGAGGCAGGGGGCCCGGCACTATCACCCCCTGATGGGACTTCACGGGATTAGCACAATAACGATTAAGGTTCATCTATCTTATTTATATACTCACAGTCATTAATATCATGCATTCAACTGCAGTATTCCAGCCATCTTCCTAGAATTTGTCTAGATTTTGTTTGGGTATTTCCCAACTTGTCACATATAACATTTAATTGAGGTTGAACATTTCTTGTCAATAACTTCATAAATTATGACATCTACTTTGATACTGAACTCCCACCTGTGCCCTAGTATATGTGATTATCCTTACAATATTAATAACACATCCCTACAATATTATATCCCACATTATTAACTGTAAATCTTACAAGGCCAGCCACAACCATATATGTTTATAATATATAATGAATGTAACTGGGGAACTGGTTAAATAACAGCTAAATATTTTTTGCAGGAGTGTCCAACATCTGCAGACCAGAGAAAAGTATGTCAGCTTCCACCCACTCCATTTGAGGACACACTCTATGGACACATCAACAAGCTTAAGTTGACTACAGTTTTTTTTTTTTTGCATTCATTCATATTGACATATGAAGGTGAACAAAGAAGACAAAGAAGATACATAATGGTTACGTTAATAAATATGATTTAGCAATTTGCAATATAGAAGAAACTTAGACAATTGTGAACCAAAAAAATACCCCTCAATCTTTCATCGTCAGGGAAATCAACATAACTGCATATTATTTGTTGAGGCTGTTGTACTGCATCGGCTCGTGTAGGTGGAATAATCTTCCATACTCTGAAAATAACCTAAGAGAGTACACATCATAACAAGTGTCACTGCATAAAAAACAACATCAAATTATCATCTCAAACATGACTCAAGAAACTGAAGATACAGCAAAAGAGATGAGTCCAGTTAGTAACACATAACTTGACTGCTTGTGCTACAATCAGAAAACTACAAAGAAACTGCTAAAGCTCCAAGTAGTGGTTCTGTAAACTAGCTGCATCACTGCAGAATAGTCAAGTGGAAAGGGGCTGAAGAGGGAAGACACGCTTGTCCCCAAGGATCTTGTTCTAAAGTCAGATTTGTCTGTAGAAAGGCACAAATATCACATCCTTGCTGAAAACAGGCACAAAACAACCAAACCAGAATACACAAGGAAGAAGAAGAGGTAGAAGAATATCAGTCTCAATAATTAAATTACAAATGTTACAATAGTTTCAACTGAAATAACCTATAATGCCATTCAATATTAAATCAGTACTGATGTATGAATTAGAAGCTAATACAATTACAAGCAAATTATAAATGTTCATTAAATGGTGCCTGCACATAATAAAAGGACTAAACTGATTTCACAAAATCACTAATGCAGAACTTAAGGAGAGAACTAGAAGCAACTCAAATGATATGACAGAATCGCTAATGTAGAACGTAGGGAGAGAACTAGAAGCAACTAAAGTGATATGACAGAACCATAAATATAGAACTTAGGGAGAGAACTAGAAGCAACTAAAACGATATGACAGAATCGCTAATGTAGAACGTAGGGAGAGAACTAGAAGCAACTAAAGTGATATGACAGAACCATAAATATAGAACTTAGGGAGAGAACCAGAAGCAACTAAAATAATATGACAGAATCACTAACACAGAACTTAGGGAGAGAACTAGAAACAACTAAAATGACATGACAGAATCATTAATGCAGAACTTAAGGAGAGAACTAGAAACAACTAAAATGATATGACAAAATTACTAATACAGAACAAAGGGAGAGAACTAGAAGCAACTAAAATGATAATGACAGAACCACCAATACAAAACTTAGGGAGAGAACTAGAAGCAACTAAAATGATATGATAGAATCGCTCATGCAGAACTTAGGGAGAGAACTAGAAGCAACTAAGCTGATATGACAGAATCACTAATACAGAACTTGAGGAGATAACTAGAAACAACTAAAATTATATGACAAAATCACTAATACAGAACTTAGGGAGAGAGCCAGAAGCAACTAAAATATGACAGAATCACTAATACAGAACTTAAGGAGATAACTAGAAACAACTAAAATTATATGACAAAATCACTAATACAGAACTTAGGGAGAGAACTAGAAACAACTAAAATGATATGACAGAATCACTAATACAGAACTTGAGGAGATAACTAGAAGCAACTAAAATGATATGACAAAATCACTAATACAGAACTTAGGGAGAGAACTAGAAGCAACTAAAATGATATGACAAAATCACTAATACAGAACTTGAGGAGATAACTAGAAGCAACTAAAATGATATGACAAAATCACTAATACAGAACTTGAGGAAATAACTAGAAGCAACTAAAATGATATGGCAAAATCACTAATACAGAACTTGAGGAGATAACTAGAAGCAACTAAAATGATATGGCAAAATCACTAATACAGAACTTGAGGAGATAACTAGAAGCAACTAAAATGATATGACAAAATCACTAATATAGAACTTGAGGAGATAACTAGAAGCAACTAAAGTGATATGACAAAATCA
This sequence comes from Cepaea nemoralis, assembly GCA_014155875.1. NCBI lineage: Eukaryota > Metazoa > Mollusca > Gastropoda > Stylommatophora > Helicidae > Cepaea > Cepaea nemoralis. The sequence continues at coordinate 286,141 of JACEFZ010009450.1, forward strand.
TTAATACAGAACTTGAGGAGATAACTAGAAAGCAACTAAAATGATATGACAAAATCACTAATACAGAACTTGAGGAGATAACTAGAAACAACTAAAATGATATGACAAAATCACTAATACAGAACTTGAGGAGATAACTAGAAACAGCTAAAATGATATGACAAAATCACTAATACAGAACTTGAGGAGATAACTAGAAGCAACTAAAATGATATGACAAAATCTCTAATACAGAACTTGAGGAGATAACTAGAAGCAACTAAAATGATATGACAAAATCACTAATACAGAACAAAGGGAGAGAACTAGAAACATTCCAATAAAACAAGAGGCGAGGGATAGGCGCTGGCGCTAAATAGGACGCATAGTGAAAAAACATAACACTTATAGTATAACTAGGCAGTACATTCTCTGGAATATACAGGGTGACAAAACAGAGGAAGACCTGAAACATCTGGAGAAGAATATTAGAGACAGATATGATTAATAATGAACATTCTCTAGAAGTAAACAAAGATACACATCTTTGCTTTATTGATTACACAAAGGCTTTCGATAGAGTAAGACATGTCAACATGATAGAGATGCTTGCAGATCTACAAGTTGATGGGAAGGACATTAAACTTATAACAAACATATATTGGAAACAACAAGCTGCCATAAGAATTGATAATGAAATAGGTCAATATCAGCCTATTACGAGAGGTGTGAGACAGGGATGTGTAATGTCTCCAGATCTTTATTCCCTATACAGTAAAAATATTTTCAGAAACGTACAAAATATAAATGGAATCATCATCGGAATAAGAAACATCGATAATATTAGATATGTAGATGACATAGTATTGATTGCAGACAATGAGCAGGATCTGCAACAATTAGTAGATGCGGTTGTTGCACACAGTGAACAACTAGGGTTAGAATTAAATTGTAAAACGACACAGATTATGGTCGTCACTAGGAAGAACGATATACCACAATGTAATATACAAGTAAATGGGAATATTCTTAAACAAGTGAATCGAAACAGTTATCTCGAAACAGTCATAACATCTGACAGAAGATGCCTTGAAAAGATTATAACAAGAATCGCCATGGTGAAGGCAGTCTTTTGCAAGATGAAAAACATACTGACCAATAAAAAGATGTCAACTGAAACTAGAAAAAGAGTGTTGAGGTACTACATAGAACCCGTACTTTTGTATGGATGTGAAGCGTGGACAATGAGAAGTCAAGCTGAAAAACATCTGATAGCTGTGGAAATGTGGTTTCTGAGGAGAATGCAAAGAATGCCATGAACAGACAGAAAAACCAATGTACAAGTCCTCCAAGAAACAAATGGAAATCGTAAATTGATTAGAGAAATTAGACATAAACAGTCAAGATTTTCTGGACATGTTATGAGAAGAAATAAATTAGAGAACTTGGTGACAACTGGCAAGATCATCGAGTGAAATGGTGAATCATGACCGCCCACGCTTACTAGCATGGCACATGATGGATGGATGATTAATATGGGGAGGACATGGAGGGTGCTGCAGGAGATTAGCAAGAGATAGGATAGCTTGGTTTGAGTTGCTTGAGGGCTTGTGATACAATTGGAGATAGACTGCAGCAGAAGAAGTTCAGTCTCGCAAAAACATTGAAGTCTTAATGTACTTTATACATTGCAAAAATAGCATAATTAAAAATGGCTTTTGTTGCTACTAAAAGAAACATATGTCACACATGTTTGAATAAATATGTATTATTATTGTCATATTTCTTTGGAAACTAATATTTTAGACACTTTTAGGTTTAATATTCATCATCATCAAGTGCCTTGTCGACTAGCATGGACATCACGCTTCTCTTTATTGTGTCATCTCTAACAGCATGTTTCAATTCATGTGCTGACACTATTTTTGCACCATGTCAAAAAGGTGGTAAGAATCTTCTCTGAGTGTCTTCCTCAATTTCTCTGTTCACAAACTTTCCAGTTGTCAAAATATGTTCCATCATTTCTCTTCTCATAATATAGCCCAAAAAACTGATGACTGTCTAAAACCACATCATCAGCATGTGCTCTGTCAACTAGCACATACAATCATGCATCTCCACAGATCTCGGTCCCCGGTGTTCTGGACCAATTTTATTGATGATATTCCTACACCTACAATCGCAGTTTCTATTGTTATGTCACATTTTGGTGGTTTGTTTTTCTTTAAGATAACCACTGTTTCTGTTTTCCTGATGTACAAGGAAATTCCCTTTTTGCACTCTCTATTACCAATTGCAGAACTTTGATAATGAAATACTTAAAATGCTATTTGATTTTTGAATACCACTTACACTGGTGAATGCTTCCAACACCAGTGAATAGAAGATAAAATTGTTACAACACCAAAGAACAGAAGATAAAATTATTATATCAACAGTGCATAGAAGATAACATTATTATAACACCAGTGAAAGCAGAAACAGAATTATTCTGGTACCAGTGAATTTGAGGGGAGTGGGAGTGTGTCTAAATTATACTAACATGACTGAATGATTTAATGGAGTAATTAATTGCAAACCAATGAATGATGTATATGATGACTGCAGCACACATGTATGTAGAATACAAATTATTATAGCACTGTTGAATTATTGAAACACTTGTGAAGTGAGTATATTCATGAAAATAGGGTGTGAAAACCTATAATAAATATTAACAGAGGATAAGAATCATTCAATTAGAAGTGAACAGACGTTAAGGCTTTGTTAATTACTGAAACTGAAGAGACATAATTATTGAAACTGAAGAGAAATATTTCCTATCATGAACAAATGCAAATCAAAGATATTACTATGAAAAAGTCATATCAAGTGAATAAATATACTTAGGTAAGTGGCCAAGACACCATGCAATATAAGAGAACATACCTGTATATGTTAGTTTGTTTATTTGAAGCTGGAAAAAAAAGCAACTAATTCATTAACTGCTAAATATGTTGCCATGTCTGACAGACACATAATCATGGTTTCCTGCAGAATTGGACTCCACAATGTGCCCATCAATTATATACACAAGCATGTAGGGAGTCTCTGTGGTGAAGTGGTTACGCCACCTGCATCTCACTTTGAAGGTTGTGGGTTTGATTCCAGGCTATGTCGTTTGATTCACGAGTGCAATTTTCTCTGAGACTCCTGGGGGTCGTCCCTGGAGCTACAGAGTTCATGCTTTCTGTGATGCTTTCAGCGTGCCACCCTGTGAAAAAGACCTAGCCATATGGGATGAAACCCAGTGCAATGAAGTTGATGATCTTGTCTTTTAAACCCTTTTAAACACATGCATGTGTGTGTGTGAGACAGAGTGTATCTGTGTTTGCTTGCTCACATGCATTTTTCTGTCTTAGTTTTATATGCATACTGTGTAAATATCAGGTGTATTTTTAATGCGGTGGGGTTTTTTAAACTATTGCCGTTCCAAGTTTTGTATTCACCCTCTGTGAAGTTCATGCAGCATAAAAGTTAAATACAAAACTTGGAACTGCAATATTTTCAAAAACCCCACCGCATTAAAAATACACCTTGTATATGATTCTGCAAATGTTCTGTTGTGTCCTCTGCAATACTTTATACTTTAAACACAGACATCATTCACTAAAGGAATACTTGATACTTCTTTATGCAAATATTATTTATGTAAAACATGTTAAAGGGATTAATTGATTCACTGCCAAAAAGCAATATATTGACAAATGTGACCTCCTAGTGGACAGAAGGATGATATATCACCATACTAGGCTCATCGTGTTATTTGTTTTGTTTTGTGGTATCTTCCATAGTTTAAATGCTCAGTGAACATGCATTTACATACTTGTTTATTTGATTTGTGCCATGTTTTGTCCAAACCTTCTTTTGTTTGTTACTGAATCAGTTAGGCAAGTTAAAACTGCATAGTCAAAAGCTAGCCTCTAGTTGCTTGTTGACTTCTTCATTTATAACCAAAATTCCAAAAATGATAAAACCGGCACTCTTCCGAATAACGGTCCCAAATTATTTCTTGTAAAAAGTATCCCTTGCAGGGCCTCATTGGGTGAAATAAAAACAATATTAAACACTACAAACTAAAATATAGAACTGAGAAAATTGAAATACGTACCAATAATATTTGACAGTTATATGTGGAAATATGTATGTACAATAAATAAGTTGGTACCTTTATTTATTATGTACAGTTATGTGTGTGTGGTAGACTGCTAGACTGATCGGTGGATGCAATAAATGTTTCTGGGCCCAGAGGGCCCTCACTGTCATCGAAGTCTATACCTATACCAGTTATATAAGTGGAAACAGGTACATACAAGATATACATATACACTCCGATGACAGTGAGGGCCCTCTGGGCTCAGAAACATTTACCGCATCCATCGATCAATCTAGCAGTCCACCAAACACTCAATATCAATAACTGTGCATCCATCCATCCATCCATCCATCATGAGCCATGCCGGTAAGCGTGGGCGGTCATGTTCTGCCATCTCACTCGATCACCAGAGTCGTGGATAAGCTCCGTGTATCTGTCTTGACCATGCCATGTGGCCAAACCATCCAGGTATTTACTTCTCGGTCTTCCCCTTGGTCTGTTCCCCTCGATCTTGCCAGTTGTCACCAAGTTCTCCAATTCATTTCTTCTCATTACATGCCCAAAAAATTTTGACTGTCTACGTCTAATGGCTCTAATCAGTTTACGATCTTCATTTGTTTATTGAAGGACTTGCTCATTGGTTTTTCTGACTGTCCTTGGTATTCTTTGCATTTTCCTCAGAAACCACATTTCCACAGCTGTTTTTCAGCTTGATTGCTTTATTGTTCATGTTTCACATCCATACAAAAGTATAGGTTCTATGTAGCATCTCAACACTCTTTTTCTCATTTCAGTTTGATATCTTTTTATTGGTCAGTATGTTTTTCATCTTGCTAAAGGCTACCTTCGCAAAGGCAATTCTTGTTTTAATCTCTTCAAGGTATTTCCCTTCAGATGTTATGACTGTGCCGAGATAACAGTATCGATTCACTTGTTTAAGTATGTGTCCATCTACTCGTATATCACATTGTGGTATTTCCTTCTTCCCAGTGACGACCATAATCTGTGTCTTCTTAATATTCTGTTCTAACCCTAGTTGTTCACTTTGTGCAACAACCGCATCTACTAAATTTTTCAGGTCCTATTCATTGTCTGTAATCAAGACTGTATCATCTGCATATCTAATGTTATTGATGTATCATCCCCCAATGTTGATTCCTTCCATATCTTCTGTATTTCTAAATATATTTTCACTGTACGGGGAAAAAAGATCTGGAGATATTACACATCCCTGTCTCACACCTCTTTTAATAGGCTGATATTGACCTACATTGTTATCAATTCTGATGGCAGATTGTTGTTTCCAATATATGTTTTTTAACAAGTCTAAGGTCTTTTCCATCAATTTGTAGATCTTCAAGCATCCTTATCATGTCGACATGTCTCACTTTATCGAAAGCCTTTGTGTAGTCAATAAAGCAAAAATATATATCTTTGTTTACTTCTATAGAACGCTCAAGTACTGTTCTCAGTATATACACAGCATTTAATGTGCCCTTGCCTTCTACAAACCCACATTGTTCTTCTCCTATTTCGGGTTGTATTTTCTTCCTAACTCTTTGCATGATAATTCTCAGCAGAATCTTTGTGATGTGGCTCATTATACTAATTGTTCTATGTTGATTGCATTCCATGGCTCCTGATTTTTTCGGGATTGCAATAAATATAGAATTACATAATTCAGGAGGTACATCTCCAGTATCGTATATTGCGTTCAGCAGCTTGGTGACTTGGTCTAAAACTACAGTACATGATATGATAACTGTACATATCACTTCTGAATCAGCATATTGCCCCGGAACGAGCATAATCACCTAATTGGGCCCTGTAAAAGGGATAGTTTGGCACTCTTCCGAATTGCGGTCCCAAATAGGGCGGCAGTGAATAAGTCAAGGGTTAAGGGTTAGAGTCAGTGTTAATAACACTGACTCTAACCCTTAACCCCTGACCTATTCACTGCCGCCCTATTTGGGACCGCAATTCAGAAGAGTGCCGATAGTTTTTACAAGAAATAATTTGGGACAGTTATTCGGAAGAGTGCCGATAAAACCTGTTGATAAGGGACCATCAAATGACAGACACATTGGTAGAAGTCACATAAGAAGGCTCACTTCAAATGTGTTTAATCGTTGTTTGCAAATGATGCATATAATGTCTGTTTCATTTAAAGCTTATCGAATCGTTACTCAAATTTTAGATTACTACCATTTGCATAATTAACTACATTTCCTCACATTTGATATCCTGAAAGGATGACTGATATTCTAAACATGCCTGCTTTTAAAAATCTTAAAAGGTTATTTCATTTCTAACCTAAACCAAGAAAGAACATACTCACTCTCCTATTTATCCCCCTGAAAGTTGGGGGAGTCATAACTAACCATTATTATAATATAACACAGTGGTAACACTAACAATATAACACCATAATGATAATTTTAATAGTAATGTAATAATATAATATTAATATTAATAATTTATTATTAAAATATGTTATATTATTATTATTATTAAATCTAAATCTATTATCTATATTTCTATAATATTATTATTATTATTAATAAATATTATTATTAATTCATTCGTGGTTTTCGATAAGTGCAAATTTAACAAAGGAGATAAACATTTGCAGGATGGTGCTTGAGAGAGCAATCACGAGTGCAAGCACTGACCTCACTTGTTGTTACGTATAACTGTAGAAAATCCTTGCTGGGAGCGGGAGCGACGTCAGTTCTGCTGTAGAGACTCCCGTCTTCGTTTAACCAGGGCTTACATCTTCGTTCCCACTTAGCGGCCATTTTGTTGATGTTCCGTCTCCATGACAAAGACCTTGACCCGGAAGGTTGGCCTGCACTGTTAGGTTTCAGAATAAGAAATAACTCCAAATACTGCAGGAGGCCTTAATTCCTCATACTTGTATATCAACGTTTACCTATACAGAAACATCCAAATATACCTATGTCTTCTCCTGTCTTGGCAGCACTGTCCCAAGCTGCCACAATTGATGACGAAGGCTCACTGAATGCAAGAATCTCCAAGGCCATCGTGGCCTTTGGCAGACTGTACAACAAGAATGTGTGGGACAGAAATGGAATACGCCTGCAAACAAAGCTGAGTCTACAAAGCAGTCGTATTATCCACACTGCTATTTCCTTGTGAAACCTGGACTGTTTACCAGCGACATGCTAGGAAATTAAATCACTTCCACACAGTCTGCCTTAGGAAGCTATTGAAGATTAAATGGCAAGAAAAGATCCCAGACACTGAAGTCCTAGAATGAGCGTCCATGCCCAGTATCCACATTATCCTAATGAAGAATCAATTTCGCTGGGCTGGTCACTTGACTCGCATACCAGATCACAGGTTCCCTAAACGAATTTTTTTTTTTTTTTACGGCGAGCTGCGTTGTGGTAAACGCTCCCAAGGCGGCCAGAGGAAACGCTTTAAAGACACTGAAAATCTCACTGAAAGCTTTTGGAATTCATCGACACCTAGGAGACTGCTGCTAAAGATCATAATTTGAGGCGTATATCATTACATAAGGGTGCAGTCACTTGTGAAGCAACCAAAACTGCAAGAGCTGTGAAGAAAAGGCTGGACAGAAAAACCACTGCAGGAGATCCTCCGTCTGGAATGTCAAGCATTCTTTGCCCACATTGTCAAAGAACATTTCGAGTCAAAAATAGGCCTCACCGGCCATCTTAGAACTCACGACTCCATACTTTCAACCCCACTGGATGAAGTGAATGGTCATCATCATTCTTGGTCCAATAACATGTCCGCAAAACAACAACCAACCCTATGCTACCAATGTCAAACTTATCACACATAAATATCAGTTCGGGAACCCCCTGAGACCACTAAGATAGTATAAATAAGCACATTCGTATTGTTAGGCCCTCATCGTCTACTTGACTTTTCTCTCTCTCTCTCTCTCTCTCTCTCTCTCTCTCTCTCTCTCTCTCTCTCTCTCTCTCTCTCTCTCTCTCTCTCCATGAGCACTCGGAGGGCATGCTGGGGGGGGGGGGGGGGGCTTCGAGTGGAGTGGCTTGCTTCTAGCCGGCGCTCGGCGAGACGGACATATAATCAAATTGCTACTGATACTATTGGTGTTGGAACTCTTTACTGGCTGCTTAGGATGGGGACGGAGAGCTTATTGGAATGCCCTGAATGCTGTGATGCCGGTTCCTAAATCAATCAATCAATCAATCAATCAATCAATCTCTCTATGAGCGCCTAACAATGATACTATCAGTCAGGTGTGTGAAAAAAGAGTGGGTAAAGGTACCGGAGGACATGTCGGGCTGTCACAGTGTAATATTATTAACACAGTCAGGTGTGTGAAAAAAGAGTGGGTAAAGGTACCGGTGGACATGTCGGGCTGTCACAGTGTAATATTATTAACACTGGGTCGTGAGTGCAGATAATTGGCAGCGCGCCGCACAGAGTTTGAGGTGCAACAACTCCAGGGCAACACACATCAAGGTGACATAGTGATCTACACCGACGGGTCAGTGGTGAAAAACTGACGTAATGGCTGACTGATAGGTATATCTGTCTGTGCCATCCAGGACCTGCTTTATAACAAGTCCTTTCCCACCCATCAAACAGTTTGTCATGTCAGTCTTACGGTGTTGGGCGGGGGGGGGGGTGTGTCTTGAGCCTGAGGAATTAAGGCAGCCTGGCTAGTGCAGTCGCCTCGAACTATGCAGGTTAAGATTTTCTTGTTGTTCCCGACAGAAAAAAAATCCACACCTTACCGAGGATTCGAACCCAAGTCTCCCTAAGAAGTTTGTGACTTTTTTTTTTTTTTAAAGCACATCCTGCTGCGCATGGGCAGACTTACCTTGTGACCTACGTCACCAATTTAAGCTGACTAGACGAGCAAAAACAAAAATTGTTGGATCTGCGATCTGAAGCTTCACTTTCTGCAACATGACAATCTACACGTCTGTACAAACGGAAAAGAAGCCAGAGAAAGATGCACTTGTGCCTGAAGTTGTCACCGAACCCCTGGTAAATACACCCGTTGAAGTGATAGTCGTATGTAGGTGTGTTGTTTAGAATGGTTGGTTGGTTGTGTGAGTTAATCAGAAATGAAAAACTAAGCGCTAGAGTCGTAGAGACGAGAGATCCAGAGATAGAAGACGTACTGAACTGACTGCTGTACTTTGATATATAAATTCACCACTTATTTAAAGTTATTAACTGAGCTGTATCCTATCTGTACTTTAATAATATTAATAGTATTGAAGCTTTTAGCTGCTATATTGTGCTTTAGGAATTTGTTTTGAATTGTGAAACTGTGCCATATACTCGCCGTGTCAGAAGTGATGCCTGACAACCACAACCACAATGTCACCGTGACACTGTTTTCATGTTTTTGTTGTATTGTGACTTGTGTCAGCCAAAGTGGGTCACTTTCCAGCTGTCTTGGTAACATATGATCATTGAATTAATGGCTTATTACAACCATTGAACGATTGTGCTAGTACAATACGATGCCAAAATAAACATTAAATGGATGGTGCAGTCATGTTAGAATATTATTGGATTTGTATTTTGGGTATGATTACTACAGTAATTACAAATGGGCCACACCCCACCAAATGTAGAATGGTGTAGGTTTTGTAATTTTGTGTTATTCTAAATGTTGGAATGAGTGTATTGGTGAATTAATGCATTGTTTTGTCATAATATAATTTTTAGTATATTGTTCCAAGTTTCACTGTTTGTAACAGTAACAGTATTATTTCTCATTCACTGTTATTCATTGTTTGTAGCAGTTGTTAATTATTAATGACATGTGTTTTTACTTGTACTGTTTTCTTGTAATTTTATGCTACAATATTAATCTACTGAGTACTGAATATTCTGTTTACTGTTGCGTGGTCGAAACAAACAAAAACTTTCATTACTGCCAATATAGTACCTTGCGGTACTGTTAATGTATTGTTTTGTCTTGTATTTGTGCTACAGCTGTTAGTTTGTTGTGTTTATGCTACACATTTTAGTATATTGAATATTGACATTGTGGTCAGAGAACAGACTTTGTAGACTATATTATGTTGTATTGTGGTTATGCTAAAGTTGTGATATGCTCTGTTGTGTTTGTCCCCATATTTAATATACTGTGTTGTAATTGTGCTACAATGTTAGTGCTACTGTGTTGTGGTATGCTGCAATTGTAAATTGTGTTGACATTGTGCTACAGTGCTAGTATACTTTGTTGTGGTATGGCTTGTATATTGTGTTGAGATTGCCATAGTGCTACAATGTTAGTATACTGCATTATGTTGTGGCTAGTATATTGTGTTGAGATTTTGACATAATATTAGTATATTATGTTTTATTGTGATTGTGCTATACTTTAAGTATATTGTTTTGTGTTTGTGCTACATTTGTTAGTATATTGTGTTGTGTTTGTGCTACAACTGTTAATATATTGTGTTTTTGGTTGTGGAATTTTAGTATACTGTGTTGTGGATGTGCTGAGACTGTTAACCCTTTTAGGACGGAACAACATTGGGCCAAATTTAGCTTTCCCTCTGAAGAAGACATTGTCATTTTTTTGGAATACAGAAATGACTGAAGTGACAATTTTGAAAATTTAAAAAAAAAATATTAGAACCCTATAAATGTATATAAAAGTATATATATTCTTAAAGAGGATATAGTAAAGTTTATTTCTGTGTATGATTGAAGTTGTTTTGTTCATGTTTATGCAAATTTGATGACCTCATTTGCATTTTGTTAAAAATAAAATATTTCATACCACTATGTATGAATTATCACTACTGTCCATAAGCTATAAGATACTATCTGCAGTATTACTAAATAGACTAAAACCATATTCAGAATACATATTAGGTGACTACCAGGCGGGTTTTAGACAAAACAGATCAACAATAGATCAGATATTTATCTTACGACAAATAGCCAAGAAAAATTGGGAATATTAAAGAGATCTCCATAACATTTTTGTGGATTTTAAAAAGGCTTATGATAGTGTCCATAGGAATAGTCTATGGAATGCTAGGACGAGAATTTGGAATACCATTGAAGTTAATCAACATGACCAGACTATGCATGGAAGATACTTATAATATAGTAACATATAAAGGCAGGAAATCAGACCCTTTCCAAATATCTGGCTTGAAACAGGGTGATGCACTATCGCCGCTACTCTTCAATCTGGCTCTAGAGAAAGTTGTAAGGAGGGTAAAGGAGGAATGTGATATTGGAGGAACATCCAAGCTGCTTGGTTATGCAGATGATATAGATATTATAGGGGAAAATGAACAAAAGACATTGGAAATATTGACTCACTTAAAGGAAAAATCCCAACAGATGGGGCTGGTTATCAACCAAGATAAGACAGAATATATGGTAATTTCAAGAGAAGGAGTGGCTAAAAACTCTGGCCACATACAAATAGATAATATGACCATTAAAAGAACGGAAACATACAAATACCTGGGTACAATCTTCAACTGCTCCAACATCATAAGGGAAGAAATACAAACTAGAATCAATTCTGGAAATAAGATATACTATGCACTACAACATCTACTAAAATCAAAGGCGCTATCTCATAACACCAAGATCACAATATATAAAACACTGATCAGACCAGTTGTGCTATATGGCTCTGAAACCTGGAGTACAACGAAAGGAGACAAAGCCTTGCTACAAACCTTTGAGAACAAAGTTTTAAGACGCATCTTTGGACCCATTAGGGATACACAAAGTGGAGAGTGGAAAAGAAGAAGTAACAAAGACATTTATGATCTGTTTAAGTCCCCGCTAATCACTGGTATCATGAAGGCTAATAGACTACAATGGCTGGGGCATATAGAAAGAATGGAAGATAATAGGGAAACAAAACTCGCTTACACTCAGGAAATAAATGACCGTAGACCCCGAGGTAGACCAAGAAGACTGAGATAATATATATACAGACCTACAAGCACTTGGAATCAACGACTGGCAAGAGAAGGTCAACCAGAGAGACGAATGGAGACGGATTGTATCTGCAGCAAAGAACCTCAATGGCTCGGAACGCTGAAGAAGAAGAAGAAGAAGACTATGTATGAATTGGTACTAAATATTTTTAAAAAAATGGTACTCACCTAAAATTTCCTCATTGAATACCTACACCACTTTAGAATAATTTTAAACACTTATGGTTAAAAAAACAACAACCATAAAGTCCCCTTTGACATTTGTAATAGGTGGGCTATCATCTGGTGAGATATGTTTTAGTCAGGACATCTCCATGAATGGATATAGATGAAGACAATCTTCTACATTCCCAATACACTTAAAACCACGAGGACACGGGGTTGAAATCCCCATGGGCACTTTCTGTATCACTACAGTCCTGAACTGTCAAAATCGCTACTATCATAGCTAGTCAATGCTAGCATCGTCTTCGGGTTCAAAGCTGGCCATTATTAAACATCAAAAATTAACAAAAAACTGGGTTACTGCGTTAAAAACTCACAAAATTATATCCGTTTGTTTGAATTCCGTTCAACAAGCTGCCATTTGCAAACTAGAATGGCTGGAGATTACAAGGCAGCATTTGATTGGTCTGTACTATTAAAAGCAAACCAATCAAAGCGGTTCTTACAACGGGGGCCAATAAAATCGGCCGCATCGTCTTTCTGGCTCGTGACGTGTCATGATGTCATGGCCGAAATTTCGGCCAACCTGGCCTAAAAGGGTTAATATGTTGTGGTATAATTTTCATTGTATTTTAAGTGGTTGTGCTTCTATTTTAAGATTGGTGTAACTTTGATGTAACTGATATTTTCTCCTGATGGTGGCATAGTGGGTATATTTCATGCATATGCCCAACCTGGCCTAAAAGGGTTAATGTGTTGTGGTATAATTTTCATTGTATTTTAAGTGGTTGTGCTTCTATTTTAACCCTTTACAGGTCACAGCGGCCAATTCCGGCCGATGCCATAAAACGATCGTAGCGTCCGATTCCGGCCGATACTATTATGCATTATAAAAACGCGATCTCTCGGCTTTCCGACACTTCCGACGGCTACTTTCACTTTCGCCGACAGCTTGACAACGTGGCCGCCATTTGTAAACGCGATAGTATGAATTTGAACGGACTTTTACGGACAATTTTTGATAGTTTTCGGGATTTTTACGCTGTTTTTCAAAATGGATTTCGGCGATTCTTCAAGTGATAGCCGAGATTTCGCTAGGTTCAATTTAAATGACATTAAAGGGCACGAAGTTGACTATTAATCGGAGCTAGATATCAGTGCAAAGCGTTACTTTGCATTAGCAGTCTGAGTCGGACTTTAAAGAAAGTGATTATGATTCTGAAAATGTGTAAATTGCCGTATAGATGACGGAAAATCACAAGCAACATGCCGTATTTCGTAAATATTTGTGTTCATATATGGATTACCGACAACAATCACGTGAATAACATATTCTGCATGCTTTTCCCTTCATTGTGTTGTTTATTTAACTAAAATCGGTTGACTAACACCTTATTTGTGATGTTTTTACTAACGCGACCCGAAATTTTACCGAACCTGAAAAAATCTTGCCCGTTCAGGGCTAGAAAACGGACAAGCGTCTGCCCTGTAAAGGGCTAGGATTGGTGTAATTTTGATGTAACTGATACAGCTTTGCAACTGATATCATTCTCTCCTGATGGTGGTATAGTGGGTTTATTTCACGCATATGTCAGTTGGACTTAACAGATTCAAAAAGTAGGTTTAAACCCCCAAAATATGGATGGCGGAAAATGAGACATAGTGGTGTGTCACAATTGTGACTTAAAAGTTGTTAATATGGTAGCAGAAATGTATTATATATCAAATTAAAGAGGTTGCATGAAGAAAACTTCCGTATATAGCATGTGACACATGCGGGAAGTCTCTTGAGACAATAATAATCCCCATGACACTTAATAAATTAAATGATGAATTCTTATTTCAAAACTATTGATCGTAAAATTGCCTAGTAAATCACAAAACAGCCAATAAAGCTGGGGTTGATTTCAGAGTCCTGTAAAAAGGACAATAATTATTAATATCATACATTAGTGCCTGTTTTACAGCGATGAGGGCAGACTACAAAATCATATTACTAATCTGAGTTCAACCTGCAGCAGATACAATATGAGCATAAACACAGCCAAAACTGAAGTAATGCAAGTTAGCAGATCGCCAGGCCCACTAAGATTACAGATAAATAACACAACTCTGAAACAAGTTAAAGAATTCAAATACCTTGGAAGTATGAGCACAGAAAATTGAAATCAGATGTCAAAAAGCTAGTGCACTTACATATCAACTATCACCCTTACTGAAACATCCAAACATACCCATGTTCGCAAAATGACAGATAATAAACAGCATATTCACACCAACCCTATGCTACCAATCTCAAACCTGGACTTTATCCAAATTACACCTTCGCAAAATCAAAACCTGTGAAATGAGATGCTTGAGGAGAGCTGCCAACTTAACAATCTGAGACCGAGTAAGAAATGCTACTATCAGACAGACTGTGGGATCAACACCTTGTGCCACATTTATTGAAAGACAGAAGATCAAGTGGTTTGGCCATGTCGTTAGAATGCAACATCAGCAGCTACCATCACTGGCCTTACATCAAAGATCATCTGCGACGAGACCACGAGGACGTCCAAGAAGAAAATGGATTGATGACATCAGAGACATTGTACAACCACACGGAATGACACTATCCAGTGCCGCCCACCGGGCGCTGGAACGCAAATTATTCCTCCCCACGACGCTTGACTGCAGAAGTGGAAGATGATGATGATGATGATGATACATTAGAAGTGAACATCCCTAAGGCATGAGCCAGGATACTTTGAGAGCAACTTAGGATTTCTTAGAATAATCAAACTAATTTGGCCAGAAATGTATCAGTTATAAAATATGACAGTACATAAGGAATAAAAACTTAACAGAATCGATAGAATGCAGTGTTGTTGGTTATTGAACATCAGATCAACAGGTTACAATTGATGTTGAAGATCTACTTAAAGATAATCTTTCAGGCTTGAAACATGTCTGCATATTTATCAGTAGAGTTGATTCAGAACATCAAGGACCAAGATCTATGGAGTGATGATGATGATGATGATGATGATGTTGATGATGATTAGTTTACCTGCAGAAAACGGTTTAGAAACCTAAAAGCAAACATTTGCCAGTTACCCACAGACAGATAATTTTGTCACAGTATGATATAAGTGAAATGTGCTGTGTTCAGAAATTTCTCACTATTTATCTTTGTATTGCATCATTTTCATTGCACATTCATATAACTGTGTAACAATCTCCTCTCACAGATAGCAAATTGTAAATCTCAACACATTTCACAAATTCCTTTGCACCAGCAAGAATCTATTTGTGTGTTTATCAGAACTACATATAAATATTCTTTTATGGGTAGTTTTTCGCATTTAAAAAAAAAATTAGTTCGGGTAGCAACATATCACACCGTTTCCTTTTTATTTTCGTTCGACGAGGGATATGTTACTTGTGCAGTGTATACATTGGTCTTCCTAGATTTTTGCCATTGTCAATGAAGGCTAGATTGCTGATCCACTCTCCCAAAATCATGCCTGAAGATTTTCTCAGGTTCTGTGTTTTATAAAATTTTACGCTGTGATTTATACCTGGTATTCTAAGTTATACCAGTCTCCGTGGCGAAGGGGTTATGGAGGTGGTTTGTAATCCCGCTTACCCACATTCGAAACAAAGCTGTGCATAATTTGGCAGCAGACCGCATTGTTCTGGGTTTTGACGAATTGGTATGGGAGCTGGTCGTTCAGAAAGCAATGGCAAACTGAACATAAACTTGCCAAGACATTAACAACAGCAGTAAAATGCTGTTGTTGACAGCGATGTCCTGTAAAAAGGATATACCCCCCCCCCCCCCCCCCCCCCAAAAAAAAATTTTTTTTATTCTGTATTACAGGTGAACAGTATGTTTCTATGCAACTTCTACTCCATCAATAACAGAGTATTCAAATGATCAGGATTTTGAAATTTTGTTGGAGTCTGTTGACAGTAAAGTACCATATTTTACGGACTATAAGACGCACCTTAATTTTTAAGCAATTTTAAAAAAAAATAACATTTTTACCATTTTTATATTAATTTCGAGTATAAGACGCACCTGAATTTTGGAGGCAATTTTGTGAAGAAAAAGGTGCGTCTTATACTCCGTAAAATGCGGTACCTAAAATCTGTGGAGGCACATATCAGATGATTTGAGCAGCAATGCATTATGTTAAATCTCAGTCTTGCAGAGGATTCACAACCAACTATCCCAGGCAGTCCATATGTGTTAATTCTAATATTCCTTTTTTAGATATGTGTCTTGCACACCCTACTAGTTTGTGGGTTTGGAGAAGGGAAGAGAGCTTCTTAGCACAGTTCCCATGGTGATAGATCTTTGGTGCTCGGTCATGAGAACAGTCTTAACACTAACCTTACTCCGATAGATGCAAGCCCTTTGAAGCAATTACATGACCTGAACGCTAATACAGCGGACGTAAAGGACTTAACAGGGAGGTCAGCATGGCTGAAGGGATAAGATCTTGTGTTCTTAAACTTCTGATGTGCTGATGCCCAGGTAAGGGATTAAGCCCCTACACCGGATAGTTGGACTAAAATATTGACTTCTCGTCCTTGACTTGGGGGCGTAATTTACAAGTACCTCTGAAGTCAGAGTGGGTTTGCCTGATGGCAAGGGGCACTGTTAATAAGGAAAGCTAATCGACATGCAAAATCCAGTCCAGCACTACTAGAAGTAGCATGTATGGACTACACTTGAATTCAAAGTGAGCGAGCTCAAAAATAAAATAACAACAACAACAAAAGACACAGAGATTTAGAACCAACCATCCATATATCGATTTATATAGTTTAAACATATTTACAACAATTCTTACATCATTGAGGACTCAGTTTGTGCTCTGTATTTTCAATTGTGGTTAGAAACAATATTTAAATAGAGATTTGTATTATCTGATAATTGACTTAAACCAATCTTACATCGACAGACTGGCTGTAAGGATGACGGTGAGGTGGATGACATTGCGGTGGCCACCAAAGTGGTTCGTGTCAACTACTTTCAGGGCAGCAGGCGCAGTTTCTGTATTCACGTCTTGTTGACGGTCATGGTTCTTGTGATACTAGCATGTGGCGCCATCGGAGCACTGGTTTTTTACCGACATCTAAATAAAAAGGTGTGTGTTTTATAGATTATGTATGTATATAGTGTGAAGGGAGCCTTACTGGCATAGTGGTTAGTGAGTTTTCCCTCCATGTCCAGGTTTAAACCCAGAAGGGGAGGGTGATCTTTTCCCCATTATTGTGGCTCTGGAGTTGACCCAGCCACTTAAATATGGGTGGAGATGAGCATTGCTGAATGGATAAGAGCGCTTGTTCCTAAACATCCATGGTAGCAGGTTCAACCGTACACCGGTGAGTTGGATTCTTTTCCTTGACTTTGGGATGTAAATTACAAGTACCTCAGAAGACAGAGTGGGTTCGCTTGATGGCAAGGGACACTAGAAATAGGGAAAGCTAATCCACACGCAAAATCAGTCCAGTACACTAGAAGTAGCGGCACGTGTGTGGACTACGCTTGGGTTCAAAGCGAGTGAATGCAACAACAGATCTGGGTAGCTGATAGTTTTCAGAATGTTTAGGGAATTATCTGGAAGGAAAAGGCAACAAGGAAGAGAACTGAACAAAACTACTTCATGTGTAGTGACCTAGACTATGTGAAGACATAACACTTCACACCCTAATGGCAGTATCTGCTGTGGGAGGCAGGAGACCTGGCCAGGAATAAACCTGTGAGTGGGTCATGATGTGAGAAAAATTCCACAAAGGACCTGCAAAATGATGATGATTATAGGATTATTTTAGTCGACGGATCATCACGGCACACGGGTGTAACCTTTAAGTGCTCCGTTCTGTTCCTAACTCAAGTCTGTGTATAGAAAATCTCAGCTCAGTGCATGAACTCTGTAGCGCTGGTGAGGATCCTGAAATACTTTGGGTAGATTTGTAACTCAAAATATTGTCCGAGCAGTGCCGTTAGGCTACTATTTTTCGATTTCCAACTGCCAAGTGATTTTTAATGTGCGCAACAATACACGTCCGATCTCACTACCCAGAGACCAGGGGCAATTTTGTTACTTGAATTCGACGTGAAAACATCCTGGCCCTCACCAGGACTTGAACCCGGGACCTCCAGCACTCAAAGCGGACACCATACCTCGAGACCACTCAGTCCCTTGATGATTATAAGGTGAAAGATAAAAGTAATCCAATAGTATTTGTTGCTTTAAGAAGTGATGTCTGTTCAACATTACCTTTTGCTTTCCAAGTTTAGAACACAGGAACCTATTTTACAACTGGGTGTGTGTGTGAAGCAATTTCACAGACTAGATTTGACATCATTACCTGGATTTTGTAGTTTTACAAGCCATACCCCTGTGTTTTTCTGTCTGTATGCTACAGGATATTTTACATTTCTTGTCATTTATATTCCAATTCCAATTTTCAAAACAAAAATTACAAATTCGGCCTCGTTCAACCTGCTAAATTGTCATTTATATACTTTATATTTTCATTTTATGTGTGTGCTACTTTCTGTTATACCACCATCACGGCAAAGGGGTTATGAACAGGATTCACAATCCCACATTAAACATTTGAAACAGCTGCAGGCGATTTGAAAGCAGATCACCTTGTGTTGGTTTTCATACAGTGGTATGAGTGCCAGTGTTCAGAAAGCAATGGCAAACTTTTTTCTTTCTTTTCGCATACCCTTTACAGGACATCGCTGTCAACACCAGCATTTTACCGCTGTCATTGATTTCTTGGCAAGATTACGCTCAGTAGTTTGCCATTGCTTTCTGAGCGTAAGTTACCAACGCGGGGAGAACCGCTTCCAATTCTCACGCGCTGCGTTACCCTACGTGGATAAACAGGATTACGGAGAAAGTTGTTTAACCCGTAGGCCAGGGAGGCTGGCAAATTACTGAACATACATTTGCCAAGAAAGTGGAAGCCACTTGCGGAAGTCTGTTGTCCGTAAAGTCACCTTCATCTTCGTCCCGGGACATGCGGGAGTCGAGGGAAATGAACGAGCTGACAAACTGGCCCAATCCACAGCATGGAACAGATGATATATGCTACATGATGATGATGAGACGGTGAGCAGTCCCAGTCCATAATCAATCACTGAGAGGATCGAGTGCTGGTATAGTGTGAAAAGCATTCTCTGCTCTGTGTCCATTGCAGCCATAGTTTTAAGTGC
Source organism: Cepaea nemoralis (assembly GCA_014155875.1). Classification (NCBI taxonomy): domain Eukaryota; kingdom Metazoa; phylum Mollusca; class Gastropoda; order Stylommatophora; family Helicidae; genus Cepaea; species Cepaea nemoralis. Next base: position 305,612 of record JACEFZ010009450.1, read on the forward strand.
ATGGAGACCCTTTTGAGACCTTATCACAACCGTCTCCACATTGTCCTTGGAGGACAGGCTCCTGTCAAATGTGATTCCCAGATACTTCAGTTCTCTCTGTGATGCTTCTACCATATATCACGAGGCTTGGGACATCAGCTCTCACAATCCTGTTGTCCAGAGAGCACCACAAAAACAGCCGCCTTTTCCAGGTGGATGACAGCACTCATTTCAGTGCACCAGTAAATCACTTTGTCTACTGTCGCCTGTAGCTCCTGGGCTGTTTTTACCTTATCTCTCCCCCTGCCTATATGCAAGAATATCATCTGCAAATGTTATATATATATATATATATATATATATATATATATATATATATATATATATATATATATATGTGTGTGTGTGTGTGTGTGTGTGTGTGTGTGGGATGTGTGTGTGTGTGTGTGTGTGTGTGGGATGTGTGTGGGTGGGTGGGGTGTGTGTATGGGTGGTGTGTGGGTGGGTGGGGTGTGTGTGTGTATGTGTCACCGGAACGTCCATCTTGTTACTTGTGACCATGTTCTAGTAACGCTTACCGCCTATTCCTCATTTTATTGGTGATTCATTCATTGTTTTGTGTGTGTGTGTGTGTTTAAATAAGAGTGTTTTTTCCCCCAAGAGGATTATACTACAGTCATATAATGTCTGTTGTGGAAGGTCTACTCAGGAGTCTGTGGCAATGTCTACTTTGATACCATCTACCAAGGCAGAGCTGAAGCCAGTCTGGAATCTGCTGAGTACAGGGCGGACACTACTAAGATGGGTTACTTTGAGGAGGGGATAGAAGTCTCGGAAGTGGACTTATTTGAGCAGCTGTACACTCCTCAGTTTGATGAGGTGCAGGAGAACTATGTTTGGCATGACTTTTCCAGGGTAAGTTCATGGTTGAGTCTTTTTGTTGTTGTTGTTGTTTTTTCTTTTTCTTTTTGTTCACTCCCATTGAACTCAAACATAGTCCATACATGTGCCCTGGACTGATTTTTGTGTGTGGTTCAGTGTCCCTCGCCATCGGGTGAAACCACTCAGATTTCGGAGGTATCTTTTTGTATGTTTGTTTTAACTCTTCAACTGTTAAGTTAGTTTGTTCTGTTGTGTAAAGGCTTATTGTTGGTTTTGTTTTTGACTAGTCCCAGTAAAGTACAGAAAACACATAGGGAGTCTCCTGTGGTGAAGTGGTCAAGCCGTTTGACTCGGGCTTCGAAGGTTGTGGGTTCGATTCCAGGCCACGTCCTTCAGTTCACGAGTGAAATTTTTCAGAGACTCCTGTGGGTCGTTGCTAGAGCTATGGAGTTTGTGTTTTGTGCAACGCTTTCCGCAATGTGGAAAGAGACCGAGCCATATGGGATAAAACCCGGTGCAGTGAAGTTGACCCTGTCGACTTCTAAGCAGACTTTTTTTTTAAAACACAGAAAACAATACCTGACTGTTATCAGGGCCCAGGAGGGAAGCAAAGAACAGTAACCCTAACCTACCATGCATGTGCTAAGAGGTGACTAACTTGCGTTGACGTGAGACTGGCTACACCATCTCTTAGTAAAATCCTAGCAGTCAGCAGGTCTTTAGAGGCTTACCGTGAGATAGTGGAGGATCTATTCTCCATTTCTCCATTGGAAGATGAAAAACGGGGAGAAAGACAGAAGAGTCAGAAGTCTATATAAGTATATATTTACTAGAATAATTGTAAAGTGGGGGGGCCAATGCAGCATTATGTGTTGTGACTTTTACACTGTAAAGAGTTCACTCACTGGTACTTTGCTGTCTTGACAGATGATAATTGTTACATTGTACTTAAAAAAATAATGTACAGTGACTACAAGCCATGGTGGTAAGTGCATGGATGGAGTTGTACTCTCCATAGCACAAAGCCTTTTGCTGAAGTGCAGAGAGATCATGAGTTGCCCATGCAGCATGATCCTTCTCTCGGCCTGCCTAGTTCACTCCAGAGGAAAGGTAACACTAATACTTCTGGAACAGCTGCAGAAGCTGCCAGATCAGCAAAGCAATGCTCTAACTGTCGGCCTGTCAGAGCTTCAAACCTAGACCAGTTGCCGAACAAGGCTTATGGCCTGGTCTGCCTTTCTATGACATTTAGTCTTAGGTTGCATTTTCTTACACCAGGATAAGGCTTGTACCCTCCAAATTGTGCTCCTCTGCTTGAAGTTGTCGGCACAATGTAGGGTATCGGGTTTGGTGAACGCCGCCAACATTCACCTGATTTCACTTGTTACCATGCTAATAATGAAGGTTGTGTTGTTTTCTTTCAGCTTCTCTCAGTTGTGTAAACTACTAAAGAAACTTTTTTTTTTTAAATTTGTGAATATTACTAAAGATTGTGTTGTTTGGTTTGACTTGTTACTATTTCATACAGTGAATATTAATTTGTTTTCTTTCAGCCTTCTTTTTGTTGTATATGTTTCTAAAGATTGTGTTTTATTTCAAATTTTCTAAGTTGTGTATAGCAAAGATTGTTCTTTTTTCTTCTGTGTTGTTAACAAAGATTGTGTTGTTTAATTTCAATTTTTCTAAGTTGTATATAGTAAAGATTGCGTTGTTTGACTTAGCTGTGTGTCTGATGAAGATTTAATTTCAGCTTGTCTCAGCTGTGTGTCTAACAAAGATTGTGTTGTTTACTTTCAGTTTGTCTCAGCTGTGTGTCTAACAAAGATTGTGTTGTTTGATTTCCGCTTGTTTCAGCTGTGTGTACAACAAAGATTGTATTTTGTCTTCCACCAGAACTATACCGCTATAATAGATCACCATGCACGCAGTTGCTATGTAATGAAACTCAACAGAACAGCGATTGCACCAACCCAGAGATTTAATTGATCTTGTGGACAAATTAATGGTAAGTTCTTTACTTCATACAAGTAACACAACATTGAGTGAAAACTTCACACATATAGCGTAGGGTAGAATAACTACTTGGCATATGACACAGATTTTGAGTAAATATTTGACACATAAAACACAGAATTGAATCTATGCTTAACACATATAACACCGGATAGTTTATCTACTTACACATATGATACAGAATTGAGTAACTACTTCTCACTGTTAAAACAGGGTTGAGTAAATACTTCATAAATTAACATAGGATTAAGTAAAACCTTTAGGAATAGATGGAAAGGACATCAGACTTATTAGTAACTTGAACTGGGAACAAGTGGCGTCAATTAGAGGCTGAAATAATTATTCATCTCTCATAGAGATAAAAAGAGGAATATGGCAGGGATGTGTGTTGTCCCCAAACCTACACACAGAAAGAATTTTTATTCAAGTCGAACTGCCTGGACTAAACATCAATGAAATAATCATAAACAATCTTAGGTATGCTGACGATACCGTGATACTAGCAGAAAGCGAGTAAGAGTTACAAAACGTTGTGGAACAAGTAAACAGGCATAGTGCAGAATGTGGCTTAGATACTAACATCCAAAAAATGAAAACTGCGATAATTAGCAGTGGATAGGAAAGGTCATCAATGAAATTCACAGTAGATGGGGAGATACTAGAACAAGTAACATGTTTCTCGTAACTTGGACAAGTAATAACAGATGATGGCAGAAGTGAAACAGAAATCAAAAAGAGAATAGGAATGACCCGATATGCTTTCAGCAGCATGAAATCAGTATTAACATCTAGAGTGATTAACAACACATTAAAAATGAGAATTGTCATATTTTACGCATATTCAACACTACTGTATGGCGCTGAAGCTGGACATTGAACAAGCAACTAGAAAGTTGAATAGAGGCTCTGGAGATATAGATACACAGAATAATATGTTGTATTTCATGGAAACAAATAATCAAATACAGAGGTTCTAGAAAAATGTGGGAATGAAAAGAGTGTTTATGAAAGAAATAAAAAAAAGGCCTGTATAATATTTTGGCCATGTTAAAAGACAATAATACTCTTATAAAAACCATACTGGAGGGCAAGGTTGAGGGCAAGCAGCGAAGAGTTAGACAACGATACAAGTGGGAAGATGACATCAAACTGTAACACATTGTTGGTAAATATTTCACACACATAACTCAGGTTAGAGTAAATATTTCACACATATGACACAGTATTTAGTAAATATTTCACACATATAACACAGTATTTAGTAAATATTTCACACATATTGATTGATTGATTGATTTAGGAAACCAACATCACAGCATTCGTGGCATTCCCATAAGCACTCCGTCCCCATCCTCAGCAGCCAGCTAATAGTTCCAACACCAATAGTTTCAGTAGCAATCTGATTATATGTCCGCCTCGCCTTTCCTCTGAGCGTCGAGCGTCGGCCAGATCCCCTCGTCACTCTTCGCTGCCTAATTCTTGCCAGACTATGATGATCCATTTATTCCTCCGAGGTGTGCATGTGCTCCCACAAGGCCGCAACCACGTCTGCCTTGTCATACATCAATACTCCACCAAGTTTTGCAGAGCCAGCCAATCTGTCCGCCTGTTCATTCCCCAGCACACCGGCATGCCCTGGAGAAAAGATCCAGATGATGCTTGCCACACGTGACCTCTGAAGCGAAGCAAGCCACACTGCACGAAGCTTGCCTGTCCTCACCCTCCTCAGCATGCTTTCTGAGTCAGTTACAATCACGATGTGTGTATGTATCATGTTCTCCATCCAGCGGAAAGCTACACTGACCACCTCCACCTTCATTCTTAAGCTAGATGTTGTGGTATCATACGCCAGGTTCTCCTCCACCAAACGTCGACCATTAGCTTTTGCACATATAACATATTATTTAGTAAATATTTTACACACATAACACAGGTTGCAGTGTTTCCCAACCTTTTTTGTGCCATGCCCCACTTAAGCCTTTCTAAAATTCATATTGCCCCCCCCCCCCACCCCCCCCCCCCCCCCCCCCCCTCAACATATACATTATTTTTAATATTCAAAAATTGAAATGTTCACTAAAGAAACTTGAATGATAGGTTTTAGGAAGAAATCACTAGGAAATTATTGAGCAAACACAGTAAATAAATTTTCAAAACATATAATGGAGAACTGAAATTTAAGTACAAAATAATTTTAATGAAAGATTTTTCAATATTATTTTAATTATTAGTAATTATTTATTATTTAAATTTAGTGAGATCCTTGCGCTTGATGCTTGCTGCAAAGAGATCTTATGTCAGGTTCCAATTTAGTTAACTTCAGTCTCAAGTCTCCCCGTTTTGTTATATTCAGTCGATTTCTTCCATTTTCGAATTGCCCCCCTTAACACGTGGGCCCCACGTTGGGAAACACTGGTTTAGAGTAAATGTTTCACACACATAACACAGTATTTAGTAAATATTTCACACATAAATCACAGTATTTAGTAAATATTTCACACATAATACACAGGTTGGAGTAAATATTTCACACACACAACATAGTGTTTAGTAAATATTTCATACATATAACAGTATACAACAAATACTTCACGCATAAAGGAGCTAAAGGCAAGAGGGTTGACTTTTTTTTTTACACTGGATTCTATATCCTCTATAGCTCATTGGTGAACCAAATGACAGAGCCTGAAGATGAACCCACAACCTTCATAGTGTGAAGTAGGCGGCTTGGCTACTTCTCTATATAGACCCCCTTATACTTCACACACATAACACAAGATCAATTAGCTACTTCTCAAGTATAACACACCATGGAATTGCTACGTCACATATATAACACCTAATAGAGTAATTACTTCATATGTATAACAGCTTGCGATGACCGTGTTGGCAGTTTGTGTGAAGACCATTTTATTGTTGTCTCTATGACCGTGTTGGCAGTTTGTGTGAAGACCATTTTATTGTTGTCTCTATGACCGTGTTGGCAGTTTTTTTTTGTTTTTTTTTTGCGCTCATTCACTTTGAACTCAAGTGTAGTCCATACACACTACTTCTAGTTGTGCTGGACTGAATTTTGTGGGTGGATTAGCTTTCCCTATTAACAGTGTCCCTCGCCATCAGGCAAACCCACTTCGACTTCAGAGGTACTTGTAATTAACGTCGCCAAGTCAAGGAGGATAGGTCAACATTTTAGTCCAACTGCCCAGTGTAGGGTTGAACCCCTTACCTCGGTATCAGCACACCAGATGTTTAAGAACACGTGTTCTTATCCATTTGGCCATGCTGACCCACAGTTTGTGTAGTGAAGTCGATTTCATTGTTGTCTCTATGACTTTTGGCAGTTTGTGTAAAGACCATTTCATTGTTGTCTCTATGACTTTTGGCAGTTTGTGTAAAGACCATTTTATTGTTGTCTCTATGACTTTTGGCAGTTTGTGTAAAGACCATTTCATTGTTTTCTCTATGTCCGTGTTGGCAGTTCGCGTTGTAAAGACCATTTCATTGTTGTCTCTATGACTATGCTGACTGTTTGTGTAGTGAAGATCATTTCATTGTTGTCTCTATGACTTTTGGCAGTTTGTGTGAAGACCATTTTATTGTTGTCTCTATGACTTTTGGCAGTTTGTGAAGACCATTTCATTGTTGTCTCTATGACTGTGTTGGCAGTTTGTGTAGTGAAGACCTTATTTTATTGTTGTCTCTACTGACTGTGTTGGCAGTTTGTGTAGTGAAGACCTTGCAAGAGTACAGGAAAATGGTGAACTGTCTGAACCCTTTCCTGTCACCAATGGAGTGAAGCAAGGATGTGTCCTGGCACCTACACTGTTCAGCCTCATGTTTTCAGCCATGTTGATGAATGCCTTCGAGAACGACAACATTGGAATAGACATCAACTACCGTATGGATGGAAAGTTATTCAATCTCAGAAGACTGAAAGCTAAAACCAAAATTAACAGCGACACCGTCAGAGAGCTCCTGTTTGCTGATGATTGCGCTCTATACGCCAACTCAGAGGCGGACATGCAACATAATGTTTCAGCTTTCTCACATTCCTGTGCCAACTTTGGGCTCAATATCAACTTGGAGAAGACTTTAGTTATGTACCAGCCAGCTCCAGGGAATAATCACACTGTGCCGAATATCAAAGTGAATGATCATAGACTAAGTGTTGTGGACAAATTCACCTATCTTGGCAGCACTGTGTCACAAGCTGCCACAATTGATGACGAAGTGAATGCAAGAATCTCCAAGGCCAGTGCGGCCTTTGGCAGACTGTACAAGAATGTATGGGACAGAACTGGAATAAGCCTGCAAACAAAGCTAAAAGTCTACAAAGCTGTTGTATTATCCACACTGCTATATGCTTGTGAAACCTGAACTGTTTATCAGCGACACGCTAGGAAATTAAACCACTTCCACACAGTCTGCCTAAGGAAGCTACTGAAGATTAAATGGCAAGACAAGATTCCAGACACTGAAGTCCTAGAAAGAGCATCCATGCCCAGTATCCACACTATACTGATGAAGAATCAGATTCGTTGGGCTGGTCACTTGACTCGCATGCCAGATCACAGGCTCCCTAAACAAATTTTTTACAGCGAACTGCATTGTGGTAAACGCTCCCAAGGTGGCCAGAGGAAACGCTTTAAAGAGGAAACGCTTTAAAGACACTCTGAAAATTTTACTGAATGCTTTTGGAATTCATCATGACACCTGGGAGGCTGCAGCCAGAGACCGAAATTCGTGGCTGTGCATCATTACGCAAAGGTGCAGTCATATGTGAGGCAACCAGGACTGCAAGAGCTGTGAAGAAAAGGCAGGACAGAAAAACCACTGCAGGAAATCCTCCTCCAGAGACGTCAAGCATTCTTTGCCGACAATGTCAAAGAACATTTCGAGCCAAAATAGGCCTTATCAGCCATCTTAGAACCCACGGCTCCATACCTTCAACTCCACTGGATGAAATGAATGGTCATCATTATTCTTGATGGACAAACAACAGTGAAGACCTTATTTTATTTTTGTCTCTATGACTTTTGGCAGTTTGTGTGAAGACCATTTTATTGTTGTCTCTATAACTTTTGGCAGTTTGTGTAAAGACCATTTCATTGTTGTCTCTATGACTTTTGGCAGTTTGTGTAAAGACCATTTCATTGTTGTCTCTATGACTTTTGGCAGTTTGTGTAAAGACCATTTTATTGTTGTCTCTGTGGCTTTTGGCAGTTTGTGTAAAGACCATTTCATTGTTGTTTCCATGTAACTGTCAGATGCATATAACAGATGGTGCTCCATGTAACTGTCAGGTAAGTTTAACAGATGGTGCTCCATGTAACTGTCGGATACATATAACAGATGGTGCTTTATGTAACTGTCAGATACATATAACAGATGGTGCTTTATGTAACTGTCAGATACATATAACAGATGGTGCTTTATGTAACTGTCAGATACATATAACAGATGGTGCTCCATGTAACTGTCGGATACATATAACAGATGGTGGTTTATGTAACTGTCAGATACATATAACAGATGGTGCTTTATGTAACTGTCAGATACATATAACAGATGGTGCTTTATGTAACTGTCAGATACATATAACAGATGGTGCTTTATGTAACTGTCAGATACATATAACAGATGGTGCTTTATGTAACTGTCAGATACATATAACAGATGGTGCTTTATGTAACTGTCAGATACATATAACAGATGGTGTTATGTAACTGTCAGATACATATAACAGATGGTGCTTTATGTAACTGTCAGATACATATAACAGATGGTGCTTTATGTAACTGTCAGATACATATAACAGATGGTGCTCCATGTAACTGTCAGATACATATAACAGATGGTGCTTTATGTAACTGTCAGATACATATAACAGATGGTGCTTTATGTAACTGTCAGATACATATAAAAGATGGTGCTCCATGTAACTGTCAGATACATATAACAGATGGTGCTCCATGTAACTGTCAGATACATATAAAAGATGGTGCTTTATGTAACTGTCAGATACATATAACAGATGGTGCTCCATGTAACTGTCAGATACATATAACAGATAGTACTCCATGTAACTGTCAGATACATATAACAGATGGTGCTCCATGTAACTGTCAGATACATATAACAGATGGTGCTCCATGTAACTGTCAGATACATATAACAGATGGTGCTCCATGTAACTGTCAGATACATATAACAGATAGTACTCCATGTAACTGTCAGATACATATAACAGATAGTACTCCATGTAACTGTCAGATACATATAACAGATGATGCTCCATGTAACTGTCAGATACATATAACTGATGAATGCTTCACGTAACTGTCAGATATATATAACAGATAGTACTCCATGTAACTGTCAGATACATATAACAGATGGTGCTCCATGTAACTGTCAGATACATATAACAGATAGTACTCCATGTAACTGTCAGATACATATAACAGATGGTGCTCCATGTAACTGTTCGATACATATAACAGATGGTGCTCCATGTAACTGTCAGATACATATAACAGATTGTACTCCATGTAACTGTCAGATACATATAACAGATAGTACTCCATGTAACTGTCAGATATATATAACAGATGGTGCTCCATGTAACTGTCAGATACATATAACTGATGAATGCTTCACGTAACTGTCAGATAACAGAACAATCTGATGATGCTCCACGTAATTTAGATAAGTAGAATTAATTAGTTAGTTAGTTAGTTGCGGTCCCAGCTTCACAGCAACGGGTCGTCCCCATTATGCTCCGTTCCTGTGCCAGTGAATATCACACAAAATGCTCCCCACTGCCCAATGTGAAAAGTGGAAAAGACAGGAGTCTCGACAAACAGCCCGCACAGATACTGTGCATAATGCCGCCGCCAGAATGTCAACACAATAGTCCCCCATGAAACACCGCTCACTTACTCAGTAGCAGGGTGACGGAACCATCAAGCCTCCTTAGTCGCCTCTTAAGATAAGTAGAGTAAACATGTATAACAGAGCAATCTACTGGGAATACCAGCTGTTAATAAACATGTTCTAGAATAACCAAATGATTTCATGTATTGGAGGATTGTAAAAAGTGGTCTTTGTTGATTGATCTGCTGTAACAGTTGAACAATTGAATATTTCAGTTATGAAGCGCAGTGTGCACAAACTACACAAAGACATGCCGGTGGTACATACATACTGCATGCTGTCCAACTTCCCCAACCATCAGGAGATATTCAAGATGTTTATTCACGACACAGAGATCAAGAGCAGTGCAGAGTTTGGCAACCATACAGAGACATCCACCAATCCAGAGTTGGGGGATCAGTGAGTCACAGAGGTTAGGTACCACATGAATGTACACCCTCAAACAAATTCTCACTGTGAATTCTTCTCATCTCCTTAGAGCTCTTTCTGTCTTGGTGTAGTCATTTCATTGAGGTCTACCTTGTTAGTAAATAAAACTGGCCATAGCAGTGTAGAGGCTAAACAGAATTAAGAGCTTATGCACGACACAAGCAGACAAATGAAAAAATATTTTTAGAGCATGCATCTTTCCACAGAATCATATTAATAAACTGAGTTCAACATGCAGCAGATACAATATGAGTATAAATACAGCCAAAACCGAAGTATTGCAAGTTAGCAGATCGCCTGGTCTACTAAGTATACAGATACATAGCATAACTCTGAAACATGTTAAAGAATTAAAATATCTTGGAAGTATGATCACAGAAGATGGCAGATTGGACAGAGAAATCAAAATCATATGTCAAAAAGCTAGTGCACTTACATATCAACTATCACCCTTACTGAAACATCCAAATATACCCACATCAGCAAAACGACAGATAATAAACAGCATATTTACACAAACACTATGCTACCAATCTCAGACTTGGACTTTATCCAAATCACACTTTCGCAAAATCAACACCTGTTAGATGAGATGTCTGAGGAGGGTTGCCAACTTAACACAGACAGAAAGTGGGATCAACACCTTGTGCCACATTTATTGACAGACAGAATATCGAGTGGTTTGGCCATGTCGTTAGAATGCAACACCATCAACTGCCATCACTGGCCTTACATCAGAGGACGTCCAAGAAGAAAGTGGATTGACGACATCAAAGACATTGTACAATCACACGGAATGACACTATCCAGCGCCACCCATTGGGCGCTGGAGCACAAATGATTCCTCCCCACAACGTTTGATGGCAGAAGTGTAAGATGATGATGATGATGCATCTTTCCTGTGGCAGCATATGCATATGAGTTGTGGACCGTCTCTCTCTATCTCTCTCTCTCTCTCTCTCTCTCTCTCTCTCTCTCTCTCTCTCTCTCTCTCTCTCTCTCTCTCTCTCTCTCTCTCTCTCTCTCTCTCTCTCTCTCTCATCTTGTTCCTCTTGTACCTTGCGGTGTCAAGTTGAAGTATAAACAGCGGGAGAGTGCCCATTTATGGGCTTCATGTATCAAGATTCCCATGGACTTTGCTATTCCCTCTGTTCATAATTTACTTGGTCGGCCTCTTCTTCTGCTTCTCTCTGGTCTGTACATCATTGCTTGTTGTAGTATACATTTAGTTGGTAATCTAGTTATATACACAAACCATTTAACTTGCTGCCTTCTAATAAAATCTAGCACAGTTATAACCCCTACTGTATTCCTGATTTCTTCATTTCTGATTTTCTCTCATCTTGATACATTGAGTATTCTTCTCAGGGATTTCATTTCTTTTGTTGTGATTTTTCTTTTCTCTTTTCTGTCATTGTCCAGGTTTAGCATTGGTAGGTAGCATAGAGTTGGTAGGAAGATTGTGTTGTAGAGTGCTTTCTTAGTAGCTATTGATGCGTGTTTGTTCTTTAGTATTGGTGCCATTTGTCCAGTGAGTTGGCTTGCTTTATTGCATCTATTTTCTATCTCATTTTTTTATTTGCCATGTTGTGATATTATACTTCCTAAAAGAAAATCACAGCTTTTGAGCTAAGATGTTACATAATATTTCTAACAACCCCATGGACCAAGGAGACAAAAACTTCTGACATTTTTCAAGATTGGAACACCAAGGAAAACTAGCTCATCAACAGCATCATGTCTTGAAAACTGAAGTATTTTGGATGATGAAGACACAGACAATAGATTGCATGATTTAATGGCTGGCTTATTTCGCTGCACCTCATTAGATACATACTGCAGAAATCACACAACATAAACTAAAGCAATAAGATAAATACTTCAAGCTGAAATATTCAACATGCATATTCACACAGTAATTTGAATTGTCTGCCATAGTAATTTAAAACTGACTATCACAGCGAATGAAAGAAAAAGAAGAACTGGCTATCATGTCTTTGTTTGCACAAAGTTGGTTTTTGTTAAGTGAACATATTTTTATTAAAAAGTTGGGTTTTTAAATTTATTTTGTAGATCAAATATTTTGGCCATGTTAAACGACACAGTGGTTTTGACTAGGGCTGCGGAAGTTAACGATTAATTAATCGATTAATCGTTAATTACTTTTAACGATTAATTTTTTTTTAAACGATTAATCGAAAACCTTTCTCCCATCACTTATACAAATGAACTGGGTGTCGAAAAATTGTTGGACATTTTAAACATAGTGCTGCAAACAAGAACCGAGTTGAAAAATTGTACTGAGTCACCATTGTATAAGCTGCAGCAAGATGTACCAACAAGATGAAACAGTATATTTCTTCTTCCTCTTCTTCGTTCATCCGGAGTTTTTTTTCGGATGTGATTGCGTTGTGCCTGTTTACAGCAGAGCTGCGTTCTTGCGCCGTTAGGCCGACACATCCGACTTCTGCGGGCATTTGTTGACCGGGTTAACCTTCCCGGGGGTTTCTTAGGACATTTGACTCTCACTGTTGTGGTGTTATCCCCCATCCCAGCTGGTCCATATAGAACAGCCAAAAAACCTGGTCAGCCCTCAAGGGAAGGCAGGGGCAGACCATGGGCATTCCCCGCCATCCAAGGAGGCTTCCATACTTGCAGAGCCGATACATAGCGCTCTGGTACTGGGCTCACCCAAGGAATCGTCACGTCCTGCACATGGCTGCTTAGCCTCACTTCCGTATATTGGGCCTTCCGTTCACCATAGGCTGTTCTTCCGGAAACCAGAAGTATGCAGTCTGCAGATGACATCCACACAGTGAGCTTTCGATTCGGACTTTCCATGTAATGGATTTGCTAGCCAAGCAATATTCCATTTCGTGCCACTAGGACACCTTTCCACCTTTTATGAAGCCCACACAGTGGGCTTTTGATTCAGACTTTCCACGTAATGGATTTGCTATCCAAGCAATATTCCATTTCGTGCCACTAGGACACTTTTCCACCTTTTATGAAGCCCACACAGTGGGCTTTTGATTCAGACTTTCCACGTAATGGATTTGCTATCCAAGCAATATTCCATTTCGTGCCACTAGGACACTTTTCCACCTTTTATGAAGCCCACACATTGGGCTTTTGATTCGGACTTTCCACGTAATGGATTTGCTATCCAAGCAATATTCCATTTCATGCCTCTGGGTCTTCATGCACCTTTAAATGTCAACCTGTATATAGTTAAAGTAATCTGCGGTCAACTTTAGCTTGTTGATATCTCCATAGAGCTTGTCCTCAAATGAAGCAGGTGTGGGCCAAAATATCTTTCTCTGTTCTGCATACGTTGGGCAATCCTGCAGCAAATGTTTTGCTGTCATTTTTCCAGTTCTACAATTACATTCATCGCTATCTCCTATCTTTAGTTTATTGAACAAGTGGTATTTCAGCCTGTTATGTCCTGTGCGGAGTCTGAAGATTGCTACTTGTTCTCTTCGGTCGAGTTTGTAATATGCATCATCCTTCTGATGGCCTGGATGCTCTGATTCCCATTTGGTTCTATAAGTGCTTTTTATCAACCTCTTTGTCTCATTATAGGTTATGTCTATGTCAGGCTGTGGTAGTCGTCCGCCCTCTTTTGCCAGTCTGTCAGCCTCTTCGTTTCCAGGTATACTGCAATGTGATGGGATCCACTGTATTACAACTTTTTTGGATTTCTGGCATAGACCATGGAGTGCTGCTCTTAGGTCAGTTAGTTCTGTGCTGTTATTGCTCTTCAGTATTGAGACAGCTGACTTTGCATCTGTGAAGATAGCTATTTGCTTCTCTTTATTTTCCTCCATCAGGAGCATTTCTGCTGCAGTTTTCAGAGCCTCTACCTCCGCTTTGAAGTTACTTGCAAATTTTCCAGTTGCCATTGAATGTGTTTTTTTCACTCCATTTTTTAAATTTAGGAGAATTCCTCCTCCTCCATTCTTTATTGAATTTTTGGCTGATCCATCTGTATATGCATGGGTCCAATTCCTGCTTGGGTAATGTTCTTTTATGTAGTTTAGGGTTATTTCTCTTCTTTCGGTTTCATGCTGAGTGTTCTTTTTCTCAATACCAGGAATGTTTTCTATCATCTCAGGCAGTTGCTGCTGTCTCCAAGCTTGGAACTTGTGTGCATTGTGTATGGGCTTGACTGTTGATATGTTAAGAATAGGATCTGCCCTAATCCTTCGTTTTGCAGTTTCTACAAAGTTGCTACGCTTCAGTCTTCCCTTTCCAAAACCATTAAATCTGTTGTACATAGGGTGGTCTGTCAATCTTCTAAATTTCTCTGCTTGTTGCTGGGCTCTGCTATCTCTTCTATCCTGCATTGGTTGTAAACAAGTGATCTTTTCTAGTTCATTAATAGGCGTTGTCTTCAGGCTTCCAGTTATGATTCGCATTCCTTGGTTTTGGACTCTACTTATTTTGTTAAAGTTTGACTTAGCTGCTGTTGCCCAAGCTGCAATGCCATATTCCAGTACTGGCCTCACCCGTCCAGTATATAACTTCTTGAGAACTTTCTCATCTGCTCCCCACGTTGTACCAGCAAGCTTTTTCATGATTGCCATTCTCTGCCTTGCTCTTGTTCGATTTTTCTCAACCTGTGTCTTCCATGTCAGGCGACGATCAAAGGTGACTCCTAGATAGTTTGGATTTTCTTCATGGCGCAATATTTTTCCATTCAATACCAGCTTAGGTTGCTGAGGTTTATTTGAGAGGGAGAACACTGTGCATGTTGTTTTCTCCTCACTTATCTTCACTAGCCATGATTTTGACCAGTCCTCTAGCGCTAATAAGGCTTGCTGTATTCTGCTGTTAGCTGTACTAATATATTCTTCAGATGTCCATATGGCTAGGTCATCTGCAAAGGAGGATGTGCGTACTCTGGCTGGAAAATTTTCTGTGATGTCATTTATATATGCTAGGAATAATGTTGGTGAAAGAACTCCTCCTTGGGGGACACCTTGCTCCAGCAGCATCATTTTGCTAAACAGTATATTTATTATGCTCGTGTCCAAAAAAATGTTACAGAGGACATACAAGCCACTTTTATTCTAATAATACTGCATATTTGCTTGAATTTGAATATAGTGCAATCACAGTTATTTATTTTATTTTTTTTTTGGGGGGGGGGGGGGGGGGGGGGGGGGAAATTTGGTTTATAACTTATTTTCACTTTTATTTGTGTCCCTCACTAATAGGCAAACCCACTCCGACTTCAGAGGTACTTATAATTTATATTTCAAAGTCAAGGATGAGAAGTCAACATTTTAGCCCAACTGACTGGTGTAGGGGTTGGCCGCTACCTCGGCATCAGCACAACAGATGTTGAAGAATGAGCTCTCTTGTACATTCGGTCATACTGACCTCGTAACTATCATTTAAGTCAGGAAGAATATGAGTACGTAATTTTTCTGATGTAAGACAAAACAGTCTGATGATACTGTCGATGATAACTTAATGTATTGTCTTGTGTGTTAATCTCCAGGAAAATAACTGAACATTTACCATCATCAGGTTCCCCGAGGAATATGTTTGTGTGTGGAGATGAGGGCAACTGGTTGGACAACCAGCAGAATGTGTTAATGTGGTGGGGCAGAGCACACTGAGGAGCCGCGGTGCACACCAGCCAGTGTTAGATAACTCTTACTGACAGCTACTTGTCTACCAGGTTTAATCTTGAATGTTTCTGTGATTAGACTCATGTGGCTTTCTCTCTGTTGACCTTTCTACCAGATCAATGTCACATGAATATTTGAACTTTGTGATCATTGTCTTAACTGTTTATGGTTTAGCATTGTTTTAATGGCATATATTCACTGATGTTTAATTATCTGTGTCTTCATGTTAATTCTCATTTCACACATTCACTGATTGTATTATCTTTGTGTTAGCATTGTTCTTATTTTATATATTCACTTATTATATTGTTTGCATTTTAGCAATTTTCTTGATTCACATATTCACTTATTCTTTTTTTTTTTTTTAATATTTTATCAAAATTATGCAGACAGTTGTTTGTCCCTTGTTCTTCTACTGAAACAGACACTATTGATGGCAATTTTACAGAATACAGCTAACAAGTTGTTTATATCTTCTACCGAGTCAGACAATATTGATGGTAATTTTACAGAAACAGTTAACTAGTTTATATCTAATACTGAGTCGGACAGTATTGATGGTAATTTTATTGAACACAGTTAACTAGTTTATATCTTCTACTGAGACATTATTGATGGCAAGTTTAATAAACGTTTGTGTTAATCTCCAGGAAATAACTGAACATTTACCATCATCAGGTTCCCCGAGGAATATGTTTTTGTGTGGAGATGATGGCAACTGGTTGGACAACCAGCAGAATGTTTAATGTGGTGGGGCAGAGCACACTGAGGAGCCGCGGTGCACACCAGCCAGTGTTAGATAACTCTTACTGACAGCTACTTGTCTACCAGGTTTAATCTTGAATGTTTTCTGTGATTAGACTCATGTGGCTTTCTCTCTGTTTGACCTTTCTACCAGATGCAATGTCACATGAATATTTGAACTTTGTGATCATTGTCTTAACTGTTTATGGTTTAGCATTGTTTTAATGGCATATATTCACTGATGTTTATTATCTGTGTCTTCATGTTAATTCTCATTTCACACATTCACTGATTGTATTATCTTTGTGTTAGCATTGTTTCTTATTTTATATATTCTACTTATTATATTGTTTGCATTTTAGCAATTTTCTTGATTCACATATTCACTTATTCTTTTTTTTCTTTTTTTTAAATATTTTATCAAAATTATGCAGACAGTTGTTTGTCCCCTATCTTCTACTGAAACAGATACTATTGATGGTAATTTTACAGAAACAGTTAACTAGTTTATATCTAATACTGAGTTGGACAGTATTGAAGGTAATTTTAATGAACACAGTTAACTAGTTTATATCGTCTACTGAGACATCATTGATGGCAATTTTACATAAACAATTAACTAGTTTATTATATCTTCTACTGAGACACTATTGATGGCAAGTTTACATAAACAGTTAACTAGTTTATATCTTCTACTGAGACACTATTGATGGCAAGTTTACATAAACAGTTAACTAGTTTATATCTTCTAGGGAGACACTTGATGGCAAGTTTACATAAACAGTTAACTAGTGTATATCTTCTACTGAGACACTTGATGGCAAGTTTACATAAACAGTTAACTAGTTTATATCTTCTACTGAGACACTTGATGGCAAGTTTACATAATCAGTTAACTAGTTTATATCTTCTACTGAGACACTTGATGGCAGGTTTACATAAACAGTTAACTAGTTTATATCTTCTACTGAGACACTTGATGGCAAGTTTACATAAACAGTTAACTAGTTTATATCTTCTACTGAGACACTATTGATGGCAAGTTTACATAAACAGTTAACTAGTTTATATCTTCTACTGAGACACTTGATGGCAAGTTTACATAAACAGTTAACTAGTTTATGCCTTCTACCTGAGACACTATTGATGGCAAGTTTACAGAAACACAGCTAATTAGTTTATATCTTCTATTGAGACATTATTAATGGCAAATTTACATAAAAAGTTAACTACTGAGACACTATTGATGGCAAGTTTACAGAAAGTTAAATCACAACGAGATCTGGTTGTTTGCATCAGAAGTCAGGCCACATTCTTTGGGTATGCCATGAGATGGGGGAAAGCTGGAGTATCACTGTGACAATGGGAAAGTTTTGGGGAGGAGTTGCTGGACAGTTTAACATGGCAACAGAAATGATTGGCAGAAGACTGGACAGACAATGAACACCAACCCACATGGCATAGGCTATAATAAGACTGAATCAGTAAGACAGACCCTATTGATGGTATTTCAGAAACTCACATGTAACTAGTCATTTCATGTGTCCCACTATGCCAACAGTTTTATCTTTTTTTTTTTTTAAATATGCAGAAAACTGTAAACAGCTTTTCTTGTTCATGTTATCACCATTTGTTGTCACCAAGTAGAAATCTGTGTTGTAGTACAACTGTTGTGTCCTAATCATTGTTTTTCTCTTTACTTACAACATGAGTTTTACCTGAATTGGATGTCCAGCATTTGTTATGTAATTCTGTAATTATCTGGTATGTCATCTAACATCTACTGTCTGCTTGTGTTTTTTTCTGAATCAGTCATTTGATTGTTGAAAATTTTCTTGTTGAACTAATTTCTTCACCAGAAATGTGCACAACCATACTGTTGGTTGATTATGTATTGTTCTATTATTGTTTTTTTGTTTTCACATCTAATGTTATGTTGTTTGACTCACGGAAACATTGGGTGGGTTGGGACAAAGTGGGAAGAAAGGCACTTGGTAACACTAGTTGTTTGGCATACATTTAGCAGAGGTCACTTGTGGTTGGGTACCATACCATACCAATGTTTATTATTTTACGGGTGTGAAGGAGCTGACCCATTTAGCAGACATTTTCTTCTGCCTTTGTCCGGAATAATGTTTTGGACACATTTGCGTTGTGTGGCATGGAGTGGACACATTTAGCAGATCTTCTTCTTCTTTGTTCGTCCAGAATTTTGTTTTGGGTGCAATTGCGTTATTCCTTTTTACAGCAGAGCTGTTGTATTTGCACCTTTTGGCTTACACATCTGACTTCCTCAGGCATTTGTTGATTAGGTTAAACTTCCCGGGTAGCAGACATTACATACAAGTTTCTCCTAATTGGGTAAAAATGTAGACAAAGTTGGGGGAACAGATAGAGATATTAAGAATACAAACGTCCTTTGTCTTTAACCCACAATTCAATGAAATAAAAGGAGACCTAAAAAAAAAAATGAAGAAGAGAATCATAGACAGAGATGAACAATATGGGGAGGTGCTGAAAGAGATAGGATAGCTTCACACAATTTGGTTGAGGTACTATCCTTCATTGGGTAATACAGGACAGCAGAAGAAGCTTTTAAGCATACCAGCATAAATGATGCCAGGAGAAGCTGCACTTTAGCTGATGTTTGGGGCAGGCAGGATGGGGAAAGCACAGCAGACCTTAGCTAAATACATGCATCACACATACAGGCATACACAACGTCCACAGCACACACACATATAGCTGATTCTTGAGATGGGAGTGGGCAAACAACATATGTAGCAACAATTTCTGTACATGACCAATGTGTCTGCAATTTCTTCACAATAAATAGCTTGTCAGCTACATATTGAAACTGTAAGCGGTGCCATCACCTCAAGTCACATTGCTAGTGACTTCCGCATCATCAGACCAGTTATTTGAGCATGTGTACCTGTCTGGCTACCTTGTTTTGTACATAGTTGATATATCTGTGAATATTGTTATCATTTTTGAATATTGTTATGATTATCTTTATTAATGTGATTTGTTTCTAACAGTACTACTCATGGACATGAAGAGGGACATTTTATATACACCAATGGGAAAATCCATGTATGTGCATATAAACAGTTGAAACACTGAGGGAACAATCCCCCCCCCCCCCCCCCCCCCCCCCACCACAAACTCCCACGCACACACGAACACACACATATATATATAATATATATATATATGATATATATTATAATATATATAAGATATATATATTTATATAATACGTAGCTTAGGAGAATGCCTATGTATGCATACAAACAGCTAATACACTAAAGAAGAATCCATATATGTGCATACAAGCGGCCGATACACTAAGGGAGAATTCATATATGTGCACATAGACAGTTGATACACTGAGGGAGGAATCTATATATGTGCATACATGTGACTTACTGACACACCAAGGGAGAATCGATTAATCCATATGTGTGCTGTGTGCATAGGCAGTTGATACACTGAGGGAGAATTCATATATATATATATATATATTATATGATTATATTATATATATATATATATACATATAGGCAGATAGTACTTAGAAAAGAGGATATCTGATTTGTATGCTGTTTTATTAATGGGAGAATGGTGTGATCGTTGTACTGCTGTTTGCAGATCTAATATTTTCATTTCAAATTATATAATCAGTATCTGTTCACTTTGGGGCAATTGCAATTAAAATTAACAAATTGGTCACTGTTATAAAACATGTGTTAAAGGCAAGAAGATTGGCTTCATTGCACCGGGTGTTGTCCCATGTGGCTGTTTCTTTCTGTAGAGTCGTCTGCCAAAAGCATTCATAGAGCATGAAAATCTTAGCTTCAGCAACTACCCCTAGAGTCTTTAAAGAAATTGACACTCGTGAACTGCATGGCAGAGTTTGAAAACAAACCCATGGCCTTATAAGGCAGGCAGCTTTGACCAGATCACTTGAACGACGAGTAAAATTGTTAAATGCAATAAAAAAATGTCTGAACCTGGATTATACATTCAACAAGAGAATTTTCAGAGGGCTGTTATTTGTATCATTAAATTAATAATTATTTTCAGGTTGCTAAAGATTACCTAGGTTGGAAACTAAATGCTTAAACGGCAGCATAATCACAATCACATGACAAAGAACTATGAGAATATTTCTGCCTGTTCATTATTATTAATTATTACTGCCTGCCAATCTTGTGCAGACAGATAGAATCGATTGTGAATCTGTGGCTACCATTGAGATAACAAATGCCCCACATTCAAACAGTATGGGTGACTGTGAAGTAATTCAGCCAAAATATAATTCATCTATTTACTTTATAAATGGCACTGTGACTTGGAGGATAGTGAGATGTGCAGTATCAGAATTCGCTGTCATACCGAATACGGTTCAAAATCAGGTGCAGCATCAGAATTCGCCGTTATAATGAGTAGGGTGCAACATCAGATGCAGCATCAGAATTCGCTTTCATACAGAGTAGGGTTCAAAATCAAGTGCAGCATCAGAAATCATTGTCATATCGAATAGGGTTCAAAATCAGGTGCAGCATCAGAATTCACCGTCATACAAAGTAGGGTTCAGAATCAGGTGAGGCATCAGAATTTGTCGTTATATTGAGTAGGGTTCAGAATCAGGTGAGGCATCAGAATTCACTGTCATGCCAAGTAGGGTTCAAAATCAGGTGCAGTATCAGAATTCACTGTCATGCCAAGTAGGGTTCAGAATCAGGTGCAGCATCAGAATTCACTGTCATGCCAAGTAGGGTTCAAAATCAGGTGCAGTATCAGAATTCACTGTCATACCGGGTAGGGTTCAAAACCAGGTGCAGTATCAGAATTCACTGTCATACCGGGTAGGGTTCAAAACCAGGTGCAGTATCAGAATTCACTGTCATACCAGGTAGGGTTCAAAATTAGGTGCAGTATCAGAATTCACTGTCATACCGGGTAGGGTCAAAACCAGGTGCAGTATCAGAATTCACTGTCATACCGGGTAGGGTTCAAAATCAGATGCAGTATCAGAATTCACTGTCATACCGGGTAGGGTTCAAAACCAGTTGCAGTATCAGAATTCGCTGTTATACTGAGTAGGGTTCAAATTCAGCTATGGGCAATTTGGAAGCAGACGGTTTTGGGTTGATTTGGATGGTATGATGTGTCAGCTGCTCAGAAAAACAGTGGCAGACTACAGAACTAGTAAATCACAAAGAGCCAGTATATGCTGGGGTTGATTGCAATGTCCCGTAAAGGACATGCAACTATCTTTAATTCACTTTATACGACATATAACTCTGCAGTATGCACCTGACGAGATACAGGGAAATATGCCAGGCAAAATACGTTGCAACCTATTGTATATTGCTTCTTTGTTTAAATTCACCAATGGAATACAGTAAAATCATTTTCTCCAGTTGAAAATGTCTCATTGCCTGGTTTAATTTCTGGTTTTGCAGCCAATTTAGTGTTCATTTGCAATTTTTAAAATGCCTTCATTTCTCTGCTTCTAACACAAATTATGAGAGTTTCCTATCTGCTAATCAGCGAAAGTGTCCATTTCTCCCAGTTTTCCGAAAAGGAAAACAGAAGTGTTCACCTCATTCAGCCTGTTGCCGCAGTGTTGGCTACAAATTAGCTATTTTATATTTTTAGTGTTACCTGTGATTTTGATCTTTTGTGGCATAATTTATTTATTATGTTGCAGGCTTAGCAGCTGATGATTTTAACGTTGTTTCCATCAACACATCTTTGATATTTTTCCATTTAAAATAATTTCTATTTAAAGTAATTTTTGAATACAAGGGGAAATTATACAAAACTATTTGTAATGCAAGCAGAAATTACTAGACAAAATCTTAATTTCAATCTCAACTTTCGATTAAACAAAAAGTATTTCAAAGTTTTGTGCAGAATACCCAATTTTGCTGCTGCATTAAGGTATTTATCTAAATTTTCTGTTTGCAGTGCGGCAGTAGCCAGTGCAGATTCTAATAGGGCTAGACGTGTGCACAGATACTTGAAACACCAAAGGGGGATTGGATTTTGTGTGTGCACACAGACAGTCAACATAGTGATATGAGAATTAGTATACACATACACAAATTATTGACACACCAAAGAAGAATCTGTATGTTCATGTAGATGGTTGACACGCACACACAATGGAAAATCATTACATCAATGCCAGGTCGCCACATACCCCCACACACTAGTTGTGTTTATAGCTGCAACCATGTGTGGTAACCACATAACCAACATACTAGTTGTGTTTATAGCTGTAACTATGTGTGGTAACCACATTACCAACACACTAGTTGTGTTTATAGCTGTACCCATGTGTGGTAACCACATTACCAACACACTAGTTGTGTTTATAGCTGTAACTATGTGTGGTAACCATATTACCAACACACTAGTTGTGTTTATAGCTGTAACCACGTGTGGTAACACACACCCCCCACACACTAGTTGTGTTTATAGCTGCAATCATGTGTGGTAACACCCCCCCCCACACACACACACACACACACTAGTTGTGTTTATAGCTGTAACCATGTGTGGTAACCACACACTCCCACACACTAGTTGTGTTTATAGCTGCAACCATGTGTGGTAACACCCCCCCCCCCACACACACACACACACACACACACACTAGTTGTGTTTATAGCTGCAACCATCTGTGGTAACCACACACCCCCACACACTAGTTGTGTTTATAGCTGCAACCATGTATGGTAACCACATTACCAACACATTATTTGTGTTTATAGCTGCAACCATGTGTGGTAACCACACACCCCCACACACTAGTTGTGTTTATAGCTGCAACCATCTGTGGTAACCACACACACCCACACACTGGTTGTGTTTATAGCTGCAACCATGTGTGGTAACCACACACCCCCATACACTAGTTGTGTTTATAGCTGCAACCATTGTCAGCACATTGGCTGTGTCTACTATGGCTCCAGAAAACTGGCTCATAACAATTGGCTCCAGAGGAATAGTTCACTTCTGTGATTCCAAGTGACTACTTCTGGGATTCCAGGGCCTGTAGATCACTGCTGTTGTTGTCAGGTGACATACTGTAGACTCCATGGGACTAGATCATAACTGTCGACTGCAGGAGATTAGTTCACTACATGATTCTGGGGAACTATAGTTCATAGCTGTTGACACCATATGACTAGTTTTCTTGGAACCATACTTCATAATTGTTGACTGCAGGAGATTGGTTCATTATATCATTCCAGGAGGCTGTACTCCACCTCTGTGACTCCAGGAGACTGTAGTCCACCTCTGTGACTCCAGGAGACTAGTCCACCTCTGTGACTCCAGGAGACTAGTCCACCTCTGTGACTCCAGGAGACTAGTCCACCTCTGTGACTCCAGGAGACTGTAGTCCACCTCTGTGACTCCAGGAGACTAGTCCACCTCTGTGACTCCAGGAGACTCTAGTCCACCTCTGTGACTCCAGGAGACTATACTCCACCTCTGTGACTCCAGGAGACTGTACTCCACCTCTGTGACTCCAGGAGACTCCACCTCTGTGACTCCAGGAGACCTGTCCACCTCTGTGACTCCAGGAGACTTACTCCACCTCGGTGACTCCAGGAGACTAGTCCACCTCTATGACTCCAGGAGACTAGACAACCTCAGTGATATTATGAGCACGATCGGATGCGGGTTCCATGCCTGAGCTCATCACTTGTTAAAGTGAGGGAAAGACTGACCACCCATTCCTGCTTGCTCTCGGGCCTATAAAGCGCAATGGCTCTACTGCTTTGGAATGTTTATGTTTATAATTGAGTATACATCAAAAGGTACTCAACCCCATTACTCTGGAAAGAACTGAGTATACATCAAAAGATAGGGCACTTGTATTCTGGGGCACAGTTGAGTTTACATCAGAAAGTATGGCGCCTGCACTCAGGGGGTTAGTAAGATGTAATCAACCCCAGCATTTACTGACTGATTTATTAAACAGTTTTACGTGCATTAGTTTGCCACGGCTTTCTGAATGGCTGACACCTCATACCATTTAAATCACGCAGAGAAATCTACTTCCAAATAGCAGACGGCTGATTTGGATCTTTCAATTCAGTATGTCGGGGAATTGCAAAACACTTGAGTATTTTTCCTACCCCGACCCCTCTTCTCTCTCTCTCTCTCTCTCTCTCTCTCTCTCTCTCTCTCTCTCTCTCTCTCTCTCTCTCTCTCTCTCTCTCTCTCTCTCTCTCTCCTGGAGGTACAGTATAGTATACACCAAACGCTATTCAACACTTTTACCTTAGTTGGGATTGTGTAATCATCAAAAGGTATGCCACCTGTATTCTGGGGTACAATAGAGTATATACACCACAAGGTATGCCACCTGTATTCTGGGGTACAGTAGAGTATATACACCAAAAGGTATGGCACCTGTATTCTGGGGTACAATAGGATATATATATATGAAAAGGTATGGCACCTGTAGACAGGGGTACAGTAGAGCATACATCAAAAGGTATAGCGCCTGTAGATGGGTAGAGTATACACCAGAGGTATGGCACCTGTATTCTGGGGTACAGTAAAGTATACACCAAAAGATATGGCACCTGTATTCTGGGTTACAGTAAAGTATACACCAAAATATATGGCACCTGTATTCTGGGGTACAGTAAAGTATACACCAAAAGATATGGCACCTGTATTCTGGGTTACAGTAAAGTATACATTAAGAAGTATGGCACCTGTATTCTGGGGTACAGTAAAGTATACACCAAAATATATGGCACCTGTATTCTGGGGTACAGTAAAGTATACACCAAAAGATATGGCACCTGTATTCTGGGTTACAGTAAAGTATACATTAAGAAGTATGGCACCTGTATTATGGGGTACAGTAAAGTATACACCAAAAGGTATGGCACCTGTAGACCGGAGTACAGTAGAGCATACATTAAAAAGTATGGCACCTGTAGACTGGGGTACAGTAGACTATACCTCCAAAGTTATTTAACGCCTTTACCCTGGGAAGGAATATAGATTATGTATCTACACGTATATGGCACCTACAATCTGAAGTGCACGTTAACTAATGTATATGTGTTCAATATTTTTAGCAACACCCTGTTGTTTGTGACTTTCCTAGTTTGCTTCGGTCTGTTTACGTTGTCTTTACAGCTTCAATAAAGTTACCACCAAACCAAATACTTGTCTGTCGACGATATTTAGTGTCGGCATGATTGTGTTTGTGTCCAGTTGTGGCTGCCGCTGTACTTCTTCTTCCATTCTGTCTATCCTGCTGTGGCCTCCTCTTTACTCCTGTCTCTTTTTTGGTGTGATTATGTTTGGTTTTCCTGTTTGTGTATGTGTCTTCATGTCTGGCTAACCTGTCATGTGTGTATCAATGTTCATGTTTGGTTTTCCTGTTCATGTTTGGTTTTCCTGTCTTGTGTGTATCAGTATTCTCGTTTTTGCTTTCCTGTCTTGTGTGTATCTTTGTTAATGTTGGCTTCTCGTGTCTGTCCGTATTCATGTGTACTTTTCCTGCCTGTCATAATGATATGACTGATACCACAGTATGCGTTTGAAACAGCACAAATATAACAATTACCAACTAATTAAATAACGTAAAACTCAATGCTTGATTGTAAACCGTTTTATTATTACTTTTTCACGTGTTATTTCTTAAAGTAACTGAAGAAAGTTGTATGTGAACTACAAACATTCACTAACTAGTGTCTGGGCAGAAAAAAACTAAAATGGCAAGGCAGAATCAATAATGCAGAGATTTCGGAGAGAACTAGACACATTCCAGTGTATAAAAATGTGAGGGGAAAGACTGTGCTAGATTGAGCATACATTTAAAAAACTTGTTAATATAAATTATAACTAGAAAACGATCTGTTTTTAAGCTACAGGCAATAGGGGAAGACCTATAAATACACGGAGGAGAGAATTAGAGACAGATAAAAACTATTGGAGGACATGGAGAGAGCTGTACGAGATGGCAAAAGATAGGAGGCCTTGGTGCAAGTTTGTTGAGGACCAATGCTTTACTGTAAGATAAAGGGAAGAAAACAAGGGTTATTTGATGTGTATGATATTTATAACATTGTAAGCTTCTCCCATTTTATGTGTGAGAGCTCTGTTTTGTCACATTCAATCCTTCTGTGCTCGTATCGAAAGTCTGTGCGTACTTGTTGCTGGGACTGCAACCAGGAAGTTGCTACCTCGGGGGGGGTTCTCCCCGTCTACCACTTGTGATGATGATGGTGATGGAATCCGTGATGGTGATTATGATGAGGCCTTCCCAGGCTGGCTAACGCCAGGCCGGCTCCAATTCCTAGACCGATTCCAAGACCAGGCTGTAGATAAAACACACCAACATATTAAACATCATGCAACAACAGGATGTAGAGGAAACACACCAACATATTAAACATCATGCAACAATAGGATGTAGAGGAAACACACAAACATATTAAACATGCAACAACAGGATGTAGAGGAAACACACCAACATATTAACCATCATGCAACAACAGGGTGTAGAGGAAACACACCAACACATTGCACATCATGCAACAACAGGGTGTAGAGGAAACACACCAACACATTGCACATCATGCAACAACAGGATGTAGAGGAAACACACCAACATATTAAACATCATGCAACAACAGGGTGTAGAGGAAACACACCAACATGTTAAACATCATGCAACAACAGGGTGTAGAGGAAACACACCAACACATTGCACATCATGCAACAACAGGGTGTAGAGGAAACACACCAACACATTGCACATCATGCAACAACAGGATGTAGAGGAAACACACCAACATATTAAACATCATGCAACAACAGGCTGTAGAGGAAACACACCAACATATTAAACATCATGCAACAACAGGATGTAGAGGAAACACACCAACATATTAAACATCATGCAACAACAGGATGTAGAGGAAACACACCAACATATTAAACATCATGCAACAACAGAATGTAGAGGAAACACACCAACATATTAAACATCATGCAACAACAGGATGTAGAGGAAACACACCAACATATTAAACATCATGCAACAACAGGGTGTAGAGGAAACACACCAACATAGTTAACATCATGCAACAACAGGTTTAGAGGAAACTACACCAACATATTAAACATCATGCAACAACAGGATGTAGAGGAAACACACCAACATATTAAACATCATGCAACAACAGGGTGTAGAGGAAACACACCAACACATTAAACATCATGCAACAACAGGGTGTAGAGGAAACACACCAACACATTGAACAGCATGCAACAACAGGATGTAGAGGAAACACACCAACATATTAAACATCATGCAACAACAGGCTGTAGAGGAAACACACCAACATATTAAACATCATGC
Organism: Cepaea nemoralis; assembly: GCA_014155875.1. Classification (NCBI taxonomy): domain Eukaryota; kingdom Metazoa; phylum Mollusca; class Gastropoda; order Stylommatophora; family Helicidae; genus Cepaea; species Cepaea nemoralis. Next base: position 333,656 of record JACEFZ010009450.1, read on the forward strand.
AACAACAGGATGTAGAGGAAACACACCAAACATATTAAACATCATGCAACAACAGGATGTAGAGGAAACACACCAACATATTAAACATCATGCAACAACAGAATGTAGAGGAAACACACCAACATATTAAACATCATGCAACAACAGGATGTAGAGGAAACACACCAACATATTAAACATCATGCAACAACAGGGTGTAGAGGAAACACACCAACACATTGCACAGCATGCAACAACAGGGTGTAGAGGAAACACACCAACATATTAAACATCATGCAACAACAGAATGTAGAGGAAACACACCAACATATTAAACATCATGCAACAACAGGGTGTAGAGGAAACACACCAACATATTAAACATCATGCAACAACAGGATGTAGAGGAAACACACCAACATGTTAAACATCATGCAACAACAGGGTGTAGAGGAAACACACCAACACATTAAACATCATGCAACAACAGGATGTAGAGGAAACACACCAACATATTAAACATCATGCAACAACAGGGTGTAGAGGAAACACACCAACACATTAAACATCATGCAACAACAGGGTGTAGAGGAAACACACCAACACATTGCACAGCATGCAACAACAGGATGTAGAGGAAACACATCAACATATTAAACATCATGCAACAACAGAATGTAGAGGAAACACATCAACACATTGCACAGCATGCAACAACAGGATGTAGAGGAAACACATCAACATATTAAACATCATGCAACAACGGGATGTAGAGGAAACACACCAACATATTAAACATCATGCAACAACAGGGTGTAGAGGAAACACACCAACACATTGCACAGCATGCAACAACAGGATGTAGAGGAAACACACCAACATATTAAACATCATGCAACAACAGGCTGTAGAGGAAACACACCAACATATTAAACATCATGCAACAACAGGATGTAGAGGAAACACACCAACATATTAAACATCATGCAACAACAGAATGTAGAGGAAACACACCAACATATTAAACATCATGCAACAACAGGCTGTAGAGGAAACACACCAACATATTAAACATCATGCAACAACAGAATGTAGAGGAAACACATCAACATATTAAACATCATGCAACAACAGGATGTAGAGGAAACACACCAACATATTAAACATCATGCAACAACAGGATGTAGAGGAAACACACCAACATATTAAACATCATGCAACAACAGAATGTAGAGGAAACACACCAACATATTAAACATCATGCAACAACAGGCTGTAGAGGAAACACACCAACATATTAAACATCATGCAACAACAGAATGTAGAGGAAACACATCAACATATTAAACATCATGCAACAACAGGATGTAGAGGAAACACACCAACATATTAAACATCATGCAACAACAGGATGTAGAGGAAACACCAACATATTAAACATCATGCAACAACAGAATGTAGAGGAAACACACCAACATATTAAACATCATGCAACAACAGGCTGTAGAGGAAACACACCAACATATTAAACATCATGCAACAACAGGATGTAGAGGAAACACACCAACATGTTAAACATCATGCAACAACAGGGTGTAGAGGAAACACACCAACATGTTAAACATCATGCAACAACAGGGTGTAGAGGAAACACACCAACACATTAAACATCATGCAACAACAGGATGTAGAGGAAACACACCAACACGTTAAACATGCAACAACAGGATATAGAGGAAACACACCAACATATTAAACATCATGCAACAACAGGATGTAGAGGAAACACACCAACATATTAAACATCATGCAACAACAGGATATAGAGGAAACACACCAACATGTTAAACATCATGCAACAACAGGATATAGAGGAAACACACCAACATATTAAACATCATGCAACAACGGGATGTAGAGGAAACACACCAACATATTAAACATCATGCAACAACGGGATGTAGAGGAAACACACCAACATATTAAACATCATGCAAACAACAGGATATAGAGGAAACACACCAACATGTTAAACATCATGCAACAACGGGATGTAGAGGAAACACACCAACATATTAAACATCATGCAACAACGGGATGTAGAGGAAACACACCAACATATTAAACATCATGCAACAACAGGATATAGAGGAAACACACCAACATGTTAAACATCATGCAACAACGGGATGTAGAGGAAACACACCAACATATTAAACATCATGCAACAACAGGATATAGAGGAAACACACCAACATGTTAAACATCATGCAACAACAGGATGTAGAGGAAACACACCAACATATTAAACATCATGCAACAACAGGATGTAGAGGAAACACACCAACATATTAAACATCATGCAACAACGGGATGTAGAGGAAACACACCAACATATTAAACATCATGCAACAACAGGATATAGAGGAAACACACCAACATGTTAAACATCATGCAACAACGGGATGTAGAGGAAACACACCAACATATTAAACATCATGCAACAACAGGATATAGAGGAAACACACCAACATATTAAACATCATGCAACAACGGGATGTAGAGGAAACACACCAACATATTAAACATCATGCAACAACAGGATATAGAGGAAAACACACCAACATGTTAAACATCATGCAACAACAGGATATAGAGGAAACACACCAACATATTAAACATCATGCAACAACAGGATATAGAGGAAACACACCAACATATTAAACATCATGCAACAACGGGATGTAGAGGAAACACACCAACATATTAAACATCATGCAACAACAGGATATAGAGGAAACACACCAACATGTTAAACATCATGCAACAACAGGGTGTAGAGGAAACACACCAACATATTAAACATCATGCAACAACAGGATATAGAGGAAACACACCAACATGTTAAACATGCAACAACAGGATATAGAGGAAACACACCAACATGTTAAACATCATGCAACAACAGGATATAGAGGAAACACACAAACATATTAAACATCATGCAACAACAGAATGTAGAGGAAACACACCAACATATTAAACATCATGCAACAACAGGATGTAGAGGAAACCACATACTAACATCCTACAGCAAGGTGTATACGAAACACACAAACAAATCAAACAGCAGTATGTAGATTAAACACATCAAAATCTTGAATGGCATCTAAAAGAAGACTGTAGACGAAACGCATAAATAATTCAAACAGCAGTATGTAGATAAAACAAATCGAACAGCATCTAACAGTAGAGAAAATTGATTGTGTGGTTGTTTCGGGATTTTGAAATTTAAATATTGAGCACAACCCACTACTGGCAACGCCGATCGCATTCTGGTATGAACCTAAGGCCTATCCACGTCAATATGGAAGCACTATACTCGAGTTTCGCTCTCGTTTGAGCTCGTCAGTAGTGCATATCCCTGACCGGATCCGGAAACAGTCCCGGATCACGCGTGTGAAGCGGGTGTGTAACCACGCGGCACACACTGGACACACCAAATTATCACAACAGAACATCACAACGCTACCCATCGTAGGCTATGCTCAAGATTGCCCAATCGCCGCGATCGACTTCCGTCAATCGAGAAAGTAGAGAAAATGATTGCAGGTTGGTCACATACTGAGAGCGTGAGACGTAAGATGGTGCATGATGGTGAAAATGACGATGTGTTCACATGCATCTGTTGTGGACAAACATCTACAGCGCGAATTGGTCTGATCAGTCACATTTGCGACCGCCATGGGTTGTAGTTATTATACCTTTTTTGTAGCATAATGTAACAAACTATCGCCTGTCAAGACGGCAAGGTGCCAATATAATCTATCTCCTGCACTATGTCTGGACTTATTGCTGCAGAGTTACTCATGAAAATCAAGCAGATGAGGATAGTAGCATCAAAAGAGTAAAGGATAGTATCATATCCTCCTCGTCCTCGTGGGAAATTTTAAAGTTGCTGAGCCCTTGAACTATAGCCGGCCTCTGGGCTCTACCAGGGAATCTTCACTGCCTGCACACAGCCTTCTATTGAATCTCCATACCAACTACATGTTCGCCATATATAGGGCGTTGTCAAATACGACATGAGATTGTCTCCTGGGTTTGATGAATTCCACAAGCTTAAGGTTGCCATGCTGGTTTCTCAGCCTGTTCCACGACAGTGGATTAGTCAGCACAGCTGGGTATTCGTCAGACAGCTTGCAAAGCATTCATTGCTGCTATCAAAGAATACCATGGGCAGGAAGAAAAATCGGTACGTAAGTTCTACAAGAAGCAGATGTACACGATAAACAGATTTGAAAAATTAGACGTGGACACTCACAATTTTTAGGACACGTTATGAGAAGAAATAAACTAGAGAACTTGGTCACAACTGGCACGATTGAGGGGGAAAGAACAAGGAAAGGCAAATAAGTGAATATATGGATGGTTTGGCCACATGGTATGGTCGAGACAAGAACAAGGAATGACCCACGACTCTGGTGATCGTGTAAGATGGCGAAACATTACCGCTCAGGCTTTCAGCATATGATGAGTTTTCAAAATGCGAGGCTTGGAGGTGCCTCACCCAAGGTCTGTTTTAGGCATTATTTCAATACTGGACTAGGTCAGGCGTAGCAGTGTAGTTCAGTAGATATCTAAGCTAGCAAAGTATTTCATACATTTTCCATGGTATCAGCTTGCCCGATGGCAAGTTGACTATGTGAGCCGTTGATTAAATGGCCCCTTAGACATTAGATTAAAGAAAAAACTGAATTTTAAAAATACAAATGACCTTTGAGAAGCTTTACCTCCTGGCAACCAATAATTTTAGACCCAATCCGCCACTGATGATGATGATGATGATTCAGAAGAAGAAGAAGAAATTATTATAATATTATTGTTATTATTATTATTATTATTATTATTATTATTATTATTATTATTATTATTATTATTATTATTATTATAAACAAGAAGAGCAGGAAGAAAAAGACAGAAAAACGGTTCTTACCCTGTACACCGGTGGTGGGACTGTCTCGTATATAACTGTTGTAGTCTGGGGTGGTGGAGGAGGAACCGGTGTCTGGTTGATGACGTAAGTCACGTTAGGTTGTTGGGGATAACTCTGCGGCGGGTAGGGGTAGGGCGGGAGTGGAGAGTTTTCAGGTGGTGGAACACATCCTGCGGGGTAGGGGTAGGAAGTGTCTGGAAACAAGAATGCGTGTACTAATTAGCAAGAGTAAACAGCGGTATGCGCACTCGAAGCTACAAATGACCACAGAAATAGCAAGACATGTTTATCTTTACTTTCTTCCTGCTGCTGCTGCTGGTGCTGCTGCTCCTCCTCCTCCTCCTCCTCCCCTTTCTTCTTCTTCTTCTTCTTCTTCTTCTTCTTCTTCTTCTTCTTCTTCTTCTTCTTCTTCTTCTTCTTCTTCTTCTTCTTCTTCTTCTTCTTCTACGTTCACTTTTAGGCGTCACTATGAATAAATGCAAAGAAAGCAGCAGTCAACTTAAGCTTGTTGATATCCCCATAGAGTTTGTCCTCAAATGGAGAGTGTGTATGCCAAAATAGTTTGTTCTGCAAATGTTGGACACAATGTCTAGCTATCATGTTACCAGTTCCACTGTCACATCCACGATTTAACCCATTTATATTGTACACTAGCTGACCCGGCCCGGCTTCGCCCAGGCCTTTGCGGGGATCTATCTATCTATCTATCTATCTATCTATCTATCTATCTATCTATCTATCTATCTATCTATCTATCTATCTATCTATCTATCTATCTATCTATCTATCTATCTATCTATCTATCTGTCTGTCTGTCTGTCTGTCTGTCTGTCTGTCTGTCTGTCTGTCTGTCTGTCTGTCTGTCTGACCCGGCCCGGCTTCGCCCAGCTCCTGGTGGGGAGCATCTCATTTAATTCATATAAGTTGTCAAAAAAGCTCCCGTTCCCGTCTGTCTGTCTGTCTGTCTGTCTGTCTGTCTGTTTGTCTGTCTGTCTGTCTGACCCGGCCCGGCTTCATCCAGTCCCTGGCGGGGAGCATCTCATTTAATTCATATAAGTAGTCATATAAGCTCCCGTTCCCGATCCCGTCTGTCTGTCTGTCTGTCTGTCTGTCTGACCCGGCCCGGCTTCGCCCAGCTCCTGATGGGGAGCATCTCATTTAATTCATAAAACTATCATATAAGTTCCCTTTCCCCGACTGTCTGTCTGTCTGTCTGTCTGTCTGTCTGTCTGTCTGTCTGTCTGTCTGAAGACCCGGCCCGTCTGTCTGTCTGTCTGTCTGTCTGTCTGTCTGCCCGTCCGTCCGTCTCTCCCTCCGTCTATCCCACCCTATCTATCTATCTATCTATCTATCTATCTATCTATCTATCTATCTATCTATCTATCTATCTATCTATCTATCTATCTATAGCCAGGGGACTTAACCTAAGATATAGCAATGCTACTAAAAGTTATGTCCCTTTATATAAATTTTCTTATGTTAAGTCAGATAATTACAAAATTAAATTTTAGTAAGTAAATAGCTGATTGTACAGTACCAAACTATGACAGTTGGCTGCACGGGAATGAAAAGAAAACATGTAGAAAATTTCATCTCGATCAGATGGACCGTTATCGAACGCATCAAATACATCCCCACCCACCCACATACATACATACTATTTTATATATATATATAGATATCATGACATGCTTATATGTTTATACAATTCACAACATAAGCAGCTCACAGTGACTTATTTAGAACAATAATAAAATAACTAAACATTGTAAATGTGGTCCCATTGCATATACTGCTGCTGCTGGAGAGGGGGGGGGGGGGAGTGAGAATAGTTAGGCTTCCACTTATTCTAAACCATGACATAGGACAATTCCCTTCCTCGCCACCATACTCTTCGCAGTCTTACTGATCCAGACAATTCCCTTCCTCGCCACCATACTCTTCGCAGTCTTACTGATCCAGACAATTCCCTTCCTCGCCACCATACTCTTCGCAGTCTTACTGATCCAGACAATTCCCTTCCTCGCCACCATACTCTTTGCAGTCTTACTGATCCAGACAATTCCCTTCCTCGCCACCATACTCTTCGCAGTCTTACTGATCCAGACAATTCCCTTCCTGGACGCCTTACTGTTACAGACAATTCCCTTCCTGGACCCCTTACTGTTCCAGACAATTCCCTTCCTGGTTACTATTCCAGATCCTTCCTCGCCGCCTTATTTTTCCAGACAATTTCCTTCCTCGCTGCCTTACTCATCTCATCATCTTATCTCATCATGTTCCTCTTGTACCTTGCGGTGTAGAGGTACACAATACCGTAACATTATGAAAATTGCCCGGCACCCATTTTTAGGAGGCTGGGGCGGGAAAACAAGTCAACCTTGTCTTTGATGCGACTTAACCCTGACCACTGGCTTGGTAGGCAAGCAAACAACAATGTCACCGTGAGTGCAACTCTTGGTGTATGGGCTCACAATCCGACCTTTAACTAGCTTATTTTTGGGTCTAAATTTCAGGTTATGATTTGTAAGAGTAATTTGAAGAGCATTTTGAAAGTTAGCTGGCTATACTCTAAATAGCGTATAATTCAGTGGTTCTCAACCGGTGGGAAATTCCCCCCCCCCCCCCCCCAAGGGAAATTGTAGAGTTTCCAGGGGGGAATTAAGATTATTTCAAGATCGCAAGATCGCGTTAATACAAGAACCAATTACTTGATATTGTTTTTCCCTCCATACTTTACGGTTCTGTACTTCTCGCCCTTCTGAAATTCGTTTTATAACGCAAGTAGACCCGCAAATCACGTTTTACGTAGACGTCTAGACTTGTTCTTGTATGTGTTATTAAATTTAGCTTCCATTTTTACGTATACTGTGTAGGCGGAAAGGGGGGAGGGGTGAATTTATAGGGAGGAAATACAAATAGGTTGGGGGGGGGGTGACATTCTGAACAAATGGTGAAGAGGTGCATGGGCCAAAAAGGTTGAGAACCAATGATATAGACGGTATGGTAGTTGAGACACACCAGAATGATGGTTTGCTAAGAGTGTAACAAACCTCTCCTTTTTTTTCTCTCTTCCTCTTCTTCTTTCATTAGCTTGAAATTTGTCTATATCTGCTATGTCTTCTTTAGTTCAGTAAGTGGTCTACAGAGTTTATCTTTCACTGTTGTTTCTCTAGGCCAAAAGGTTTGCCTAGATATGTCGTACTTCTCTTTAAGCTGCATCTTGCGACCAAGAAAACAAAACGGTGAATAATTAAAACAGTATGCCAGAATATAGAAACTTACTTGGGTATGGGATATCCGCTCATGATTTATGGTAAAGATGGTCCGACTGTTTCTGTGCTTGATATGTTCTTATGGTTTCTTTAGTTTATATACTTGATATGTTCTTATGGTTTCTTTCAGCTTGTCTTATAAACTAATCGACTGATTTTAACAGCTTATTTCTTATTAGTTTCCTTGTGCATAAAATGTTGTCACGTGTTACATCAGCTGGCTAGTTTATATTTGCCTTCGTTACAATACCACGCTATTTATAAACTACACGGAGTCGGTTATCATGTGATAAGATAAAAGTCACCACTGAACTACACACGCACCAAAGAAAAAAGTGTATTGCTATCTGGTAATAAACGAATTGCTAGGTGAAAGTGTCATAGTTCGCATTTTGTTATCACATTCTTATCAGGGCAACTTAGACATGTAATACTGGTTAACCCTTTCTTACTATTGTTACTTGTAAATGTAACACTGGTAATTCTTTTTTACCCTAGGTAACTGTTGTTGTCATGGACAATCAGTAGATTATGCGGGAGCTATAGAGATGTGATTTCATAGTAGAATGATGAGATCAATTTTGGGCAGGGTTTGGTCATTTTTGGGTCAGTTTTTTGGGAATGGGGCCCTTTTTGGGTAAGGGTTGGTCTTGTTTTAAGTGGGTTGGTCATTTTGATCAGTCGGTTGGTCATTTTGGTCATCTGTTGGTCATTTTAAAAACTTTTGGCCCAGGGTTGTTCATTTTCCGGGTTGGTCATTTTTGGTCATTCCCGGTTTTGGTTCAGGGGCCCATTTTGGGGTCATGTTTGGTCATTTTGGTCATTTGGTTACGTTGGGTTCATGTTGGTCATTTTGTTCATTTGGGGGTTGGGTTCATGTTGGTCATGTTGGTCATGTTGGTCAGTCTTTTTGGTCATTTTTGGTCAGTCGGTTGGTCATTTGGTCAGTCTTTTTTGGTCTTTTTGGTCTGTTGGCCCACGTTGGTCATTTTGGTCAAATTAGTCTGTTGTTCAGGGGGTTTGGGTTTTCATGTTGGTCTTTGGGGGGTTCAGGGTTGTTCAGTAAATTTTGGTAAATTTTGGTCATTTTGGGTCGGGCGATTGGCCCAAGGGTTGGTATGATGGTAAATGTTGGCCCAGTCAGTTGGTAAATTTGGTCATGTTGGTCATGTTTGGTTCATCTTTGGGTCATGGGGGTTCATCATAGCCCGGGGTTTTTTCCTTGTTTGGTCTTTGTTTGGTCATGTTGGGTCATGAGGGTTCTTTTTGGGTTCAAAATTGGTCATGAGGGTCATTTTTGGCCCATGAGGGTTTCATTTTTTTTTCATGATGGTCGGGTCAGTTGGTCATTTGGGGCATGTTTTTTCTTGTTGGTAAAGTTGGCCCATGTTTGGTCATGTTGGTCATTTTTGGTCATTTTTGGTCATGATGGCCCCATGTTGGTCATTTTGGTCTTTGTTTGGCCCATGTTGGTCATGTTGGTCTTTATGGGTCTTTCATTTGGGTAATGTTGGCTTTTTTCTTTTTTGGTAAATTTTTTGGTCTAAAAAGGCCCATGTTGGCATTTTCGGCCCATTGTCGGTCATTTTGGTCATTTTTTGTCTTTTCGCATTTTTGGTCAGGGAGGGTCATTTTGGTCATGTTGGTCAGGGTTGGTCATGTTTGTCATGAGGGTCATGTTGGTCAGGGTTTGGTAGGTTGGTCATGTTTGTCTTTTTGGGTCATGTTTGGTAAAGGTTGGCCCCCCGGGTTGGTCATTTTTGGTCATAAAAATGGTCATTTTTGGTCATTTTGGGTTTCCTGTTGGTCAGTAAATTGGTCATGTTTTCTTTTGGGTCAGTTTTTTGGGTCATGTTGGTCATTTTTGGTCATTTTGGTCGTTTTGGGTCATGAGGGGTCATGTTGGTCAAAATTGGGGTCAGCCCCAAAGTTGGTCATGTTGGTCATTTTTTGGTCAGTCAGTATGGGGGGTTTGGCCCATTTTGGTCAGTCATTTTGGTCATTTTTGGTCATGTTGGTCGGGTCGGGGGTCATGTGGTCAGTCAGTTGGGTAAAATTTTGGGATTTTTGGTCCAGAAGTTTTTTTCATGAGGGTTTCATGAGGTCTTGTTGGTAAATTTTTTGGCCCAGGGTTGGTCAGGGTTGGGTTTTCAGTAGTTATTCTTTTGGGTCATGTTGGTCTTGTTTTTCGGGTGGGTTTTGGTAAAGGGCAAAAAGAAATGGGGGTTTTATCCCTTTTACTCCCTAAAAAATTTTCTTTTTTCCCTGCTGCTGTGGGTTGCTGCTGCCCCTCCCCTCCTCCCCTCCCCCTTTTTCTTTTTCTTCTTTTCTTCTTCTTCTTCTTCTTTTTCTTCTTCTTCTTCTTTTTCTTCTTCTTTTTTCTTCTTCTTCTTTTTTTTCCACTTTTAGGCGCCCACTATGAATAAATGAAAAGAAAGCAGAGTCAACTTAAGCTTGTTGATATCCCCATAGAGTTTGTCCTCAAATGGGAGTGTGTATGCCAAAATGTTTGTTTGAAAATGTTGGACACAATGTCTAGCTATCATGTTACCAGTTCCACTGTCACATCCACGTTTTAACCCATTTATATTGTACACTAGGACCCGGCCCGGCTTCGCCCAGGCCTTTGCGGGGATCTATCTATTACTATCTATTATCTATCTATTATTATCTATCTACTATCTATCATCTATCTATCTATTATCTATCTATCTATTATCTATCTATCTATCTATCTATTGCTGTCTGTCTGTCTGTCTGTCTGTCTGCGTCTGTCTGTTGTCTTTTGTCTGTCTGACCCGGCCCGGGTTTCCCCCAGCTCCTGGTGGGGAGCTTCATTTAAATTTCTAAGTTGTCAAAAAGCTCCCTTTCCCCGTCTGTCTGTCTGTCGTCTGTCGTCTGCTGTTTGTCTGTCTGTCTGTTGACCCGGCCCGGCTTCATCCAGTCCCGGCGGGGAGCATCTCATTTAATTCAATAAGTAGTCTTAAGCTCCCTTTCCCGATCCCGTCTGTCTGTCTGTCTGTCTGTCGTCTGACCCGGCCCGGTTCGCCCGCTCCTGATGGGGAGCATCTCTTTTATTCATAAACATCATATAATTCCCTTTCCGACTGTCTGTCTGTCTGTCTGTCTGTCTGTCTGTTGTTTGTCTGTTTTTGACGACCCGGCCCGTTTTCTGTTGCTGCTCCCTGCTGCCCGTCCGTCCGTCCGTCCCCCTCCGTCTATCCCACCCTCCTATTATGGGGTCAGATCTATCTATCTATCTATCTATCTATCTATCTATCTATTGTCTATCATCTATCATCTATCTATCTATCTATCTATCTATCTATATTATCTATCTATCTATCTATCTATCTATCTATCTATCATCTATTATAGCCAGGGGACTTAATCTAAGATATAGCAATGCTACAAAAAGTTATGTCCCTTTATAAAAAATTTTCTTATTTTAAAAGGGGGAAATTACAAAATTAAATTTAGTAAGTAAATAACTGTTTGTACAGTAAAAAAACTATGACATTTGGGCTGCACGGCAATGAAAAAAAAAACATGTAGAAAATTTTCATCTCAATCGGATGGACCGTTATCGAATGCATAAAATACCCCCACCCCCCAAAAACATACATACTATTTTATATATATATGATATATGACATGCTTATATGTTTAAAATTTCACAAATAAGAGCTCACAGTGCTTATTTAGAACAATAATAAAAAAAACTAAACATTGTAAATGTGGCCCCATTGCAAAACTGCTGCTGTGGAGGGGGGGGGGGGGGGGAAGTGAGAATAGTTAGGCTTCCCCTTATTCAAACCCCACGACATAGGACAATTCCCTTCCTCGACCATATCTTCGCGTCTTACTGATCCAGACAATTCCCTCCGGGGCGCCTTACTTTTCCAGACAATTCCTTCCTCGCCGCCATAGTCCATACTCTTCGCAGTCTTCCGATCCAGAAAATTCCCCTTTCCTCCCCCACCAACTCTTCGCAGTTTAACTGACCCCAGAAAATTTCCCCTTCCTGGGCCCCTTACTTTTCCCAGAAAATTTCCCTTCCTCGCCGCCATAGTCCTATCTTCGCAGTTTTACTGATCCAGACAATTCCCTTTCGCCGCCATACTCTTCGCAGTCTTACTGATCCAGACAATTCCCTTCCGGGGCCCCTTTACTGTTTCAGAAAATTTCCTTCCCTGGACGCCTTACTGTTCCAGAAAATTTCCCTTTCCCCGGTTACTTTTCCCAGAAATTTCCCCTTTCCCCCGCGGCCTTATTTTTTCAGACAATTCCTTCCTCGCTGCCTACTCATCTCATCACTTAGTCATCATGTTCTTGTACCTTGGGGTTTTAGGGTACACAATACCGTAACTTTATGAAAATTGCCCGGCCCCATTTTTAGGAGGCTAGGGGGGGAAAAAAATACCTTTTCTTTGATGCGACTTAAACCCCGACCACTGGTTGGTAGGCAAGCAAACAAAATGTCAAAGTAGGGAACTCTTGCTGTAGGGGTCACAATCCACTTTTTTAAATACTTATTTTGGGGCTAAATTCAGGTTATTTTTTGTAAGAGTAATTTGAAGTCATTTTGAAAATTTGCTGGTTACTCTAAATAGCGTAATATCAAGGGGTTTTCAACGGTGGGAAGTCTCTCTTCCCCCCCCCCCCCCAGGGAAATTGTAGAGTTTTTAGGGGGGAATTAAGATTTTTTTCAAGATCGAAAAATCGCGTTATACAAGAACCCTTACTTGATATTGTTTTTTTCCCCCCATACTTTACGTTTCTGTACTTCCGCCCTTCTGAAATTCGTTTTATAACGCAAAACAGACCCGCAAAAACACGTTTTTGTAGCGTCTAGACTTTTCTTGTATGTGTTATTAAATTTAGCTTCCTTTTTACCCTATACTGTGTAGGGGCAAAGGGGGGAAGGGTGAATTTAAGGGGGAAATACAAATAGGTAGGGGGGGGGGGGTGACATTTTTGAACAAATAGTGAAGGGGTGCATGGGCCAAAAAAAGGTTTAGAACCAATGATATAGACGGGATGGGATTTTGGGCACACCAAATGATCATGGTTTGCTAAGAGTGTAACAAACCTCTCCTTTTTTTTCTCTCTTCCTCTTCTTCTTTCATTAGCTTGAAATTTGTCTATATCTGCTATGTCTTCTTAGTTCAGTAAGTGGTCTACAGAGTTATCTTTCACTGTTGTTCTCTAGGCCAAAGGTTTGCCTAGATATGTCGTACTTCTCTTTAAGCTGCATCTTTGCGACCAGAAAACAAAACGGTGAATAATTAAAACAGTATGCCAGAATATAGAAACTTACTTGGGTATGGATATCCGCTCATGATTTATGGTTAAAGATGGTTCCGACTGTTTCTGTGCTTGATATGTTCTTATGGTTTCTTTAGTTTATATACTTGAGATGTTCTTGCGGTTTCTTTGGTTTATATACTTGATATGTTCTTATGGTTTCTTTCAGCTTGTCTTATAAACTAGTCGACTGATTTTAACAGCTTATTTCTTATTAGTTTCCTTGTGCATAAAATGTTGTCACGTGTTACATCAGCTGACTAGTTTATATTTGCCTCCGTTACAATATCACGCTATTTATAAACTACACGGAGTCGGTTATCATGTGATAAGATAAAAGTCACCACTGAACTACACACGCACCAAAGAAAAGTGTATTGCTATCTGGTAATAAACGAATTGCTAGGTGAAAGTGTCATAGTTCGCATTTTGTTATCACATTCTTATCAGGCAACTTAGACATGTAATATTGGTTAACCCTTTCTTACTATTGTTACCTGGACATGTAACACTGATAATTCTTGTTTACCCTAGGTAACTGTTGTTGTCATGGACAATCAGTAGATTATGCGGGAGCTATAGAGATGTGATTTCATAGTAGAATGATGAGATCAGTGGTTGGGCACGGTGGTCATGTTGGTCAGTTTGTTGGGCATGCTGGTCATGTTGGTAACGTTTGGGTTTTTGTTAAGTCGGTTGGTCATGTTGATCAGCGGTTGGTAGTTTGGGCAGTTTTGGTCATGTTTGTAAAAAATGGGCAGTTGTTGCGGGGGGTCGTTGATCAGTCGGTTGTTTCATGGTCATTTTGGTCAGTCGTTGGTCATGTTGGTCAGCCCTTTGGGTCATTTTGGGGTTAGGGGTTAGTCATGTTGATCAGTGGGGGTTGGTCGGGTCATTTGGGTTTCAAATTGGGTTCAGTCAGTTGGTCATGTTGGTCATGTTAGTCATGTTTGTCAGTGGGTTTTGTCATTTTGGGTCAGTCGGTTAGTCATGTTTTTCATTTGGTTGATCATTTTGGTAAAGTATTTGGGTTCCTGTTAGTCTTGTTGGTCAGTGGGTTTGGGCCCCATGTTTGGTCAGTTGGTTATTTCATGTTGGTCAGTCGGTTGGTTTTTTGGGGTTCTTTGGGGTTAGTCATGTTATTTCATGTTGGTCGGTTGGTTGGGTCATGTTGTCATGTTGGTAAGTTGGTCAGGATGGTCATGTTGTCATTTTTGGGTCATGTTTGGTCATGATGGTCATGTTGGTCATGTTGGTCATGATGGTCATGTTGGTCAGGTTGGTCATGATGGTCAGTCAGTTGGTCATGTTGGTCATGTTTGTCTTGTTGGTCATGTTGGTCATGATGGTCATGTTGGTCATGTCGGTCATGTCGGTCATGTGGTCATGTTTGTCTTGTTCGTCATGTTGGTCATGATGGTCATGTTGGTCATGTTGGTCATGTTGGTCATGTTTGTCATGATGGTCATGTTGGTCATGATGGTCATGTTGGTCATGTTGGTCATTGTTGGTCATGATGGTCATGTTGGTCATGTTGGTCATAATGGTCAGTCAGTTGGTCATGTTGGTCATGTTGGTCAGTCAGTTGGTCATGTTGGTCAGTCAGTTGGTCATGTTGGTCATGTTGGTCGTGTTGGTCATGATGGCATGATGGTCATGTTGGTCATATTGGTCAGTCAGTTGGTCATGTTGGTCATGTTGGTCAGTCAGTTAGTCATGTTGGTCATGTTGGTCAGTCAGTTGGTCATGTTGGTCATGTTGGTCAGTCGGTTGGTCATGTTGTCAGTCAGTTGGTCATGTTGGTCATGTTGGTCAGTCAGTTGGTCTTGATGGTCATGTTGGTCATGTTGGTCATGTTCGTCATGATGGTCATGTTGGTCATGATGGTCAGTCAGTTGGTCATGATGGTCATGTTGGTCATGTTGGTCCTTTGGTCATTTTGGTATGTTGGTCAGTCTTTGGTCATGTTGGTCAGTGGTTAGGTCATGTTGGTCAGTCAGTTGGTCATGTTGGTCATGTGGTCTTTCCCCTTTGGTCATCATGGTATGTTGGTCATTGGTCATGGGGTCATGTGGTCATGTTGATAGTCATTTTGGGGTCTTTTGGGTCATTGGTCAGTCGTTGGTCATGTTGGTCAGTTTTGGCATTTTGGGGTCATGTTGTCATGGGGTCATTTTGTTTGGTCAGTCGGGGTTTTTTGGTTTTTTGTCATGTTGGTCATTTTTAGTGGTCGTTGGTCAGGTTTGGTCATTTTGTCATGTTGGTCATGTTGGTAAAATTGGTCGTCAGTTGGTCATGTTGGTATTTTG
The DNA here is from genome assembly GCA_014155875.1 of Cepaea nemoralis. NCBI lineage: Eukaryota > Metazoa > Mollusca > Gastropoda > Stylommatophora > Helicidae > Cepaea > Cepaea nemoralis. The sequence goes on from JACEFZ010009450.1 coordinate 349,522, forward strand.
GGTCAGTCATTTGGGCATGTTGGTCAGTCAGTTGGTCATGTTGGTTTGGGGTTGGTCATGTCAGTGGTATTTGGTCATATTGGTCAGTCAGTTGGTCATGTTGGGGGGGGGTTTTTTTGGGGGGTTTTGGGGTCATTTGGGTATTTTGGTCATTTTGGGTCAGTCGGTTGGTATTTTGGTAGTCGTTGGCATGTTGGTCATGTTGGTGTGTGGTTTGTGGTCATGTTGGTCTGTTGGTCTGTTGTATTGGTATGTTGGTATGTGGTCGTGTTGGTCAGGGGGATGTTGGTCATGTGGCATGTGGTCATGTTGGTCATGTTGTTCATGGTTGGTCATGTTGGTCATGGTCTTTTGGGTCATCGTGGTATGTTGGTCATGTGGTCATTTTGGGTGGTCTTGGTCATGTTGGTCTGTGGTCATTTTGGTATGTTGGTCTGGGGTCATGTTGGTCAGTGGGTTTTGGTCATGTGGTCATGTTGGTCATGGGGGGTCAGTCATTTGGTTTTTGGGTCATTTTTGTCATGTTGGTCATATGGTCTTTTGGGGGTTTTTTTATGTGGTCATGTTGGTCATGTTGGTCAGTGGTAGTCAGTTGTCATGTTGGTCATGTTGGTCAGTCAGTTTCATGTTGGTCTTTGGTCATGTTGGTCATGTTGGTCAGTTGTTTGGGTCATGTTTGGTCAGTCGGTTGGTCATATTGGTCAGTCAGTTGGTCATGTTGGTCATGTTGGTCATGTTGGTCAGTCAGTTAGTCATGTTGGTCATGTTAGTCAGTCAGTTGGTCATGTTAGTCATGTTGGTCAGTCGGTTGGTCATGTTGGTCAGTTGGTTAGTCATGTTGGTCAGTCAGTTGGTCATGTTTGTCAGTCAGTTTGTCATGTTCAGTCGGTTAGTCAGTCAGTTGGTTGTTAGTCATGTTAGTCATGTTGATCAGTCGTTTGGTCATGTTGATCAGTCAGTTGATCATGGTCATGTTGGTCAGTCGGTTGGTCATGTTGGTCAGTCAGTTGGTCATGTTGGTCATGTTAGTCATGTTGATCAGTCGGTTGGAGAGTCAGTTGGTCATTTTGGTCAGTCAGTTGGTCATGTTGGTCATTTTAGTCATGTTGGTCAGTCGGTTCGTCATGTTGTTCAGTAGGTTAGTCATGGTGTCAGTCAGTTGGTCATGTTGGTCAGTCAGTTGGTCATGTTAGTCTTGTTGGTCAGTCGGTTGGTCATGTTGGTCAGATGGTTAGTCATATTGGTCAGTCAGTTGGTCATGTTGGTCATGTTGGTCATGATGGTCATGTTGGTCATGTTGGTCATGATGGTCATGTTGGTCATGTTGTTCAGTCGGTTGGTAATGTTGGTCATGTTGGTCATGTTTTTCAGTCGGTTGGTCATGTTGATCAGTCGGTTGTTCATGTTGGTCATGTTGGTCATGTTAGTCATGTTGATCAGTCGGTTGATCAGTCAGTTGGTTATGTTGGTCAGTCAGTTGGTCATGTTTGGCATGTTAGTCATGTTGGTTAGTCGGTTCGTCATGTTGGTCAGTCAGTTAGTCATGTTGTCAGTCGGTTGGTCATGTTGGTCAGTCAGTTGTTCATGTTAGTCTTGTTGGTCAATCGGTTGGTCATGTTGGTCAAGTTGTTAGTCATGTTGGTCAGTCGGTTGGTTATGTTGGTCAGTCAGTTGGTCACGTTAGTCATGTTGGTCAGTCGGTTGGTCATGTTGGTCATGTTAGTCATGTTGGTCAGTTGGTTAGTCATGTTAGTCATGTTGGTCAGTTGGTCATGTTAGTCATGTTGGTCAGTCACATGGTCATGTTAGTCATGTTGGTCAGTTGGTTAGTCATGTTGGTCAGTCAGTTGGTCATGTTGGTCAGTCAGTTGGTCATGTTAGTCATGTTGGTCAGTCGGTTGGTCATGTTGGTCAGTTGGTTAGTCATGTTGGTCAGTCAGTTGGTCATGTTGGTCAGTCAGTTGGTCATGGTCAGTCAGTTAGTCAGTCAGTTGGTTATGTTAGTCATGTTAGTCATGTTGATCAGTCGGTTGGTCATGTTGATCAGTCAGTTGATCATGGTCATGTTGGTCAGTCGGTTGGTCATGTTGGTCAGTCAGTTGGTCATGTTGGTCATGTTAGTCATGTTGATCAGTCGGTTGGTCAGTCAGTTGGTCATTTTGGTCAGTCAGTTGGTCATGTTGGTCATGTTAGTCGGTTGGTCAGTCAGTTGGTCATTTTAGTCAGTCAGTTAGTCATGTTGGTCAGTCGGTTCGTCATGTTGGTCAGTCGGTTAGTAATGTTGTCAGTCAGTTGGTCATGTTGGTCAGTCAGTTGGTCATGCTAGTCTTGTTTGTCAGTCGGTTGGTCATGTTGGTCAGTTGGTTAGTCATATTGGTCAGTCAGTTGGTCATTTTGGTCATGTTGGTCATGATGGTCATGTTGGTCATGATGGTCATGTTGGTCATGTTGTTCAGTCAGTTGTTAATGTTGGTCATGTTGGTCATGTTTTTCAGTCGGTTGGTCATGTTGATCAGTCGGTTGGTCATGTTTGTCATGATGGTCGTGTTGGTCATGTTGGTCATGTTGGTCATGTTGGTCGTGTTGGTAATATTGGTAATGTTGGTAATGTTGGTCGTGTTGGTCATGTTGGTAATGTTGGTCATGTTGGCCATGTTGGTCATGTTGGTCATGTTGGTCATGTTGGTCATGTTGGTCATGTTGGTCGTGTTGGTCATGTTGGTAATGTTAGTCATGTTGGTCATGTTGGTCATGTTGGTCATGTTGGTCATGTTGGTCGTGTTGGTCATGTTGGTAATGTTGGTCCTGTGGTCATGTTGGTCAGTCGGTTGGTCATGTTGGTCATGTTGGTCATGTTGGTCATGTTAGTCATGTTGATCAGTCGGTTGATCAGTCAGTTGGTCATGTTGGTCAGTCAGTTGGTCATGTTTGGCATGTTAGTTATGTTGGTCAGTCGGTTCGTCATGTTGGTCAGTCGGTTAGTCATGTTGTCAGTCGGTTGGTCATGTTGGTCAGTCAGTTGTTCATGTTAGTCTTTTTGGTCAATCGGTTGGTCATGTTGGTCAAGTTGTTAGTCATGTTGGTCAGTCGGTTAGTCATGTTGGTCAGTCAGTTGGTTATGTTAGTCATGTTGGTCAGTTGGTTAGTCATGTTGGTCAGTTAGTTGGTCATGTCGGTCAGTCAGTTGGTCATGTTAGTCATGTTGGTCAGTCGGTTGGTCATGTTGGTCAGTTGGTTAGTCATGTTGGTCAGTCAGTTGGTCATGTTGGTCAGTCAGTTAGTCATGGCCAGTCGGTTAGTCAGACAGTTGGTTATGTTAGTCATGTTAGTCATGTTGATCAGTCGGTTGGTCATGTTGATCAGTCAGTTGATCATGGTCATGTTGGTCAGTCGGTTGGTCATGTTGGTCAGTCAGTTGGTCATGTTGGTCATGTTAGTCATGTTGATCAGTCGGTTGGTCAGTCAGTTGGTCATTTTGGTCAGTCAGTTGGTCATGTTGGTCATGTTAGTCATGTTGGTCAGTCGGTTCGTCATGTTGGTCAATTGGTTAGTCATGTTGTCAGTCAGTTCGTCATGTTGGTCAGTCAGTTGGTCATGCTAGTCTTGTTGGTCAGTCGGTTGGTCATGTTGGTCAGTTGGTTAGTCATATTGGTCAGTCAGTTGGTCATGTTGGTCATGTTGGTCATGATGGTCATGTTGGTCATGTTGGTCATGATGGTCATGTTGGTCATGTTGTTCAGTCGGTTGGTCATGTTGGTCATGTTGGTCATGTTTTTCAGTCGGTTGGTCATGTTGATCAGTCGGTTGGTCATGTTGGTCATGTTGGTCGTGTTGGTCATGTTGGTCACGTTGGTCATGTTGGTCATGTTGGTCGTGTTGATCATGTTGGTAATGTTGGTAATGTTGGTCGTGTTGGTCATGTTGGTAATGTTGGTCATGTTGGCCATGTTGGTCATGTTGGTCATGTTGGTCGTGTTGGTCGTGTTGCTCAAGTTGGTAATGTTGGTCATGTTGGTCGTGTTGGTCATGTTGGTCGTGTTGGTCATGTTGGTCATGTTGGTCATGTTGGTCATGTTGATCATGTTGGTCATGTTGGTCATGTTGGTCATGTTGGTCATGTTGGTCATGTTAGTCATGTTGATCAGTCGGTTGATCAGTCAGTTGGTCATGTTGGTCAGTCGGTTGGTCATGTTGGTCATGTTGGTCGTGTTGGTAACGTTGGTCATGTTGGTCATGTTATTCAGTCAGTTGGTCATGTTGGTCAGTCGGTTGTTCATGTTGGTCATGTTGGTCATGTTGGTCATGTTAGTCATGTTGATCAGTCGGTTGATCAGTCAATTGGTCATGTTGGTCAGTCAGTTGATCATGTTTGGTATGTTAGTCATGTTGGTCAGTCGGTTCGTCATGTTGGTCAGTCGGTTAGTCATGTTGTCAGTCGGTTGGTCATGTTGGTCAGTCAGTTGTTCATGTTAGTCTTTTTGGTCAATCGGTTGGTCATGTTGGTCAAGTTGTTAGTCATGTTGGTCAGTCGGTTGGTTATGTTGGTCAGTCAGTTGGTCACGTTAGTCATGTTGGTCAGTCGGTTGGTCATGTTGGTCATGTTAGTCATGTTGGTCAGTTGGTCATGTTAGTCATGTTGGTCAGTCAGTTGGTTATGTTAGTCATGTTGGTCAGTTGGTTAGTCATGTTGGTCAGTCAGTTGGTCATGTTGGTCAGTCAGTTGGTCATGTTAGTCATGTTGGTCAGTCGGTTGGTCATGTTGGTCAGTTGGTTAGTCATGTTGGTCAGTCAGTTGGTCATGTTGGTCAGTCAGTTGGTCATGGTCAGTCGGTTAGTCAGTCAGTTGGTTATGTTAGTCATGTTAGTCATGTTGATCAGTCGGTTGGTCATGTTGATCAGTCAGTTGATCATGGTCATGTTGGTCAGTCGGTTGGTCATGTTGGTCATGTTAGTCATGTTGATCAGTCGGTTGGTCAGTCAGTTGGTCATTTTGGTCAGTCAGTTGGTCATGTTGGTCATGTTAGTCATGTTGGTCAGTCGGTTCGTCATGTTGGTCAGTCAGTTAGTCATGTTTTCAGTCAGTTGGTCATGTTGGTCAGTCAGTTGGTAATGCTAGTCTTGTTGGTCAGTCGGTTGGGCATGTTGGTCAGTTGGTTAGTCATATTGTTCAGTCAGTTGGTCATGTTGGTCATGTTGGTCATGATGGTCATGTTGGTCATGTTGGTCATGATGGTCATGTTGGTCATGTTGTTCAGTCGGTTGGTCATGTTGGTCATGTTGGTCATGTTTTTCAGTCGGTTGGTAATGTTGGTCATGTTGGTCATGTTGGTCATGTTTTTCAGTCGGTTGGTCATGTTGATCAGTCGGTTAGTCATGTTGGTCATGATGGTCATATTGGTAATGTTGTTCAGTCGGTTGGTAATGTTGGTCATGTTGGTCATTTTTTTTTCAGTCGGTTGGTCATGTTGATCAGTCGGTTGGTCATGTTGGTCGTGTTGGTAACGTTGGTCATATTGGTCATGTTATTCAGTCGGTTGGTCATGTTGGTCAGTCGGTTGGTCATGTTGGTCATGTTGGTCATGTTAGTCATGTTGATCAGTCGGTTGATCAGTCAGTTGGTCATGTTGGTCAGTCAGTTGGTCATGTTGGTCATGTTAGTCATGTTGGTCAGTAGGTTCGTCGTGTTGGTCAGTCGGTTAGTCATGTTGTCAGTCGGTTGGTCATGTTGGTCAGTCAGTTCATCATGTTAGTCTTGTTGGTCAATCGGTTGGTCAAGTTGGTCAAGTTGTTAGTCATGTTGGTCAGTCGGTTGGTTATGTTGGTCAGTCAGTTGGTCACGTTAGTCATGTTGGTCAGTCGGTTGGTCATGTTGGTCATGTTAGTCATGTTGGTCAGTTGGTTAGTCATGTTAGTCATGTTAGTCATGTTGGTGAGTTGGTCATGTTAGTCATGTTAGTCATGTTGGTCAGTCAGTTGGTCATGTTAGTCATGTTGGTCAGTTGGTTAGTCATGTTGGTCAGTCCGTTGGTCATGTTGGTCAGTCAGTTGGTCATGTTAGTCATGTTGGTCAGTCGGTTGGTCATGTTGGTCAGTTGGTTAGTCATTTTGGTCAGTCAGTTGGTCATGGTCAGTCAGTTAGTCAGTCAGTTTGTTATGTTAGTCATGTTAGTCATGTTGATCAGTCGGTTGGTCATGTTGATCAGTCGGTTGATCATGGTCATGTTGGTCAGTCGGTTGGTCATGTTGGTCAGTCAGTTGGTCATGTTGGTCATGTTAGTCATGTTGATCAGTCGGTTGGTCAGTCAGTTGGTCATATTGGTCAGTCAGTTGGTCATGTTGGTCATGTTAGTCATGTTTGTCAGTCGGTTCGTCATGTTGGTCAGTCGGTTAGTCATGTTGTCAGTCGGTTGATCATGTTGGTCAGTCAGTTGGTCATGTTAGTCTTGTTGGTCAGTCGGTTGGTCATGTTGGTCAGTTGGTTAGTCATGTTGGTCAGTCGGTTGGTTATGTTGGTCAGTTGGTTAGTCATGTTAGTCATGTTGGTCAGTTGGTTAGTCATGTTAGTCATGTTGGTAAGTTGGTCATGTTAGTCATGTTAGTCAGTCAGTTGGTCATGTTGGTCAGTGGTTAGTCCTGTTGGTCAGTCAGTTGGTCATGTTGGTCAGCACTGGTCATGTTAGTCATGTTGGTCAGTCGGTTGGTCATGTGGTCAGTTGTTAGTCATGTTGGTCAGTCAGTTGGTCATGTTGCTCATCAGTTGGTCATGGTCATAGCGGTTAGTCAGTCAGTGGTATTTAGTCATGTTGATCAGTCGGGGTCATGTTGATCAGTCGGTTGATCATGTTGGTCAGTCAGTTGGTCATGCTTGTTACGCTGGTCAGTCAGTTGGTTATGTGGTCAGTCGGTGGGTCAACCGGTGGGGTTGGTTGATTGGTTTGTTGTGAATCTTCTAGAAGACGGCGTTGTCACCCTAAGCCCGATGCATGTACGTTTAGGTTCGTCAGGGCCAGAGAAAGGAAGTACCATTCCACAGGGGACTGTTGTTACCATCTTTCTCCTTCCCCATGTCCAGACATCAGCGGGGTGGGCAAGACTGGTACTGGAACTCGTATCTGCAGAAAGGCATGTTAGAATGTAGCACAGTTCATGGCTCAGCGCAGCACACAATAGTTGGTTCGGATCGACTTGTAATTTACAGGTTTTAGATATTCCACCGTCAATAGACTCCAACTCAATGTCAAGATGAAAATATGTTCTTATACGGAGTTACTAGCGCCGTTGTGGGCGAGGTGATTAGGCGCTCGCCCGCCGACCGGTGGGCGTGTGGTTCGATCTACACTGGGCGATTCGAATTATAAACTGATTCAGTGCCAAAGTATAATATATCGCCAAATGTGACCTCCCATTTGGACAGAGGGACATTATATCGACATGCTAGTAGTGCACTGTGTTATTTGTTTTGTTTCGAGGTTTCTTCCACAATTTCAATGCTCCGTGAACAGAAAGAAGTTTTATAGTGTAAAATACTTGTTCATTCGATTGTGTACATGTTGGTCAAAACGAAACTTTTTGTTTGAAAAGTGACTTTGCCTCCCAGGTCGACCCTGCCTAACATGGGTACCAGAAAATGTCTCGGCAAGTACTAACTACAGAACCCACTAAGTAAACAGTGAGAATAAAACGTCCTAAGAAACCCCGAGATGGTTAACCGGTCAAAATGCCCGCAGAAGTCGGACGTGTCGGACTAACGGCGCAAGAACGCAGCTTTGCTGTAAACAGGCACAATGCAATAACATCCGAAAAAAAAAACTCTGGATGAACGAAGAAAAAGAAGAACCCACTAAGTGACGATTGGTCTATACAATGGTGACACGTGTCAAATGCCCCTTAAAAGGCTGTGATAGGGGGCCCATCCCCATTACCTTATTTGCTGGTTGGTCCGTCAAGATGATGATGGCCATTCAATTTCATCCATGGGGTTGAAAGTTTGCAGCGGTGAGTTCTAACATGGCTGGTTGGCCTAATTTGACTGGAAATATTCTGACAATGTGGGCAAAGAAAGCTTGACGTTCCAGAAGGAGGATCTCCGTGCCTTAGTTTTTTGTCCAGATGTTTTTCCACAGCTCTTGCAGTCATGTTTGATTCACAAGTGACTAGCCCCTTGTGAAATGATTTACGCCACGAATTTCGGTCTTTGGCAGTAGTCCCCCAAGTGTCGTGATGAATTCCTTATTTACAGAATTACTGACAACATGCGTTAGATTACCTGATGGCAGAAGGAGTTAAAAGTTCTTAGCCTGGATAAATTATTGCAACCGCCCCGTGACTCGTGAGTCACTGAAAGCATTGCGCACGAAGTAACAAACGAACTATGGCGGGTCGGTGATATCACCCAGTAAGACTGTATATGTTTTACAACACTTGTAGATAATACCATGACGCGGCAGATAATAATTGTATGTGGCAATGTATCGATAACCTCTAAATGTTGTTTAAAGATAACACAGCATAGACAATACTCCTTGTTTTACATATGTTATATATTTATAACATTACCTAATCCGCTGTCGTGTCTGGGATTCTTGTTTCTTCTTTGACTCCATATAACCCATTGGGACATTTGCCCTCAATCAACTCACGTTAAGCCTTCCTATCCTTAGCTATCACTTGCACTCTGCCCATGTCCTCCCCGTATTTGTTGCTGTTTTCTCCGCATCGCGACGTACCTCTTTTAGAAGAGCTTCCTTTCCTCTTGGTTCGCTTGGTTATTAATTTTCATTGTTCTTTTAATGTTGGCATGGTTGGTTGGATTGTGCAGCTAACGTTTTACTACTCCTTCGTCGCCTCTTATAACTTCCTGGCAGGTTAAAGTATGTTACTATTGGTTGTTTCCCTTAAGAGTCCTGGTAACACACGGACGGAAATGCCTTAATCGCCTCTTATGACACGGATAGCAGGCTACATTATTTCTATTCTTTGCTTCCCGTTAAGGTTTTTGGTAACACCGGGAGGTATCTATGATTGGTTATTGAGTCATAGATACAAAAGGGGAAGTAGTTAAAAGTTCAGGTATCTTCTTCTGCTGCCTGACATCTCCCAAAGGAGCATTGACTCTCAACCAGTGCACGCCAGTCCCTTTGTATAGATATCCATGACTGGTTGGATGTTGCAGCTAAAGCTGTCTACGGGATGAGACAGCCAGCCTCACGCTAATCCTTGTTTGTCGCCTCTTTCGACATGCTTCGTAGGTCACAGTGTTAATATTCTTGACTTCTCTACTGGGTCCTGGTAACACATTGACGGCTACAGTATATCATCATCATGTGCCATGTCGGTAAGCGTGGGCGGTCTTGTTTCTCCATCTTACACGATCACCAGAGTCGTAGATCAGCTCTGTGTTCTTTTCTCGACCATGCCACGCGGCCAAGCCATCCAGATATTTACTTGTCTGCCTTCCCCTTGTTCTTTTCCCCTTAATCGCACCAGTTTTCACTTTATTTCTTCTCATAATGCGTTCCAACAATTGTGACTGTCTACGTCTAATTTCTCTAATTAGTTTACGGTTTTCATGTTTCCTGTAGGACTTGCTCATTTGTTTTTCTGTCTGCCCGGGTAATCTTTGCATTTTCTTCAGAAACTACATTTTCACTGACATTAGATGTTTTTCACTTGTCTGTTTATTATTCCCGTCTCACATCTATACAAAGGTACAGGTTCTATGTAGCACTTCGACACTACACTGTGTATAGCAGCTGACAAAGCGTGTTTCACAATAAGGTATTTAGTATGTGAATGCTGATTTTACGAACGAAATCCACTACATGTAGTATCAAAAGTAAGACTAACATATGTTATTATTCCTGCAATATACAGAAATATACATACAATACGATATTTCTATATAAAATCTTTTTCCCCCACTGAGAATTAGAATTGTCAAACATGTTGTACATTCAACGCGTCTGTGTAGCACGGAGGCCCAAACAATGAACAAGCAATTAGAAAGTCGAACAGAGGCTCTGGAGAAGTGGGTATACAGGGGAATATGTCGTATTTCATGGAAACAAAAACAATCGAATTTAGAGGTTCTAGAAAAACTGGGAATGAAAAGAGAGTTGATGAAAGAAATTTAAAAAAAAGGGCAAGTTAAATATTTCGGCCCCGTTAAAAGATATTCTTCTTTCTTTTTCAGCGTTCCGAGCCATTGAGGTTCTTTGCTGCAGATACAATCCGTCTCCATTTCGTCTCTCTGGTGGACCTTCTCTTGCCAGTCGTTGATTCCAAGTGCTTGTAAGGTCTGTATATGTATTATCTCTCCACGCCTTCTTGGTTCTACCCTCGGGGTCTACGGTCATTTATTTCCTGAGTGGTAAGCGAGTTTTGTTTCCCTATTATCTTTCCATTCTTTCTATATGCCCCAGCCATTGTAGTCTAATAGCCTCATGATACCAGTGATTAGCGGGGACATTAAACAGATCATAAATATAAAAGATATAGCACTCTTATAAAAACCATACTGGAGGGTGAGGTTGAAGCAAGAGATAGACAATGTCACAAATGGGACGATAATATCAGGAAATGGACCAACAAAAGTCTAATAGAATGTACAATCAGGCGAGAGACAGACAGTGTTAGAGATCAATTGCAGCCAACTTTCATTGTGGAGACGGCGTCTGATTGAAGTGATTAATTTTTTGTTTCCTGCTATAAGTAAACCCAAAAAAATATTTAGAAATTTCACTGATACGTGTGAAGACAAAGCCTGATGCTGACTATAATATTGATTACGTCCATTATGTTGATATGTAGATGTAAGATTGAAAAGAGAAAAGGGAAGTTAGGAACATTACACTAAACAAAGATCACATACTCCAAGACTGCCCAAATACGACATATCTAGGCAAATCTTCTGGCCTGGAGAAACAAGTGGAAGAAATACTTTATCTGACCGAGATATGTGGAGATGCATGAGCGCCTCCGCCGTTTGGCACGGCACATGATGATGCTGAATAGTGGACGTAGTAATTATACTAGCTGTAAACGTTGTAGTAGAATCGGGAGGATTAACAATTGTAGCAGCCCACAGGTCATTGTGGCGGAAGTGGTAGTTGTAGTTGTGCTAAGTGGAATAGTAATTATAGTGGTTGCAGCAGCAGTAGAAGTGGTGATAGTGGAAGCATGAGTAGTGGTGGTAGTAGCTGTAGTAGATGTGGTGGTATAAGTAGTAGTAGCTGCATTAACAGCAGCAGCAGTAGTAGTGATCGTAGTAGCAGCAGCAGCAGCAGCAGCAGCAGTAGTAGTAGTAGTAGTAGTAGTAGTAGTAGTAGTAGTAGTAGTAGTAGTAGTAGTAGTAGTAGTAGTAGTAGTAGTAGTAGTAGTAGTAGTAGTAGTAGTAGTTGAAGGAGGAGAAGGAGCAGAAGCAGCTGGAGTATTAATAATATCTAGAATGGCAGAATTAAGTGAAGTCAATGTTTTTATCACCATTTTAATGCAACATTGTGGAAAATATACACGTTTTGCAAAATGTTATGCGAGTAAAATAATCAGTGTAAAGCATATTCCTCAAAATTTGTTACAATTCTATCATAATATGTGTAAATAATTAACATTAAAATGCGGTCCATAGGAATTGCTTAGGGAGTAGTGAGTGTAATTTCACAAATCCTGACATACTGGGTTGATCCCAGCTGACCCGGTCGTGAACAGTCTGTCACTGAAGTCAGGCCGTTTTGAAACTTTCTACTCCACTCATACACTTGCTGGACTGACAGGCATGCATCACCGCATTGGACCTTCATTCGCCGATGAATGTCTGTAGGTTACCCCTTCACTGATTAAAAAAACAAAACAAAACGGATAACACAACGCTGCTCCGCTTTGATGCATGTCAAAAGGGGAGCGGCCATCTTTAAACTGTCCTCATGACTCCACCATGTTCACCTGCACCATTATGTCAAGTGCTTAACACTCTTGACATTCTTAACAACAACAACACTGACAGGCTACAATGGCATGGTTATTGTAATTTTTAATCACGCTTTTAAGGTTTTCATTTGAATCCCCCTCGTAGATAGTAACTAGCCCTTACAGAATAAATCAAACAACGAAGACAAAGGCATAATATGGAATTAATACTGTCCCCACGGGAAGTGATTGAGCGTGGAGACCAAATAACAAAACATTCATAATGTTACTTATATTCAGAATGGCTCATCAGTCATACAATTTGCTTAATGGGAAGACTCTCAAATATTCATTATACTACGAGTAATTACTTACATATAACTGTTGTAGACTAATTCTGTGACTTAAATATACTTGTTGCAGATTAAATATCTGATACTAAAAATAACTCTTGTAAATTAATTATCTGACTTAATCAAAACAATGTTTTCCTATAAGTGAATTTAAATAACGAAGACACACATTCGTGTTGGTAACGTTGTCATTTTGGGTCATGTTATTCAGTCGGTTGGTCATGTTGGTCAGTGGTTGGTCATGTTGTCATGTTGGTCAGGGTAGTCATGTTGATCAGTCGGTTGATCAGTCAGTTGGTCATGTTGGTCAGTCAGTTGGTCATGTTGGTCATGTTAGTCATGTTGGTCAGTAGGTTCGTCGTGTTGGTCAGTCGGTTAGTCATGTTGTCAGTCGGTTGGTCATGTTGGTCGAGTCAGTTCATCATGTTAGTCTTGTTGGTCAACTCGGTTGGTCAGTTGGTCAAGTTGTTAGTCATGTTGGTCAGTCGGTTGGTTATGTTGGTCAGTCAGTTGGTCACGTTAGTCATGGTTGGTCAGGTCGTTGGTTCATGTTGGTCATGTTAGTCATGTTGTGTCAGTTGGTTAGTCCATGGTAGTCATGTTAGTCAGGTTGGTGAGTTGGTCATGTTAGTCCATGTTAGTCCAGGGTTGGTCAGTCAGTTGGTCATGTTTAGTCATGTTGGTCAGGTTGGTTAGTCATGTTGGTCAGGTCCGTTGGGTCATGTGTGGGTCAGTTCAGGTTGGTCATAGTTAGTCATGTTGGTCAGGTCGGGGTTTGGGTCATGTTGGGTCCAGTTGGTTAGTTCATTTGGTCAGGTCAGTTGGTCCATGGTCAGTCAGTTAGTCAGTCAGTTTGGTTATGTTAGTCCATGTTAGTCCCAATGTTGACTCAGTCCGGTTGGTCATGTTGATCAGTCGGTTGATCATGGGCCATGTTGGTCAGTCCGTTGGTCATGTTGGGTCAGGTCAGTTGGTCAGGTTGGTCATGTTAGTCATGTTGATCAGTCGTTGGTCAGTCAGTTGGTCATGTTGGTCAGTCAGTTGGTCATGTTGGTCATGTTAGTCATCTTTGTCAGTCGGTTCGTCATGTTGGTCAATCGGTTAGTCATGTTGTCAGTCGGTTGATCATGTTGGTCAGTCAGTTGGTCATGTTAGTCTTGTTGGTCAGTCGGTTGGTCATGTTGGTCAGTTGGTTAGTCATGTTGGTTTGTCGGTTGGTTATGTTGGTCAGTCAGTTGGTCACGTTAGTCATGTTGGTCAGTCGGTTGGTCATGTTGGTCATGTTAGTCATGTTGGTCAGTTGGTTAGTCATGTTAGTCATGTTGGTCAGTTGGTTAGTCATGTTAGTCATGTTGGTCAGTTGGTCATGTTAGTCATGTTAGTCAGTCAGTTGGTCATGTTGGTCAGTTGGTTAGTCATGTTGGTCAGTCAGTTGGTCATGTTGGTCAGTCAGTTGGTCATGTTAGTCATGTTGGTCAGTCGGTTGGTCATGTTGGTCAGTTGGTTAGTCATGTTGGTCAGTCAGTTGGTCATGTTGCTCAGTCAGTTGGTCATGGTCAGTCGGTTAGTCAGTCAGTTGGTTATGTTAGTCATGTTAGTCATGTTGATCAGTCGGTTGGTCATGTTGATATGTCGGTTGATCATGTTGGTCAGTCAGTTGGTCATGCTTGTTACGCTGGTCAGTCAGTTGGTCATGTTGGTCAGTCGGTGGGTCAACCGGTGGGTTGGTTGATTGGTTTGTTGTGAATCTTCTAGAAGAGGCGTTGTCACCCTAAGCCCGATGCATGTACGTTTAGGTCGTCAGGGCCAGAGAAAGGAAGTACCATTTCCACGGGGACTGTGTTACCATCTTCTCCTCCCCCATGTCCAGACATCAGCGGGGTAGGCAAGACTGGTACTGGGAACTCGCATCTGCGGAGAGGCATGTTAGGATGTAGCCAGTTCATGACTCAGCGCAGCACACAACAGTTGGCTCGGATTCGACTTGTAATTTACAGGTTTTAGATATTCCACCGTCAATAGACTCCAACTCAATGTCAAGATGAAATATGTTCTTATACGGAGTTACTAGCGCCGTTGTGGCGAGGTGATTAGGCGCTCGCCCACCGACCCGGTGGCCGTGGGTTCGATCTACGCTGGGCGGATTCGAATTATAAACTGATTCAGTGCCAAAGGATAATATATCGCCAAATGTGACCTCCCATTTGGACAGAGGGACAATATATCGACATGCTAGTGTCACTGTGTTATTTGTTTTGTTTCGAGGTTTCTTCCACAATTTCAATGCTCCGTGAACAGAAAGAAGTTTATAGTAAAATACTTGTTCATTCGATTGTGTACCATGTTTGGTCAAAACGAACTTTTTGTTTGAAAAGTGACTTTGCCTCCCAGGTCGACCCTGCCTAACATGGGTACCAGAAAATGTCTCGGCAAGTACTAACTACAGAACCCACTAAGTAACAGTGAGAATAAAACGTCCTAAGAAACCCCCGAGATGGTTAACCCGGTCAACAAATGCCCGCAGAAGTCGGACGTGTCGGACTAACGGCGCTAAGAACGCAGCTTTGCTGTAAACAGGCACAACGCAATAACATCCGAAAAAAAAACTCTGGATGAACGAAGAAGAAGAAGAACCCACTAAGTGACGATTGGTCTATACAAATGTGACCACATGTCAAATGCCCCTTAAAAGGCGTGATAGGGGGCCCCTTACTTCCTTATTTGGTGTTTGTCCGTCAAGAATGATGATGGCCATTCATTTCATCCAATGGGGTTGAAAGTTTGCAGCGGTGAGTTCTAAGATGGCTGGTTAGGCCTAATTTGACTGGAAATATTCCTTGACAATGTGGGCAAAGAAAGCTTGACGTTCCAGAAGGAGGATCTGCTGCCTTAGTTTTTTTGTCCAGATGTCTTTCCACAGCTCTTGCAGTCATGATTGATTCACAAGTGACTATCCCCTTGTGAAATGATTTACGCCACGAATTTCGGTCTTTGGCAGTAGTCCCCCAAGTGTCGTGATGAATTCCTTATTTACAGAATTACTGACAACATGCGTTAGATTACCTGATGGCAGAAGGAGTTAAAAGTTCTTAGCCTGGATAAATTATTGCAACTGTCCCGTGACTCGTGAGTCACAGCAAGCATTGCGCACGAAGTAACAAACGAACTATGGCAGCTCGGTGATATCACCCAGTAAGACTGTATATGTTTCACAACACTTGTAGATAATACCATGACGCGGCAGATAATAATTGTATGTGGCAATGTATCGATAACCTCTTAATGTTGTTTAAAGATAACACAGCATAGACAATACTCCTTGTTTTACATATGTTATATATTTATAACATTACCTAATCCGCTGTCGTATCTGGGATTCTTGTTTCCTCTATGACTCCATATAACCCATTGAGACATTTGCCCTCAATCAACTCACTTTAAGCCTTCCTATCCTTAGCTATCCCTTGCACTCTGCCCATGTCCTCCCATGTGCTGTTTTCTCCGCATCGCGTCGTACCTCTTTTAGAAGAGCTTCCTTTAT
Organism: Cepaea nemoralis; assembly: GCA_014155875.1. Lineage (NCBI taxonomy): Eukaryota > Metazoa > Mollusca > Gastropoda > Stylommatophora > Helicidae > Cepaea > Cepaea nemoralis. The sequence continues at coordinate 365,320 of JACEFZ010009450.1, forward strand.
ACTCCTTCGTCGCCTCTTATAACTTCCTGGCAGGTTAAAGTATGTTACTATTCGTTGTTTCCCTGGTAGTCCTGGGTCCTGGTAGCACACGGACGGAAATCCCTTAATCGCCTCTTCTTATGACACGGATGGAGGCTACATTATTTCTATTCTTTGCTTCCCGTTACGGTTTTCGGTAACACCGGGGTGTATCTGTGATTAGTTATTGAGTCATAGATACAAAAGGGGATGTGGTTAAAAGTTACGGTATCTGCTTCTGCCGCCTGACATCTCCCAAAGGAGCACTGACTCTCAACCAGTCCCTTTGTATAGATATCCATGACTGGTTGGATGTTGCAGCTGAAGCTTTCTACGGGATGAGACAGCCAGCCTCACGCTAATCCTCGTTTGTCGCCTCTTTCGACATGCTTCGTAGGTCACTGTGTTAATATTTTCTACCAGGTCCTGGTGACACATCATCATGTGCCATGTCGGTAAGCGTGGGCGGTCTTGTTTCGCCATCTTACACGATCACCAGAGTCGTGGATCAGCTCTGTGTTCTTTTCTCGACCATGCCACGCGGCCAAGCCATCCAGATATTTACTTCTCTGCCTTCCCCTTGTTCTTTCCCCCTTAATCGCACCAGTTTTCACTTTATTTCTTCTTATAACGCGTTCCAACAATTGTGACTGTCTACGTCTAATTTCTCTAATCAGTTTACGGTTTTCATGTTTCCTGTAGGACTTGCTCATTTGTTTTTCTGTCTGCCCGGGTAATCTTTGCATTTTCTTCAGAAACTACATTTTCACTGACATTAGATGTTTTTCACTTGTCTGTTTATTGACCCCGTCTCACATCTATACAAAGGTACAGGTTCTATGTAGCACTTCGACACTACACTGTGTATAGCAGCTGACAAAGCGTGTTTCGCAATAAGGTATTTAGTATGTGAATGCTGATTTTACGAACGAAATCCACTACATGTAGTATCAAAAGTAAGACTAACATATATGTTATTATTCCTGCAATATACAGAAATATACATACAACACGATATTTCTATATAAAATCTTTTTCCCCCACTGAGGATTAGAATTGTCAAATGTTTTGTACACTCAGCGCTTCTGTGTAGCACGGATGCCCAAACAATGAACAAGCAATTAGAAAGTCGAATAGAGGCCCTGGAGAAGTGGGTATACAGGGGAATATGTCGTATTTCATGGAAACAAAACCAATCCAATTTAGAGGTTCTAGAAAAATTGGGAATGAAAAGAGAGTTGATGAAAGAAATAAAAAAAAAGGGCAAGTTAAATATTTCGGCCCCGTTAAAAGATATAGCACTCTTATAAAAACCATACTGGAGGGTGAGGTTGAAGACAAGAGGTAGACAACGTCACAAGTGGGGAGATAACATCAAGAGATGGACGAACAGCAGTCTGATAGAATGTACAATCAAGGCGAGAGACAGACAGTGTTAGAGATCAATTGCAGCCAACTTTCATTGTGGAGACGGCGTCTGATTGAAGTGATTAATCTTTTTTGTTTCCTGCTATAAAGTAAACCCAAAAAAATATTTAGAAATTCACTGATACGTGTGAAGACAAAGCCTGATGCTGAATATATATAATATTGATTACGTCCCATTATGTTGATATGTAAATGTAAGATTGAAAAGAGAAAAGGGAAGTTAGGAACATTACACTAAACAAAGATCACATACTCCAAGACTGCCCAAATACGACATATCTAGGCAAATCTTCTGGCCTGGAGAAACAAGTGGAAGAAATACTTTACCTGACTGAGATATGTGGAGATGCATGAGCGCCTCCGCCGGTTGGCACGGCACATGATGATGCTGAATAGTGGAAGTAGTAATTATACTAGCAGTAAACGTTGTAGTAGAATCGGGAGGATTAACAACTGTAGCAGCCCACAGGTCATTGTGGCTGAAGTGGTAGTTGTAGTTGTGCTAAGTGGAATAGTAATTATAGTGGTTGCAGCAGCAGTAGAAGTGGTGATAGTGGAAGCATGAGTAGTGGTGGTAGTAGCTGTAGTAGATGTGGTGGTATAAGTAGTAGTAGCTGCATTAACAGCAGCAGTAGTAGTAGTGATCGTAGTAGTAGTAGCAGCAACAGCAACAGCAGCAGCAGCAGTAATAGTAGTAGTAGTAGTAGTAGTAGTAGTAGTAGTAGTAGTAGTAGTAGTAGTAGTAGTAGTAGTAGTAGTAGTAGTAGTAGTAGTAGTAGTAGTAGTTGAAGGAGGAGGAGCAGAAGCAGAAGCAGCTGGAGTATTAATAATATCTAGAGTGGCAGAATTAAGTGAAGTCAATGTTTTTATCACCATTTTAATACAACATTGTGGAAAATATACACGTTTTGCAAAATGTTATGCGAGTAAATATATATTCAGTGTAAAGCATATTCCTCAAAATTTGTTACAATTCTATCATAATATGTGTAAATAATAACATTAAAATGCGGTCCATAGGAATTGCTTAGGGAGTAGTGATCGTAATTTCACAAATCCTGACATACTGGGTTGATCCCAGCTGACCCGGTCGTGAAAAGTCTGTCACTAAACTTTCTACTCCACTCATACACTTGCTGGACTGACAGGCATGCATCACCGCATTGGACCTTCATTCGCCGATGAATGTCTGTAGGTTACCCCTTCACTGATTAAAGAAACAAAACAACGGATAACACAACGCTGCCCCTCTTTGGTGCATGTCAAAAGGGGAGCGGCCATCTTTAAACTGTCCTCATGACTCCACCATGTTCACCTGCACCATTATGTCAAGTGCTTAACACTCTTGACATCCTTAACAACAACAACACTGACAGGTTACAATGGCATGGTTATTGTAATTTTTAATCATGCTTTTAAGGTTTTCATTTGAATCCTTCTCGTAGATAGTAACTAGCCCTTACAGAATAAATCAAACAACGAAGACAAAGGCATAATATGGAATTAATACTGTCCCCCACGGGAAGTGGATTGAGCGTGGAGACCAAATAACAAAACATTCATTAATGTTATTTATATCAGAATGGCTCATCAGTCATACAATGTGCTCATAATGAGAAGACTCTCAAATATTCATTATACTACGAGTAATTACTTACGATATAACTGTTGTAGACTAATTCTGTGACTTACAATATACTTGTTGCAGATTAAATATCTGACTTACAACATAACTCTTGTAAATTAATTATCTGACTTAAATCAAAACAATGTTTTCCCTAAGTGAATTTAAATAACGAAGACACAAACCATAGATTGTACGATTTATTGCCTAGCATATTTCGCTGAAATAAAATGTATTATGCATGATTTGTGTCTTCGTTATCTGACTTAAGTAAAACATAAACGTTGTAGACTAATTTTCTGACTAACAATAAACATGTTGTAGATTAAATCTCTTGCTCCCCGGGAAGGTTAACCCGGTCAACAAATGCCCGCAGAAGTCGGATGTGTCGGCCTAACGGCGCAAGAACGCAGCTCTGCTGTAAACAGGCATAACGCAATCACATCCGAAAAAAAAACTCCAGATGAACGCAGAAGAAGAAGAAGAAGAAGAAGAAGAAGAAGAAGAAGAAGAAGAAGAAGAAGAAGAAGAAGAAGAAGAAGAAGAAGAAGAAATCTCTTGCTTACAACATAACTACTGAAGGCTAATTATCTGACTTACAACAAAACTGTTGTAGATTAATTCTATGACTTACAACATGACTGTTGAAGACTAATTCTTGGACTTACAACATAATTGTTATTGTTGTAGATGGATCCTCTGATTTAAGCAAAGCATAAATGTTATAGATTAATTCTCTGACTTACAATATAACTGTTGTGGATTAATTTTCTGACTTACAACATAGCTGACTTAAACAATACAAAACTGTTGTAGATTAATTTTCTGACTTACAAAATAACTGTTTAGGTTAATTCTATAATTTAAACACAACATAACAACTGTAGATTAATTCTCTGATTTAAATACAATATAACAGTTATAGACTAATTCTCTGACTTATATCATAACAAACAAAACATAAAATAATTTGTCCCAAAGCAGTTTGATGCTATGGGTCAGTGATATGATAGGGACAATCACACCTTGTAGGTCTGTATGCACGGAGGAATAGGTGTCCAATCTTTCACTCACTTTAGCAAGCGATGAGCCCAGCTGTCAAACCCACGTCAGACCTCGCTCATGACATTATGACTCCATTATAAATCATCACACACGCTGATCGTTTGTTATACATATCCAGCCTACAACAATGCTACATATAAATAACTTGTTTATTTATATTTTTATGTAATATTTTTCATCTCGTTGTGTCGGTTTGTGTTTGTTTATTCTGTGCTGACGAAGGTTTTAGCCGCAACGTTCATTTTGTTACTTGTAATTGTGTTCTAGTAAAGCTCACAATCTACTTCTCGTTTTCTGGTGATTCATTCGTGGCATTATCAGCACAGTTTGCTATAAACTTCGCTAGTGAGCCCATTTACATCATTATAATTGTGAGCTAATTCTCCAGCTTTAAAACAACACAACTGTCAAGGATAAATTCCCACGTATACTCTCTACAAGCCTTCATAAACTATCTAATTCTCCAGCTTTAAAACAACACAACTGTCAAGGATAAATTCCCACGTATACTCTCTACAATCCACCGTACACTAACTAATTCTCCAGCTTTAAAACAACACAACTGTCAAGGATAAATTCCCACGTATACTCTCTACAAGCCTTCATAAACTAATTCTCCAGCTTTACAACAATACAACTGTCAAGGATAAATTCCATCGCATATTCTCTACAAGCCTTCATAAACTATTGTTGAAAACAGGACATGTACTCAACCGAAAGTATATTGTAAAACATGATTTTAAACAAGTAATGAATGGCACCTTGCCGTCTTGACAGACGATAGTTTGTAAAATGGAATTTGACCTCAGCGTAGCTAAATCAATCAACCAATCATGTGCCATGCCGGAAAGCGTGGGCGGTCATGACTAAATGCCTGGGCTGAATTTAGAGACCATGTGTTACCCATGCAGCATGACCCCTCTCTCGGCCTGCCTAGTTTACTCCAGAGAAAAGGTAACACCAATACGTCTGGTACAGACAAGCTGCAGAAGCTGTCGGGTTAATAAAGCAATGCTCTAACTGTCCGTTTGTCGGAGCTTCCATTCTAGACAAGTTGATGACCAAGGCTTAGGGCCTGGTCTGTCCTGCCATGACATTTAGGTTTTGGGTTGTATTTCTGGCTTGTACCCTCCCAAATGTGCTTCTCCGCCCGAAACCGTTATGTGAAGACAATATATACACATGTCACCCGAGATACGGTGTTGAAGTCAGGGCCCTGTTGTCGTGTCTCGAGGTATACTGGATATATGGCGCTAACCCACATTTATATACACCAATGGCCACTCAATGGGGGATGTGGTCAATATCATGCTGGTCACTCATACTTCCCACGACACTTGTTTGTACTCAGTTTAGGCTGGGATCGACCTGAAGCATATGTCAATTTTTTTAACAGCTGCCTCTATGGGGATTTGAGCACATTACCTTAGGGCCGGCAGGAAAGAGTGCTAGCCACTGCACCACCACAGCTCCATACAGTGTTGTATTTATCACATACTATAACTGCACCACCACAGCTCCCATACAGTGTTGTATTTATCACATACTATAACTGCACCACCACAGCTCCCATACAGTGTTGTATGTATCACATACTCTAACTTCGCCACCACAGCTCCCATACAGTGTTGTATGTATCACATACTATAACTGCACCACCACAGCTCCCATACAGTGTTGTATTTATCACATACTATAACTGCACCACCACAGCTCCCATACAGTGTTGTATGTATCACATACTCTAACTTCGCCACCACAGCTCCCATACAGTGTTGTATTTATCACATACTATAACTGCACCACCACAGCTCCCATACAGTGTTGTATGTATCACATACTCTAACTTCGCCACCACAGCTCCCATACAGTGTTGTGTGTATCATATACTGTAACTTCACCACCACAGCTCCCATGCAGTATTGTACGTATCACATACTGTAACTGCACCACCACAGCTCCCATACAGTGTTGTATGTATGACATATTATAACTGCACCACCACAGCTCCCATACAGTGTTGTATTTATCACATACTATAACTGCACCACCACAGCTCCCATACAGTGTTGTATGTATAACATACTATAACTGCACCACCACAGCTCCCATACAGTGTTGTATTTATCACATACTATAACTGCACCACCACAGCTCCCATACAGTGTTGTATTTATCACATATTATAACTGCACCACCACAGCTCCCATACAGTGTTGTATTTATCACATACTATAACTGCACCACCACAGCTCCCATACAGTGTTGTATGTATCACATATTAAAACTGCACCACCACAGCTCCCATACAGTGTTGTATGTATCACATATTATAACTGCACCACCACAGCTCCCATACAGTGTTGTATGTATCACATACTGTAACTGCACCACCACAGCTCCCATACAGTGTTGTATTTATCACATACTATAACTGCACCATTACAGCTCCCATACAGTGTTGTATTTATCACATACTATAACTGCACCACCACAGCTCCCATACAGTGTTGTATGTATCACATACTCTAACTTCGCCACCACAGCTCCCATACAGTGTTGTGTGTATCATATACTGTAACTTCACCACCACAGCTCCCATACAGTGTTGTATGTATCGCATACTGTAACTTCACGACCACATCTCTCATACAGTCTTGTATGTATCACATACTGTAACTGCACCACCACAGTTCCCACACAGTGTTGTATGTATCACATACTGTAACTGCACCACCAGAGCTTACATACAGTGTTGTATGTATCACATACTATAACTGCACCATCACAGCTCCCATGTAATGTTTTATGTATCACATACTGTAACTGCACCACAACAGCTCCCATACAGTGTTGTATGTATCACATACTGTAATATCTTCAAGTGCCTTGTCAGCTAGCGTGGGAACTGATGCTCCTCCACATCTTGCCATCTCCAACAGAATGTATCAGTTCGTGTGATGATAGTTTTCCATACCACGATGAAAGATTCGTGAATCATTTCTAGTCATCTTTTTCTATTCTAATTTTCATAAATATGTCCAGTTGTTTCAATTTGTTCCAGTTTTCAGTCATTGGGTAGGGGTGGGTAAGTTGTGTGAGAAGTAAACTCTCAAGTATGTCTCAAATCTCTGTGATATGACCAGTGATGAGTAAGGGAAACCATTCATAACCTCTCCCCTCTACTGTCATGCAGGATCCTTTTAGACAAAGGATAATGGAGTGACACCGTAAACAAACCAGCATTAGGCAAGAGAACACCACTATTGTATCTATCCCTTGATGATCATGTTCATTCACAAATAATTTATATAATACCATTACAGCGAGACATAATCAGCGTGTTCTTTATTTCTTTGTTGAGCAATTAAAATGTTTTATGTGTGAGGAATGTATCACACTTAACATAACTTACAGGATGCGAATATTGAATAGTGGTATGTTATTAACTTGTTGCACTGAAACAGACTATGCAGTTTAAAATGTGTTCAATATGTGTATTTTATTTGTGTCAATTATTTTATCTCGTTTCTGTTCTCTACAGTTAGCTGTAGTCTTCCTCAAGAAGGTTTAAATATCCATCCCCTATAAGCGTTGGATCGACCTGCTAGAAACGTTGACATGATTTCTTTGCTTCACTGGTGTCAGCCATGTTGTTTTGAAGTATACATTTCACCACATAAGGGATCATACTCATTTAGTGATATGCTGTTTAACGAACTGACTGTACTTTGTCGACGGAATAATTTTCTCTTCTGTTTGACACTTTCATAAAACATTTTGGCTTGCTGTGAGTCATAAACTGGAGTGCCATCAGCTTTGAAAGCTTCTGGAGCCAAAGTAAATATTTCTGGAGAGGTCTCAGATGATGATGATGACTGGTCTTCAGTTGAAAACTCTCTGTTATTTGAAGTCATGATCAGTGGACTAGGTCTGGATGTTCTAGAACTAAGATTCCCTGCCAGTTTGGATGTTTGTGTCATCTGTGAAGAATCATTTGATTGTTGAATTGATGAATCAGGTTAATTGTTGAGCTGAAGAATCAGTTGATTGTTGAACCAAAGAAACAGGTGATTGTTGAAGCCACCTGAATCTGTTGATTGTTGAACTGAAGAATCAGTTTGATTGCCAGGTTGGTCATGAGAAATGACACTTGCATCATCTGCCGCGTCACAAGATGACTTAGAAGAGGCCGCTGAATTATGGGGGGATCTCATGAAATAAGCTTTTGCGAAGAATGGATTTGGAGGCTGACGTTTTTTAATTGTACACAGTTTCCTGAACATGCCATTTGTGTTGTCTGAGCTCAGGTTGGAGGGACCTGGTTTTGTCAGTAGAAGACAGTGTGTGTTTCTGGAGGGTTTTCATCCGCACGTTCCCTAGTTTTCCTCAGGGTTGCTTGTTCTGTCCCAGCTTATGTCCATTTTACTGCCTAGACTTGCATAACCAGAACTGGCGTGTAATCATGGTCAGTAGTTTCACTTGGAGTAAATTCTACCGTGCCAGGAAGTTTCAGCTTTGGTGATAGCAAAGGTCTTCTTGTGGGAGTTTGGTGTGCAGCAGAATCAGACACTGTTTCAGGGCATGTATTGTTAGAGATTGTAGTTTCCGCTGTGCCTCCTGGCATATCTTCGGAAGAGTTATTGTATTCAATACCTGGTGCAGCAGTTTCTGACAGTGACGGACACCTTTTGATCATTCATCTGTACGTCAAGGCCAACATTCTGGCTCATTGTTGAGTCAGTTTCATTCGTTGGAACCGCTTGTTGATTCTGAAGGACATTTTCAGCGCTATTTGAGGGTATACTGTTGATACTGTTAACATTTGTGGAGTCTGGGGACACGCTAGAATTTCTCACAGTGTCTTTCTTTGTATTCAGGATGTCATTGTGTCTGTCAGATCTATAAACACTTGCAGGATGAATATTCTTCTTTCTACAAATGTTTCTACAGAAGCATTCCATGCGCATGTCTCTTCGAGAGTTGAAGCAATCTGTTATTAGTAGATGAATTCTGTGAGATCTTATTCTCACACTGGGCAAAGGATGGACTTGTGGGCATCTCTCCATGAGTTGGGGTATGGAATGGCGTAGAGGTGTGTGAACCTGTGTAGATTGAATTTCTTTTTTCCATCCTTGAGACAAAGTGTTGCAGCTTCTGATGTTCTTTCATGCTGTTCTTTTGGAGCAACTCCATATTACTGGATTGTACTGGCAATCGTGGAGGTGCCTCCCTCTTATATGCAATTACTTCTTTTATGACCTAGACAAAAAGAAACATAATTAATGAATACACTTCCAAATATCTCTTTACTCGATATTTTTGTATTATTATTATTATCACATTTGTGTTATGTATTTACAGTATAGATGCAATATTTGAGTCTTTCAACCGAAACATCTGACTTCTTTTCGTTCCCAGTATATGTTGACTGGATTAGCCGTCCCGGATAGCTTCATAGAAAATTCCACTGCCTCAATGTGGTATCACCCAAATCAGTTCCTTTCAGTAGGGGATGCATCCAATAAAGCCCATATAGAACATCTAGATGTATGCCATTCGGCTCTCAAACAGTGCAGAAGAAATACATTGGTAGTCCCCTCCAAACAAGGAGACTTCCATGAATGCAGATGCCCAGATTCCGAGCTCACATAAGGAATCATCATGTCCTGCAATGGCTGCTTATCTTCACTTCCATTTATCATGGACTGTACCTTTATAGACCGACAGGGTACAGTCTATGAACTAAGTGCGACTTTGCTAACTTCCTCACAACGAGCAGTTCAATCCTTTAGCTCAGCTAGACAAGTATTAGCTGTAAAAAAATTGACCCAAGATTTTGGTATGGACTGGTGAGTGCTAGAGGCTTTGCCACTTTGTTATTTCGGCCACTGCATCGCTGGAGCTCCACTAACTTCCATATTCCCTGCCAGTTCCATCAAGTCCCTTATGGCCATTGACCAATGGTACACAGATGTGGACACGTGGTAGAATCTTGCATGGGAATCCTAACACCAGCACAGGGCCAGCTGGCACCCACAGTGAGGTACAGTGTCAACTTATATGCACATCATCATCATCTTCATTATCATGGGAATTGCTGATAAGCGTGGGGCGGTCATGATTCTCCATTTCACTTGATCACCAGAGTGGTGGATCAGCTCAGTTTTGCCTGTCTCGACCAACACAAGCCATGAAGCAGGCACCTGATGTGGGTCAAGGATGTGCTCCGACCGTGACCTTTTGTAAATCTAAATACACGAATGAGTAGGCGGGCAGGCTTTCCTTGATAAAAGAATAAAAAGTTAATTGCATATCCTTTACAGGACATCGCGGTCGACTCTGCAAAACTTGGTGGAGTATTGATGCATGATAAGGCAGACGTGTTTGCGGCCTTGTGGGAGCACGTGTACACCTCGGAGGAGCAAATGGATCACCATGGTCTGGCAAGAATGCGACAGCGAGGGAGTGACGAGGGGATCTGGCCGATGCTCGACGCTTAGAGGAAAGGCGAGACGGACATATAATCAGATTGCTTCTGGTACTATTGGGGTTGGAACTCTTCGCTGGCTTCTGAAGATGGGGACGGAGCGCTTATGGGAATGTCCCGAATGCTGTGATGTCGGTTCCTAAATCAATCAATCAATCAATCAATCTCCATAGTTTTTTGGCTGTTTGTGATTTCTTGGCTTACATTCAGTAGTTTGTCATTGATTTCTGAACAATCGGCACTCGTAACGTTTTATGAAAACCAACACAAGGTGGTCTTCTGCAAACTCGCCCGCAGCTGTGTTTCGAACATGGTATGCGGGATTACGAATTGCGCCCGCAATCCCTTCGCCATGGAGCCGGCTCTGAATAAACAAGTGTAAAATATCTGTATTAAACAGTTTAGGCAATTAATATCACTCTAGAGTCTAGATAGTTACTTGATAAAGATCGGTGTCTCTACATCTCATTTATCTCTGAATTCAGGCAACATTTAACATCTTACAGCCATTTTACAAAATGTTAATTTATGATAATACAACTGTATCACCAGGACTTGAACATTGTTTTCTCCTCAGCTGTTATACAGAAAATACCATTGTCCTGTTTTCTCCTCAGCTGTTATATAGAAATACCATTGTCCTGTTTTCTCCTCAGCTGTTATATAGAAAATACCATTGTCCTGTTTTCTCCTCAGCTGTTATATAGAAAATACCATTGTCCTGTTTTCTCCTCAGCTGTTATATAGAAAATACCATTGTCCTGTTTTCTCCTCAGCTGTTATATAGAAAATACCATTGTCCTGTCTGACTCTGCCTATTTTCCCAGTCATAATGATGATTTTTCAATGCCACCAAAAGACCAAAGAATATTGTTTGTCTCTTTCTTACAGTTGTAAATAGTTGTTCTACTTTCATTAGTTTCTTCCAGGCAATCTTGTTGGTTACTCTATCAGTCCAAGGTATTCGCTACATCTGTCTCATGAACCACATCTCAGTTGCTTCCAAATTCTTCCCAATTTATGCATTCATGTTTCATGATTCACTGCCATTCAGTAAAAGAGGTTCTATGTTTACAGGGATATAATTAGTAAATTACGTATTCTTGTCTCACCTCTTTAATGTCACTGATGTGCAGAAGTGTGTTAAACTCTGTTAACTGGCTAAGCCGCTCAAAGTCAGTGTGTGAGTATGTAAAGTTGAAGGTCGAGTACGGAGCTTTAGGATCGTTAAATAGGTCAAACTCTGCAAACTCAAACTCTTCTTTTGTTTCTCTTGGGATTTCTGAAACACAAGTAGACAGAAGCTAAAGATGAAATCAAAGCTGTATCCAAGAACATATAATATATAAACCTGTTGGTTACTTCTTCTTCTTCTTCGTTCATCCGGAGTTTTTTTTTTCGGATGTGATTGCGTTGTGCCTGTTTACAGCAGAGCTGCGTTCTTGCGCCGTTAGGCCGATACATCCGACTTCTGCGGGCATTTGTTGACCGGGTTAACCTTCCCGGTGTTGGTTACAATGTTGTATATATTTTAATAGTCTATTGTTAATTGGATCAGTGCCAAAGGATAATATATCACTAAATGTGACCCCCATTTGGACAGACGGACTATAAATCCTAGGGTCATCGTGTTATTTATGTGTTTTTTTTTCCCTTGGTATCTCCGGCAATTTCAATGCTCAGTGAACGGAAATTTCCATTATAATTGTCATTCATTTGATTTTTTTACCATATCTGGTCTAACCCTACATTTTGTTTGACACTGAATCAGTCAATATTGTCTAGCCACAAAGAAACGTCAAAAATGATGAAACCACAGACAATTCTGATTCATTAATAATTGGTGGAAATCCAATTCCAGAACTCAGATATGCAGATGACACTGTCCTTCTCTCAGAGTGCTAAAGAGTTAGACGAGCTGATCCTGCATATAAGAAAATACGGTGAAAATCAAAATCTTCTTCTGAACTTACAAAACAAAAATAATAACATTAATGTTCAAGGACAAAAATTCATTTCGAAACATTCCATAGCAAGATCCTACTGATTGTTTGTGATGTGTTGTGACACTCAAATTTGTGTAGGCCGGAATGCACAGTAGAATAGGTGGTCAGTCTTTACCACTGGTAGTGAACCATAAGAGCTGGTATAGATCTCTCACAACCATATAGTAACCAAACATCACATTCAATTATGAAAGGATTGAAAATGTCGCAAAGTTTGAATGTCTTTGCCGATAATCAACAACAATAGGAACTCTTCAAATGGTGTCAGGTGCAAACTGACCATAGAAAAGCAGGAGTAAGACAGTATTAAGAACCTATGGCGCAATAAAAACAAACAAATTGGGGTACAACTTTTGAGAAGATGCTTGCAAGTCGAAGACAGTTTTCCATCACTTAACCGATTAGGTGTCATGGGATGATTAATAGTCGTAAGCGACGTCTCGTATTTGTCATGGGCTTATATACAGTAGTTTTCCTTATGCAACTCCCTTTAATTTGATGTATAATACAACAAGTCTGCTACCATATTAGCAACTTTAAGTCATTACTGTGTCACATCCCTACGTTCCGTTTTCCGCCATCCATTTTCTTTTGGTAAAAACAAACTTTTTGACTGGCACTAAACATTAGGATTTTAGAATTTAAATGTTACAGAAAAGTTCTTAAAATACTGTGAAACACAAAAACACACTGACCCGCTTTAGATCTGCACACATTCTACAAGAACTGAACATCGAAAAGACAACTGATATATAAACAGCATCGTGTCTAAAAAATACAAAAAGACACTGAAATACTTTCACCATTTTAAATGTCCAAGTCACTTGGAAAGTACAGTCACATGACAGAAGACATGCTGTGAGTTTCGTGTGAAGTGCTTTTGAATCTGCCCGAGGTTTTTTGGAATGTGACTGATGTTCGGAGTGATGGCAGATGGCTATGTCCCAGAGTTGACCGGTTTTTGCCTTATGCAGAAATGCGTGGCTGCTGAGCTTCTGGTTGACTGCCACTGCCATCGACGATGAACTGTATTTCGTGGACTGTGTGGATGAACATCTAGGAAACATCCAGATGGGAAAATGGCTGCAGATTCCATCAGAAATGAACTGGGTGTTTTGTGGGGGACTATTGTGTTGACATTCTGGCGGCGGCATTATGCACAGTGCATCTGTGCGGGCTGTTGTTTGTCGAGACTCCTGTCTTTTCCACTTTTCACATTGGGCAGTGGGGAGCGTTTTGTATGATATTCACTGGCACAGGAACGGAGCATAATAGGGGACGACCCGTTGCTGTGAAGTTGGAACTGCGACTAACTAACTAACTAATGACTCCTGGAAGCGGGGCAGGGATCAATCTGCAGGAATATGGACACAGGACACCAGACACCGTGGACATGAGGTTGCATGAGACAGAAGAAATAGCAAAGGACTAAGCAATTTTTCGGCAGGCCGTGATACGGACGACGTACTGCAAAAGATTTGCTACATAGTGGTGATGATTCACTTACATTCGCTCATCATGTGCCATGTCGGTAACCGTAGGCGGTCATGTTTCGCCATTTTACACAATCACCAGAGTCGTTGATTAGCTCTGTGTTCTTGTCCCGACCATGTCATGTGGCCAAGCCATCCAGATATATATATACATTATATATGAAACATTATATATATATATATATATCACAGTAATACAAGATTGTGAAGATTTCCTTTCACAAGCACATGTTTGTTCTTATTTAAACATTACATCAACTGATTCACTAAAATACTGTGTAACATACATAATAAACTTATGAATTAGCATACTTATTTTAGCATTTCACATACTTATGACCTAATGACCATGTCAGCCATTGTTTGTATGCAATCTAAATGACTTTGATGCAGTCCATATCGTAAGTGCTAATTAAATACTCTGCACTCATCTAGAAGAGTTTGGCATTGCCATCTTTTAGGTGTAAAATCAACAAAAGAGTCTTTGGACGAAAATAAAAACAGTATATGAAACGGAATAGTGAAGCGATGAATGTTTAAGAGTTATTGTCCCAAATAATAACTTAATAAAATTGAAAACCCAAGAAGGTAGCAATTGTTGACTTAAGATTATGAACACAAACAACATGATAGTGGATAGGCCACCAAGACTGGGTTCTAGAAGAGATGGACCGTAAAAATGCTATGTGATGAAATAAAACAAAGACAAATGAAACATCATGTGACAACATTAGTTGCATATCCTTTACAGGACGCGCATTCAACCCCAAAATTGTTAATTTGTTTGCGATTTCTTGGTAAGTTTATGTTCAGTAGTTTGTCATTGCTTTCTGAACAACCAGTACTTATACCATTGTATGAAAATCAACGCAAGGCGGTCTGTTGCCAAATCGCCCGCAGCTGTGTTTCTAACGTTAATATGTTAGATGTATATCCTTTACAGGACGTTACTATGTTAGTTGTATATCGTTTACAGGACGTTAATATGTTAGTTGCATACCCTTTACAGGACGTTAATATGTTAGTTGCATACCCTTTACAGGACGTTAATATGTTAGTTGTATATCCTTTGCAGGACGTTAATAAGTTAGTTGTATATCCTTTATAAGACGTTAATATGTTAGTTGTATATCCTTTATAGGACGTTAATATGTTAGTTGCAAATCATAGATGGGTCGGGCGGAAGATATCATCAGACAGATCTGCAGTCCTACCAGTATCAACCCCGGCAAGGAATGGGTGCCTGTGCCTCCAGCTTTTAAGTGCCCTTTCTCCTGCATTATCACACTTGACAGACGGTGCAGAGAACAGAACCCTGCCACTGTCAATGCAGAGGTCAACGCGCTCATCTATGAACACTCAGATAGCCCCGAAGTGCTCATCTATACAGATGGATCTGTTGTAAAGAAGCAGAGAAGTGCATGGGCATTTACAGCCCGTTCAGCGGGCCGAACCGTTCAAGAATCCAGTGGTGCCCACTCTATGACCACGAGCAGCATGACGATGGATGTGATGGCAGTTACACAACTATGGCTAGAATCACAGCATTATACCAACATGTGTGTACTAAGTGATTCAATGAGCACGATTCGGAAGGTCGAAGCTGGATCTGTACGTAGACAGTGGACTGAGTCGCTGAGGAAGTCTGTTGTTCGTAAAGTCTACTTCATCTTCGTCCCGGGACATGCGGGAGTCGAGCGAAATGAACGAGCTGATAAACTGGCTGGCTCTGCACCCCCTGTAGATGGCCAGCCCATGGATCGTGCCGATGTTATTAACGCCCTTAAAGACATGTCGAGAACAGAAGACTGACGTCAGTGAATCCACATCGCTGTCCAGGATGAAAGATTTGGGAGTAAGAATTGGCACGGCCAGACACGAGAGGTACATCGGGAAAACGAGGTGCCTCGTTAACCAACACAGAACTGGCACTATTAGCCACCGGACGCTGATGCATATGCTGGGGGGAGGATCTGAGCATCTGTGGACCTGTCCGGAGTGCAATGAAGATACCCCAACTGATAACTGATAATATGTTAGTTGCATATCCTTTACAGGACATTAATATGTTAGTTGTATACTCTTTACAGGACGTTAATGTTAGTTGTATATCCTTTACAGGACGTTAATGTTAGTTGTATATCCTTTACAGGATGTTAATGTTAGTTGTATATCCTTTACATGATGGTAATATGTTAGTTGCATATCCTTTACAGGACGTTAATATGTTAGTTGCATACCCTTTACAGGACGTTAATATGTTAGTTGCATACCCTTTACAGGACGTTAATATTTAAGGCAGAATATAACATTGCTAAATACTCGTATAAAGTGACAACATTGAAATAAGTGTACAACAGAGGCAGCTGACCTGGTT
Organism: Cepaea nemoralis; assembly: GCA_014155875.1. NCBI lineage: Eukaryota > Metazoa > Mollusca > Gastropoda > Stylommatophora > Helicidae > Cepaea > Cepaea nemoralis. The sequence goes on from JACEFZ010009450.1 coordinate 381,821, forward strand.
TCTTGTAATATTTAAATTTCTGATTGACGAGAACAAAATGAAAGATGATAGGACAGCTGTTGTCGGTAGGATGACGGAAAATGTACAACTCTTTCATGTCATCTTTGTCAAACACTGATGTGTCAATGGGAGGAAAGGGGAGTCTATTCAGCCGAGCCCATTTCTCTGCCAACAACAGCTCCTAGATAACAGAGCAACAATAATGTGTTAAACATGGCAACATTTTATGTGATTTGAAAGTTAAGTTTTCGCAATCACAAATATTTTCATTACTGTTGTGCTAACATTGTTATCACCTATTATACGAAAGAGACAAACAGTCATCTTTGGTTATATGTTGAGAAAAAAGACAATGGAAAACTTCTTCATGACTAGAAAGATCAGCGCCAAGAGAGGCAGAATGAAAGAAATTATGCTAGGTGGTCTGAGGGATGGCGTGGAGGAGCACCATCTGTAGCATTAATCCAGAACAAAGGCTGAGATCTGTGAAGAGGCATGAAGTTTTACGCAATTTGATAGGGCAGATGATAATGTTTACAGTAACAACGATAAGAAGATGAAAGCAAGGAGAATATTATGAGTAAAGCTATAATATGCACCAAGAATGAGAACATTATGGAATATGCTAACATATGTATCCAGAATATAAATGCATGAGCAACATTAAGTACTGGATTGATAAACTAAAACCAATGTCAGAGCACTCAGCACACGTCCATACGTGCTCTGTCCATTTTAGCAGAGGTGCAGTGTGGGTATGCTGATCTTGATATACGTTGGTATTTCATTATATATTCTCAACTCATGCTGATTTTCGTTGCCCTGTGTTAATAGGTGATAAAAAGTATAGATTCTCCCCCTCCCCAACCATACACACACGCGCGCGCGTGCGCACACAAATACGCACAATACTCACCTTGAAGGGCGGGTCGTTGTCTGATGGCCTGGCACTAAAATCAAATGAGAGGATTATATCAACAGCTCGCTGTGGTCGCAGGATCAGGGGGTAAGGGGAATTGAAAGCCAGACCAGCATCTACTATGTAGATATGTTTCACATTTGTTGGATGCATCTCAAAGATACCTGCAGGAGATTAATAGAAATGTTTATAGCTATACTGAATCAATCAACCGAAGCAATGAATGCATCAGTCAAACAATTAATCAAGTGCCATCTCCACCATGGGGAAGGGCTGCAGTTGATCTTTGAACGCTTTCTGTCTCTTACTTTGGTGGTGAACTCATCATCATCATGATGCGCCATGCCAATAAGAGTGGACGGTCAATGCTCGCAATCCTCCAGTCACCAGAGTCCTGGATCAGGTCCGCGTTCTTGTCCCACTTAAGCCATGTGACCAAGCCATCCTGGGATTTATCTTTTTGTCTTACCCGTTGCTCTTTTCTCATCAAATTTGCCAATTGTCACTAAGTTTTCAAGTTTATTTGTCCTCATAAAGTTTTAAAAAATCTGGACAGTATGTCTGAGACTGCTGTTCATTAAATACGTGGTGTTGTCTTCCTACTTGTGGCACTGCTTAGCTTTTGGCCCGGCTGCCTTGAAATGTTGCTTCTAATATGGTTTATACAAGTGTCATGTACTTTAATGTGATCGGTGTTCCGGTTAAGCATGCATTTCCAGCACACTCTCTTCTACTAGCTGGCTCCGTGGATGCAGTTCGTAATTCCGCATACCGCGTTCGAAACACAGCTGTTGGCTATTTGGCAGCAGACCGCCTTACGTTGTTATTTTTTCAATGAAATGATATGGATTCCGGTTGTTCAGAAAGCAATGGCAAACTACTGAACGTAAACTTGCCCAGGAATTACGAACAGCCAAAAAATGCTGGATTGACTGCTGCGTCTTGTAAAGGACATGCAACCAACTTTTTTCTCTTCTACCTACACACGAGATGCGTGCTACACATGTCGAGCCCAACGAAGGCAGCCCGTCACTACAGATGAGTAACCTTTATATATATATATGTTGTTGTATCAGTGTATGTTGGTTATTTATGTGCCAACTAAGGCTTTATCAGCAATGCCCGTTTCGCCACTCGTTACTGTGAACTATTAAAGCTTACTGATTCTATTTCTGCTTCTCATTTACGTTGACAACCTTATTGCTCTTAATATAATTAGAATGTTGGTCTCTATTTGTGTTGCTTCCTACGGCACTCTTTCCACTTCTAGCTTCTATGCTTGCTTGCGTTCGCTGGCTGTGAACTCCAGCGTGAAGTCCTATATGTCAGATGAAGACATCCTATTGTCCACCATCAGTGTGATTGTCATGCGGCGCACACTGACAACGGCGCACACTGACAACAAAGATTGGAAAGTTGAAAACAACAAGTGCGGCGCGGACAGTGAACAACAGACGGAGAACAACAGAGATGAAGGAAGGACGGCACGGATATCATCAGAGCACGATCTTGAGAAGCGAACTGGGAAAATGATTTAACATCTGGAGGATATAAGGCAAGGATAGAATGAAGGAAGAATCGAAGATACATTGAGAACTGAGAAAGATTAGGCACGAAACACGGATCAAAAGTAGAAGAATGAAAAATGAAACACTAAGCGGTTTGATGGGCCGGTATCCAAGCCAACTGATCACGGTAAGGTTACTCAACAAATAATACAACAAATTATGTGGCGTGAGTAAATTAATTAAGAATATGTCAGTTAACTATGAACTCTGTAGGTATATGGGATAGGGCAAACGACATGCTTGACCATAATTTTAGGCTGATTAAGGAGGAGCTGGAAAAGAGATACAATGTAATGCGAGATAGGAGAGATCACTTGGATTTCTCTGCATGTTGTGTGTATTTATAGTACAGTTGTTGCCTCTAGTATTAATACAGACTTGAAATGAGGCATACTTGTCGGCGTTGTTCATGACCATTTCACAAGTTCTGTTACTGAGTTCAAATTGTTACATTGAGAAAATGGACCTAGATAGAATGAGCCAAACTCTGCCATTGAAGGAAGGTCACTTCTTGGCAGTGATGTTATACAGGACCTGAGGTTTGCGTGGTATCCGTTGTCCCATGTCTGGCTTATTGGTGTGCAGACTGGTGGTTCCTCGCCGTGCAGGCAGATACTCTCCGACTTCGGAAGAATCAGCGATCCTACTACGTTAGCCAGGACCCCGAAGGGACCTGTTGCCCAGGACGCACGACTAGGACGTGTTAGTAGGTCTTGGCCAGTATAGAACCTGGCCCGGGTGCCTTGGAAACATCTCTGCGTCCCCTAGCTTCTCTGAGATCTCTACATTAGAGACGGCTCCGTTGCGAAGAGGTTACGGACACAGTTCGTAATCCCGCATACCCGCTTTCGAAACACCGGTGTGGGCGATTTGGCAGCAGACCAACCTTAGATTATTTTTTTTATGAAATGGTATGTGTGCCGGTCGTTCAGAAAGCAATGGCAAACTACTGAACGTAAACTTGCCCAGAGATCACGAACAGCCAAAAAAAAAAATGCTGGGGTTGACTGCTACGTCCTGTAAAGGACATGGGAACTAGCTTTTAACATTAGTTTGCTTTTGTTTCCCTAAAATAAAACCTAAGTTTCTGTATTCTTTACATTCATTTTTCTAAGCACTCCATTAGATTTTCAAAATGCCTGTTCGTTATTTATTCTCCTGCACTGTTGACTGCTCTAGTTTTAAAGTCACTGTTTATCTTTTATTTAAAAGATATTAACTGATTCAGTGCTGAAGGATTGTATACCGCTGAATGTGACACCCCCCCCCCGCCCGCCAGTTGGACAGAAGGTCGATATATCGCCATACCAAGATTATTTGTTTTGTGTCGTGGTGTCTTCTGCAATTTCAGTGCTCAGTGAATGGGAAATTTACATTATAATATTTGTTTATTTGATTTTGTACCGTGTTTGGTCAAACCTACTGTTTATTTGGCACTGAATCAGTTAATATGAGTATTTTAATGCTACTGAGTGTGTTTTTCACCATTCCAATTCTCTGTTCTTTCACACTTCATTTACACTTTCATTACCCCAAGATATTAATATTGTAGCTACATATATAACAAATAACCAAACTGTAATATGAGGCAAGTGGTTAAGAAACTGGAGAAATGAATGAAAAACATAAAAAGTTGAGTTAATTTTCAATTATTAATGAGTGTAAAAGTATTACAAAAACTGAGAACGAAGACAAAGTTACTGAATGAGATCAAGGTCAGACAATTAAAGTACTTTAGGTCATATAAAGAGTAAAAAGTAGATAATTAAAGTACTTTGGTCATATAAAGAGAAATAGTAAAGTAAATAGTAATTGCAGACAATTAAAATACTTTGGTCATATAAAAAGACATGGTAAAGTAAAAAGTAACGCAGACAATTAAGTACGTTGGTCATATAAAGAGAAATAGTAAAGTAAAAAAGTAATTCAGACAATTAAAGTACTTTGGCCATACAAAAAGACACAGGAAAGTAAACGATAGCGGATCCCTTTTAATGCCATAAAACATGGTGAGTGTACAGTTTAAAGACATGAAAGACTAATTTTGCAAACCTCTAGGGCTATTGGACGTGTGGTGCCAGCCCCATATTTGTATAGACAAGTTGATACTTGATGGGTGATGTGGTCAATATCCCACTGTCCACCTTTATTTCCCACGACATTTCTTGGTGTCCACTGTAGGCTGGGTCGACCTAGAAGCCGAGGTCAAATTAGTAGAACAATCTACCAAATGGGGATTTGAACAGATGACTAGCGAGCCAGCAGGCAATCATGCAAGACAGTGCCCTACCACAGCTGTCATTACAGAGCAGTGTTTCCCAACGTGGGGCCCACGCCCCACAGGGGGGCAAGTCGATTGTCAAGGGGGGCAATTCGAAAATGGGCTCGTCCAGAGTTTAAATTAACCGTATAGCGACTCTCAGTCGCTACTCGAGCTGAGGTCCAGTATAAGTAACTTTTGTCCGCCACGTTAGTAGCCGTGATTTCATTGTTAGACGTTAGAGTTGAACTACTGGTTATACTGGGCTGGCACTAAGCCTTTCGCGCTATTTGTTCTGAATGGTGCGAAATGCATAGTGCCGGAATCTCAGTTTCTGCAATGTTTCGCAGTAACGCTCAGCATTCACCGTTGGTGTTAATATGAAATAAGCGTCCATTAAATTGTTGTAAAAGTCTTGTTGTTTAAAAAAATATATATACATTGTATAAATATAAGTGATATATAAATAGTATGTAAATTCAATTGGTAATTTTGATTAATTTAGTTTTAGAAGCATAATTTTCCAGAAAAATTTGTCAAATGTTAAAAATATGCTCTTTTTTTTTTGCAGTGGGGTAAATGTGCCATACATATTTAAATATGCATTTTTGACTCCAATTAATATTTTATTTTAAGTTTTAAATCGATCTTATATAGTATATATATATATATATATATATATATATATATATATATATATATATATATATATATATATATATATATATATATATATATATATCAAAAGGTGATTTTGATATATATATATCCGGTCTCTGTGGCTAAGGGCTTGCGAACGCAGGTTTGTGAGCCCGTATACCCGGGTTCGAAACACAGCGGTGCTGGGTTTTTTCAAAAAAGATATCGGGGCCGGTTGTTCAGAAAGCAATGGCAAACTACTGAACGTAACACTTGCCTAGTACATCAACAGCAGCTGACAATGCTGATGTTGACTGCAACGTCCCGTAAGGGATACGCAACCAATATATATATATATATATATATATATATATATATATATATATATATATATATATATATATATATATATATATATATATATATATTATTTCCCCCGCGTTTCCATCCTGTTTCAGGATATTGCGGTCAACATCAGCATCTTTCAGCTGTATGTTGATTCCTAGGCTATATTACGCTCATCAGCACGCCACGACTTTCTGAGCGACCGGCTCCATACTCTCATTAGTAACTGGCGCGACTCGAACCACTTCTGATTGTCGTGCGTGACGTCAACCACGGGAGTATTCGGGGTTAACGGAAAAAGCTGCTAACCTCTCGGCCAGGGAGCCGGCAATATATATATATATATATAGTCGGTCTCTGTGGCTGAAGGGCTTGCGAACGCGGTTTGTGAGCCCGTATACCTGGGTTCGAAACACGGCGGTGCTGGTTTTTTTCGAAAAAGGTATAGAGACCGGTCGTTCAGAAAGCAATGGCAAACTACTGAACGTAACACTTGCCTAGTACATCAACAGCAGCTGAAAATGCTGGTGTTGACTGCAACGTCCCGTAAGGGGATACGCAACACACACACACACACACACACACCACACACAATATATATATATATATATATATATATATATATATATATATATATATATATATATATATATATATATATATATATATATATATAAGACAAAAAGGTGACCGTTCGTCGTGGACAGCGGGTATGAAACCAAATTGTAAATATTCCTCCGAATACTGACGAATTTTTGTCTTGCTTGCACCACTGATTTCACTATATATATATATATATATATATATATATATATATATATATATATATATATATATATATATATATATAGATATATATATATATATTTTTTTTTTTTTTTTTTTTTTTTTTTTTTAATTTTTTCCCCCAGCCCATAGTGAAATCAGTGGTGCAAGCAAGACAAAAATTCGTCAGTATTCGGAGGAATATTTAAAATTTGGTTTCATACCCGCTGTCAACGACGAACGGTCACCTTTTTGTCTTTTATGCCAACAATGCTTGACCAACGAATCAATGAAACGAGGTCGTCTTGAGGCACATTTGAAAGCGAAACATAATGCTCATATTAATTCAGATTTGAATTACTTTCAAACTTTCAAGACAAATTTTAAAAAAAGAGTAACATTAAAGTCTCTATTTACTGCTGATAACGCAACTATCAATCATACTCTTGAGGCTAGCTATCAAATTTCATTACTCATCGCTAAATCTGGGAAAAGTCATACTAAAGGGGAGAATTTAATCAAACCATCAATATCAGCATTTCTTAAAACGGTTCTGGAAAAGGATGACAAAGACGTTAAAGCTATGCCACTAAGTAACAATAGCCTACTGTTAGCAGAAGAATAGACGAAATGAGTGAGGATATTGAAATAAAACTTGTCGAAAATCTGAAAACAAGAAAATTCTCGGTGCAAATAGATGAATCAACTTTGAGAGACAGTGAGGCCGTACTTATAACTTACGTAAGATATATTGATAAAGGTGATTTTGCTGAAGAAATGTTGTTCTGTAAATCATTAGAAAGCACCACTACCTCCAAAGATATATTTAGTAAGTTAAATATTACTTAGATGTCAATAATATACCAATAAAAATTATAACATCTTGTGCTACAGATGGTGCTTCTAATATGATGGAGAAGAAGAATGATTGCTTAAAATTGATGAAAGATGAGAATCCAGAAATGCTTATTGTGCATAGTGTTATTTACGGGGAAAACCTGGTAGCTAAAAACATTTCGCCTGTTCTAAATGAAGTACTAAATTTAGTTATAAAGTGTATCAATACTATTAAAGCTAGTGCCAAACGTGAACGTCTCTTCAAGTTATTTTGAGAAGAACGAAATGAAGACCATGTGAGACTTATACTTCACTTGAGTAGACGCTCTACCCGATTAAGCTAAG